>CM060261.1:26046012-26503512 GCA_030684275.1 Acipenser oxyrinchus oxyrinchus | reverse complement strand
CAGAATCTACAATGATTTGCAACATTAATTAAGAAGGGAGAAGTTGGAAGGGGTAGTTATGTCTAATAAAAATGTGTACTGCATTAAACGATGCTGGTTTTAAGATGATATTAGGTAACTAGAAAGAATGATGAACAGAAATATACACTTACATAAAACAGTCTGTCTTGTTTTATTTAAATTTTACTGCTGTGATGAGCAGAAACACCGCAGAGAAAATGTAACCATAAAAACTAAATACAATGGGTGTACGAAGGTAAAATGATCGTAATAGTATGTTTAGAATGTGTTAGCGCATGTCATATAAACATAAGATACATTTTAAAACACTGATATGAAACCAATATGGTCTCAAGTGGAAAAGACCTAGTAATTGTTTTAACTATAAAAAAATATATAACATACAAAATATGTGCAGTATCATTATGGATCTGGTTAATGTTTTATTTCATGATGTGTTTGATGTTTTCACTTTGTCTCATGATATAATTCCATAAGGGAGACGGGTTCTATTATATTTATTAGGATTGTATTGAAATAAATACATTAAATACATACGTCAATACACTTATACATACATGGCTTTTTACACATACAACTTACAAGTTGGGCTATTCTAGGAACGCCTGACAGACAAGTTAATCATGTAGGATCCCCTTCTTATGATATTTATAAAAAACCAAAATGAAATCCACTTTTCAGCCATCTGCTAGGACAAATCACAACTCCTAAACAGCCATAAATCACTATGGGACGATTCTTTTGTTCTTAAAACCCAGCAGAAAATATTTATAGCATTCATGTCACAGTACCTGCATGGCATCTCTTACAAGATAACCCTTTAAGATTCCTAGTCATCAGGAATGTGGCTTCAATAGCAAAACTACTGTATGAATCCATAGAAAACAGGTACTTTCATATTCCTATTATTTTATGGTGAAGAGTTTTACTATAGCAGTCACATGGTAATTATTAAGGGAGATTTTGGTGAAAAAAGGTTTAAAAAAAAAAAAGAAAACTGAGCAAAAGTCCAGCGTAATCCTAAAGTCATCCTGGCTACTGTAATTAAGCCATGACTGTATGTTCAACCTGAAAGAGGGTTATGTACCTCTGAGCAGGTACATTCGTGGGTTAGGAAGATAAATGTTCAGTAGCTTCCTCTGTCTGTTTATCTCTTTTTTTGGTGCTTACACTTTCAGGGTCATTAGTCAAAGACTGTGGAAGGCAGGAGAGGAGGATAGGATGCCTGGAGACCTTGGGCCTGGGTGAGAGCTCTGGGATGAGGTGAGTACAACCCATGACCGAGCCCGTCCTTCAGACAAGACCACACAGTCCTTACAAACAAAGTTTCCAAGGAAACTTTAATTACTGCATTCAAATTGGATTCAACATTGATTCTTAAATGACTCTTGACATTCAAAATGTTCGTCTAGAAAGCGAAATTGACTTTGAATGCTAAATCTCTGCATTGGTTGTACAAAAAGATTTTAACTTACACACAAATAATAATACAAGAAGATTCATGTGTGGTGTGTATAACAACTCACAAGTGAAAAGCTATTAATGTAAAATCATAGGTTTATAAACAATAAAACAGTGAAGTACTGTATGGCTATAAAGATGAAGGGTCTTGAATAACAGTTAATCTTAACACAGAGCTACATCGAACAAACAAATAAACAAACAAACAATGCCAGCCATAAACTGTTCCTTGGTAAAGTTGCCCCTTTTACTGTAAGTAAGAGAAATGCTTCTGTTTCCTGCCGCAGGCCTCCTGTATCTAGGTGCATCTATCTGGTTGTCTATCTAGCATTACTGTAATTAACACAATAGAGCTTCAGCAGGGTACTATGACCCTTCTTGGCAGCACTATTAAAAAATAAAATGCAGTGCAAGAGAAGTCAAACCTGCCAAATAGTGAATCATCAGATTTATGTAAATATTTAATTAATATATATATATATATATATATATATATATATATATATATATATATATATATATATATATATATATATATTTTCATTCAACAGTATTTTGAATGATGGCAGGCTAGCGGAAGGTTTCTCTGTGACAATCTGTCCAAACCTATACCACAATTCTATAACAAGCTCCTCCTGTTGACACCAATGGTGAGACTGTGAAAATCCACCAGGCATATGGAAGGCTGGGGACAAACCCTAAGATGGATGACACCCTCAGATGGGAAAGCAGGGTGTTCCATCATAGAAATCCCAGTTGAGGTGCCCTAACCCCAGGAAAACTCTGCTCTTCGATGCCCATGCTGGGCACACCCTCCCTGGCCAGCAGGAAACCACAAGAGAAAGTCTGCTATTCCATGGCCCCAGAAAGACGTCACTGTGGCAGATATCCTACAACAATTTTTTAGTATTTCAAAACTATATATGGAATGTTGCTTAAGCCTAGTTTTAAAATATGTTTTTCATGTAACACATGTTGCAAAAGTCTCATTCGACCTAGAAGGACATTGTGTTACTTTCACAATGTTGTCCCATAAATAAAAACCTCTGTGTACCAAATATGTTATCGGACCATCTCATAGACATTAAAATCAAACTGAGTCTGGCTCACAAATGTGCCTGTATAAAAATTCTCACAGCAGAAGAATTAGCTGGATATCAAATTAAGTCTTGATGCTAAAATGGAATTAGGGCTCTAATATGAAACAATCTGGGGGACATTCTTTGGGACAGGTCCCTTTAACACCTCCCCCTCACCTCACCCCACCCAACCCAACCGGGTCGAGTATTCCCAGTGCACGCAGCTCCACATCTGTTGTGCCTGATCATCCACGGATCTCGCTGTTGGAGCTGAAATTACAACAGTTCCTAATTGACCCTCTTGTGTCTTTGAAAAAAAAAATCTAGCCTGTAGTCTTTAATTGACCCTCTAGGTACCTTTATGGAACAATGAATGAACCCTCAGTTAATAATAGAGACCAATGATTAATAGCCAGGGGTTAGGCCAGATCACTGGCAGCCGGAATGGTGCTCCTCTTTTCAACAGAACGCTTTAATCCAGGAATTCTTTAAAATCAGAACCACAGCACAATGAAGCAGCCGGACTGCACAGAACAGGCGTGATCAAATACCTGCTCCAAAAGTGTAGTGCACAATTAAACAGTAAACTAACCTTGTTAGATGAATGGTCTTAAAAAAAAAATAAAGCAATGAGAAGAAGATAACAAGTACATATTATATATACACCACCACCCCCCTCCTCCTCCTCTTTAAGTAGTGGGACAGTTTAAAAAGTTATTAAAAAATGTCATTATGGATTTTTACCTGCTTACAACTCAGGGGGCGTGGCAGGAGTTTAACCTCTGACCTCTTAAAAAATGGACAGCTGTTTTTCTTTAGTTATTAATGTCCCTTTTAATTTTTATATTATTGCATTGTCATTGTCATAACTGCAAATTACATAGGAAGCATCACATAGCCTGCTATTATTCTAATTGCAGGACAAGACCAGAGTTAAGTATTATGAATGGAGGTCAACCGAGAGAAACGAGAGACAACTTTCACATTATTCCCTCTGCTGTGCTTAGTTTTAATTTATATTGATCGGTCATAAAACTAAAAGTTACCTTTTGACATTTCTACTCTGTGAATCATTTATCTAACATTTTGTCCTCTATCAAGCATTTAGTAGTGGTACACTCATTTTACCTGTGATAAACTCTGTACTTAATTCTCAGTAAAACTTTGAGGTTAGAAACTTTTTTTTTTTTTAATATATTTTAAAATGTGCTTAACATTAAGCAGGTGTCTCATTTTACCCAAACTTGCATATGTCTCATATTTTCCCCAGATGACCCAATAATACAACTGCACTACAGTATATTATTATTATTATTATTATTATTATTATTATTATTATTATTATTATTATTATTATTATTATTTATTTCTTAGCAGACGCCCTTATCCAGGGCCACTTACAATTTACTTACTTACTTAATATTAGCAATCCTGCGAGAAAAACAGAGGAGAGCTGTTTGAAGATTAGGTGTCCAGTGAGCCAGCAGACTCCTACTCTGGCAGAAAGTGATATAACATTGGCAAAAACTGTCTGATTCTTTCTATCTATCCATCTATCTATATAACATAAAGAGCAGCATATCTTAATACTGTCGCCCCAAAATTAAACCTGCTCTTTGACAGAACTCGTTCAATTTTTATTGACTTCAGGGATGCTTAAATAAAAATGGAAAACCAGACGGATTTAATATAGTTAAAGGGTGTGAAGTTAAAGGATGGCAGTGTTTCGATTTTACATTATTTAGATCATTTTAATACACCCATTTCCCACTAAAATAAGGCTCTTCATTTAGATGAAAATAGCCCTCGGAAACTACTGACAATTCACTCAAAGTTGTTCTAATTAAAAGAGGAGCCTTAATTAATTTAGTAAACAATACCCATGCAACATTATTGACAATGATTGACCAGACATATTCTATAGAGTTAATGTGTATGCTTTTAGATGCTGTACTGATTGTACATGCTTTAACATGCAAAAGAAAACATGTGAAAATGTACTGGAGATTATACTAAACATTACATGTTAAGGATCACAGTAAATTAAAAATATTACAGATCGATGTCACACCAGCAGTGGGCATAAAATAATAACCAGGGGCATTAACCCCTGGAGTTTCACTTAATGCAGGTATAAAAGATAGACAACCATATTAACTGGTTTTAGAAATGACAATAGATATTCTGTAGAACAAAATAGCGCAGAAGTCAGGTACTGGTAAAAAGAAGCAGTAAAAATAAATAAATACATGTGTGATAATGCCTCATATTGCACCCCAAGCATGTCTTAAGCCTACCCTGGAGGAACCAATCTTAGTTTAAAAGATGTGGACTGCTGGCCACAAAGGACAAAATTAACTAAATTTCATGTGTTAATTAAGCCAGATTTGAACCCAGCAGTTATCCAACTAATGCATTAACCCAATAATATATATTTTTCCCCTAAAATATATTTAGAGGAACTTTGTGATTTCAGGTTTTAGAAAAATAGACATTCCCACCAATGCCAATGAGGTCTTGCCAGCAGGTTTAGAATCCCTCCAGCAGGGTCCCTCTAACTACTGCTTCTTACATAGCAGTCTGGATTGAACCTGGGGGAGGGCTTCATTTTTCATGTACATTGTAATTTAGTAAGACTGCTTATTGATTGAGAGATGCTTGTCTCCCAAACAATGCCACTTCAATCAACGCAGTTGGAGCGTGCCCAGATTCCTGCCAATTCCCCCAGTGACTGATTTAAGAGATGGATAAAAAGTAGATACGTCGAACACGAATCTCATGATTAATGGAGCGCCCCCGAACAGCACTGAACTATGCATCATGATTTAGCAAAAAGCCTTGATGAAGAGATTAGAAGGCAAAAAAAATACGTTACTGCTATGACGAATAATAAAATAAAAATAATCTCAAACATTTCAAAAGCAAATCGCTAGAACAAATACACGAACCACAGAAGTGGATTCAATCAGTCTGAACGTAATCTGGAATTTGTATTAAAATGTGTCACTTAAGGGGGGGGCAGACACAGAAGAGAATGCATGTGCTGCTCCTGGCAAAGCTATTAGCATACAGATTTGTATTAAGTTGCCTGTATCACAGAGGTTAGTCTGACCCTCTGTCCATATTAATAGAAACATCTTCCAAATTACCAAGGTATTACACTGCAATCACAATAACACATTTGAAACTCCTTTTCTGCCTAATAGCGATGCATTATTTGAAAAAAGATATTGTCTAAATTAATACATTTAAGTCTTTCCTCATCATTTTTTTTTTTTTTTGATGTTACAGCAGCTGGAGCTCTAAACTTTAACTTAATGCTTATTCTATGCTCCTTAATATTTCAAACAAAAAAAACAAAACAAAACATCAGTTATAATTTTACGTCCCCCAGGTTTATACTATATCTGGGTATACATGAGCTTCTGTGGAGTACCACTTATTCAATTAATGTAAAAAAAAAAGTTACCACTGAAATCTCTTCAATGGCAACTACTGTAACAACTAGAAGAGTGCATGTTTATTTAGTGTTTCTTTCTGTTAAAAAAAGACCAGGAAGTAGTTATTTTAAGGACTTGAATAGAGGTGGTGTTAAGATCTGCCATTGCTTAGATCAATGTTATATAAACCGCATAAACTACTGTTCCTTCAACAATATGCCTTTTAATAATGTGTACAAGCATTGCTGTAAATATTATTAATTTATCCATTTTAAATTGAATACTGTCCTAATGAAAGGTGACGTCAGGTATGGTGCTGACAGGTACCAGACATGCTTCCCTCACAGCTGTGCAAGTTCACCTCACCTCCCCTGCACACGTCCTACCATTAGGTCCTGGCAATCCTCAAGCAAAAAGTGACAATGGTTTAGCGATGTCGAGTAATGTACACTGGGGGCTAAGCTGAGCCCACCAAAGTCATTTCACTTGTGATCTGAGCAGGATCTGACCCAAGGTGAAAAGTCTAAGATGCTGGTGGGTTAGCCCACAGAGCCACCAAGCCCTTTTGTTGTCAATTTAACCACAAGCAATTTGCAACAGAAATACTGGATCTTATTTCTAGCCTCTACAGGTTTTCCAGAACCCATTGTGTTAAGTCAGTTTAGAGAGAAACCGACAGCTTATTTAGATTTCTTACTACTTTTTTTTGTTTTACTTGAAGTACAAACCTGAATCGTCAGATTACTGTTACTCAACAGTAAATTAACTATTAGCAACACGGTGAATAACGTAACTAATAGATTAAAAAAGGAATAGCAAGGGAATACATTACCACACTTTCCAGATCAGGGCTTGAATTTAATTTTTATGTACTGGGGGGATTTCCCCCTTATGCTGCAGCCAATGGGGGGGATTCCAACATTTTAGGGCGGAATGGCAAAAAAAAAGGCACTTTTGCATATAAAAAAAAACTATATATATTTTACTGCATCATCATTCACACTGGTGTTGCTTTAAAATAAGCTGCTTTCAGGAGACCTAACAGCTGTTCATCACTGTGACAGTGCACTCGCCATTGCTTTTGCCATTGCCTGACATGAAGTTTTTGCTGCAACAGAAGAAAAAGGTGCTTTTCTTTTAACCAGCGCTCCATTTCTTTTTTTTTTAACTCTTTACACACAGCCATATTTCCGCCTGTTTTCACTGTTTTCATTTATGCATGTTTAACTACTGGACAGTTTGTACTGCATGTATGTAACATATCAAATGAAAGGCCACAACATTTCCTTTCATATGATGTAAGTTGCAACAGGATCAGACATACTATATGTGGTAGAGATGAGAATATATGTTTTTAAAAAAAACACTTTTCCAAATAAATCATGTTTGGTCACAGCTGTATATATTGTAATCATAGATGTCTAAAAAAAAATCAATGCTGAGCATTGAAGCTGAGCTTCTAAGCTTTCCAACGATACTGCCCATTTCAGTGTAGCTGCTGCAATGACGGAGCAATAAACTCAAAAACTCTGTCACATGATGAGAGGCTTAACTAGAGGCAGTCATAGTTCCGGCTAGGAGTACCGCATACACACACTGAATACGTCTTGGAAAGCCCCAAGATTGTACTTTTAAACAAGCTATTAACAGGTAGGTGGCTTTTACGGTGCCTGAGTAATATGTGTGTAACCTTCGGTGCGCTGGCGCCCCAAAATGAATGGGGCTGGGTTCTAAGAGTTAACGCGAAAGTCACCGCTTGCAAAACAACACCTAGATAGACTTAATATCATATATTTTTTTTCAAAACTGTTTACTTACTGCAGTGTACTGAGTTTCTATAATGCTTAAAGATAGCGGCCGAGAATCACGTACGAGAGAATAAAGTCTCACGGCACTTAAAATATCCAGCGCTACTTTTTTTTAAAATTTATTTATTTTAACCAGAACTACTCAGAATGTGGCTAGTGCTTTCGTCACTGTCTTAAAATATCTCTGCGGGATTTTTCCACACTGAAAGTTGCAGATATGCAAGAGCAACTTGGTATATGCACAATTCCTGCGATTCAGCACAGAAATTCAAGCCCTGGAGATTGTGATTTTCAGTTCAGTATTTGGCAGAGTGGCAAATATTCCATGGAAAGAAAACAGTTTTTGGTAACCTGTCAGCAAGTATCATCAAATGTTAACATGTTTATTCTGTACATGAACCCAGGTTACCCAAGAAAGTGTTAAACAAATCACAGTGAACTGCCAAGACATAAAAGGATTGTTAGAAAGGGTTGAAGTCGTATGTGTTTTAGAAACTTGGTGATTAAGAAAGTGAAAAAACTATTTCAGATGAGTTCCATATGCACAGTTTCATTATTGTAAGGTATTCAAAAAAAGATTAATCTGACATTTGTCTCCTTAAATATAGGAGTTTGCACAGGGAAAACATTTAAAATGTGTCAATATAACACAACATTTCAAACTCTTAACATTTATCTTCATAGTAATGCTGCTAAACAAATAGAGATGAATCAAGTTTTGTTTAAAAATGTGTCAGACTGATATCAATCCTTTTTTAAGGAGTGGAGAAAATGAAAAGTGAACTATTTAGGGGGGAAAATATACTTTGGCAAAAGATGTGTTTTGCCTTTTTAAAATGAACATAACTTGAACCTGTGTGGATTTTAATTCACATTTCCAATGTATGTGTATAGACTATTCCAAACAGTGCAGAGTATGCTCCTGTTTTTTTTTTCAGTTTTTTAATTTTTTTTTATTTCTAGACAGCAACTGCCCCCAGAGGTTTGGTTTTTGCTACACCCCACAATTTTCAATGTGTATTATACATTATGGTATTCACATTTATTTCCCATTGTACAATATTAGCGTTGAAAATAAATATTTTTTCTATCTTAACTTTGTGGAATTTTGTGTTGGCGAAGTTAGCATTTCCTTGTAAATTCTTCAAACAAACAAACCAATTTCACATGTATTTATTTGTTTATTCATTTATGTGAAAATACTGTACTTATCTGTTGTGTTAAAAGCATGAAAAGTGAAAGCAATTTGGCAGTTTTTAAAGGAACATCCGTATACTGTAAAAGAACCCTTAGGGAAATAATGACAGTGTTCTCTTCAACAGCTGAATGTCTTTTTTTCTTTTGGCACCACTCCTACATAGCTCGATAATGTTTTTTCCACTTTATGCTGAATTAGTGTCACTGTGGAAAGACAGCTTTAATGAGGGCCCCAATAAGAAAGCCCTCGTCTCTGATATCATCTGAGTACAGAATGAGCTTGTCCTGCTTGTGACACTGACACTATGGCAGTTCTGATTGGCCTGTGCTTCAGCCCACTTCTGTCTGAGTTGAGGACAAACCATTAAAGGTCTGATTACACTGGGCGCGGTAGAGGAAAGTGGTGAACCGTGCGGCAAAAAAAATGGAATCTATTGTTTTGAATGGTTGCAATTACACTGAGTGCGGAACGGAAACGCGTCACGGTGGAAAACCGCGCCGGATAGAAACCAGAGCGATTTTTTGAAAATACGGCGCGGCAAATCTCCATCTAGACCAATCAACGGAAGTGTTGTTGTGTGACGTTATCTGAACTATGTACAGTGAGAGATGGCGAACAAAAGACCCTGGTTTTCAGGGTGCAAAAATGCCCTCATACGTCCAGTCCAGATTATAAGGATACGTTAAAGAAGCAAGACACCTGGGACACCATAGCGGCCAAACTAGACATGTCAAGTAAAAATATTTGCATTTGAAGAGCAACAGAAAACATATATAGCGTACTGTATGCCATAGACCTCCAAGCAAAACACTACAAAGTTTTTTTTTTTGTTTTTTTAATAAATACACATACACAAATATTTAACCTTGCCGTCCTTCATCAAATTCATTTTTTCTCAACATTAACATGTGATAATATATTTACATATACCGCAAGGTTTCCTGCCGCAAGTGTAATATCTGTAATAAAGTGTAATAAACCTCACGGTTTACAGCTTGCCGCTCCCAGTGTAATCAGACCTTAACCCCTCTGACCGCACCCCTATCATTGCACAATGATTTTATATATTACTAATGTTGATTTATTCTAATGCCTCCTGAGCGTGTGACAGATAGACACACAAACTGACAGACAAATGGACATGATCAGTGCAGAAGAGTCCCTAGTTTTTGAAATACATAACACAAACACATGTATAAAAAACGGCATAATCTGAGGACATTGATTTTCTTGGGTATTTACACCCCATGCAGTACTTCCACTCATCAACCATGCCTACAGGTACACAACCTTCTCATGTATTAAGCCGGTATGTGAACACATTGACCTTTCACGAGAAGGGAAATTTTGATATTAAGTTTGAAAAAAATAAAAAATAAATCCAGTCAAATATTTGGAAAAAATATGGCCTACTACTACTACAAAAGAGAACCTCCAACAAAGTAATTTTCTTTTTTAAGATGACCTCTACTTTAATTTGAGCTTAGTAGTAATTCTTTGGAGAAAATATTCTTGCTCTTTTAAGTGAGTTCAAAAGCTTTCTGATTCTTTGAAGCCCTCAAACGTAAGTTGTCACCCCCGCTTCAAGTCCACAAGACTTGAAGGGATTAAATAAAGAACCTACTGTAGTGAAGGGAAGTCTTTTTCCACCTAACTGCTGTTTTGTGGGGCCTTCGTAAAATGATATATGGTGGTCCCAGCTCTGCTCTTAACAGGTAGGTCCATACTGAACATGGTAATTTGTTGGCAGTCTCAACGAGACCAAAGTGGGAGTTGGGGATGGAGCTACCTTGTAGAAAGCTACATGTAGGAACTTAACATGACATGTAGGTCTTTGGGATTATACTGTTTGATGGTATTGAATGCCTTACTATAAAAACAAATGTGCCTTTTATTCACATATGCTTTGTTGTATAGAGAGGCCAGATTAGACTTCGGACGAGTTATGATGATGAATGACGCGTTGTGTGCTAAACCCAATGAGTAAAGTTCACAAACTTTTCCTCTGCCAATGACACACAGTTAAAGTAAAGGGCACCAGCCTGGCGAAGGTGTGGGACACTTTCTCTTGGAGATGATGCTGCTTTGTGTTTACAACCGAGCACTGGTTGCACAGCAATTCACACTTTGTCTGACCAAGGTTTTACATCAGGTGCTCATGTTCAGCTTTTTAACCACAGAACAACTTGCGAGACAGAGACATTATCAGCTAGATTATGTATCAATGGGAGTGCAGAATCTGCCTTGGCTAAGGAGGCAAATACATACAAAAAAAATGATGTACCTGTTTAGCCAACACACGCTACTTAAGCAAGAGCAGACCAGGCCAAGCAGTGTTTGTGGCTTATTTCCCAGGAGCACATGTCTTGCCTTTCTCTGTATATCACTGACAGACAATTATTATTGTAATAGCCAACACAAAATTGTATGGCATAGCAATTTTAGAGAACTCTTAAAGTAATGCTTTTCAATTTCCATTAATCTGTAATTAGAATATTGATCAAAGAGTGTGACTGTTGAACATCTGCTGGAAAATAAGGTAATCTCCTATGCTTTCTCTTAGCCCCTGCCCCAGCATCCAGCACTGCCTGCAATACTCACCATCCTTTTCTATCTGATTCTGAACATAATTCCCCTCGCCCCCCTGTCAAGAAAACTCTCAGGTTTTCAGGGGTCTTGTAGCCAGCTCTGATGGCTGAGTGAAGGATTGAGAGAACTCCACCTTTATCCACACAGTGGTTCTGGTTAATAATTCAGATGGCCTGCGCTAGCCAGGGGAAGAAAGGCTTTTGGTGTTCACAGTTCAAAAGTGCAAAGCGGACAATGGGTCACTGAGAATAAGAAGGATACCGTTACAGAAATACAGCTTTCTTTTAGGAACCAGGAGTCCAATTGGTAATTAAAATCAAACAAAAAACGATTGCCGTTTCAATTGTTTCTTGATAAAAATGTATTCAGATCATTTTTTTCAACTTGTGGGATTATAATACCACTCTCCTGTATACAGTCAAATGAGTATGTGCACATTAGGAGTTATCATTTAGCGTTATATAAATTTTAAAATAAACCCATTTAAAATACTGCAGTAACATTGCAGTAGTCGTGCAAGATACCCATAATCCCTAAATGTAGGCCACAGTAGGGCCTTAAGAGATTAGTGTGTCCAAAACACAGTTTATTTCTGAATGGCAAAACATGTGTTTTTCTGACTTTAGAACCACAGCAACATTTAGAGATAATACTGTAATACTGGGTATGATATTTAAAAGCACAGCTCTAGTTTAACTGTATGGTAAAACTTTGCTATTACAGTACAGATATACAGAACTCTCTGGTAACATTGCAATAGGTGGAAGTATCCACTTACTGCAGAAGCTGAACCCCAACAAAATACCTCTGCAAAGTAAGCCTGTGTGCTGTATTAATAGCAGACTCATAGTCACACTAAGCCAAAAGATTCCTTTTGCCTATGTAACATAATATGTAATATATAAATACTTTACCCTGGCTCGGAACTGCCTTTAATAAAATGAAAATCATCTTCATTGGAATACGCACCTTGTTAAAGCAGATAAAATCCCTTGACCCCAAGGTTTGAAAAGTACAACACTGTCACAATCAGGTGATCTTCATTTGTATTTAACTAATGCACCGTGCACATCATATGTGAGTGAAAACATGACTAATGTTGGAATAGAATGCAACACAGAACACTAAGCAAAACTCTTATGAAATGGAAGTTGGTGAAAATTGAAAACTAATGTTATTGCTGTCCTGTACGTAACTGGGTATTGGCACCACAGTGAGCAAATAAATAGCTGATCTCCTGGACTCTGTCGGTCCTAAGCTCTTACCATTAGACTTTTGATTTAAACTCCCATTATGTTATTATTTATCATTTATAATTCCAAAGACAAAGAAACTCACCAATGGGTGAAAGTAGAGGAGATTACAAATGTTATTTTTAGTGTCATTTAGTTTGATTCAGAAGCAAAGTATATTTTGCAATAGGTAAAAATGAAACAATGTATTCTGCAATATACACAATGAAAACTCTGTTGCAACTAAATGTCCTTATTCAAGGTAAAACATATAAGCCAAGAAGACAAACTTTAGTTGAATGTCTTTTAAGTTAATCACACAATTGTATTTGTTTAAAATGTGTGTAGAGAGAGAGAGAGAGAGGAAATGTTTAAAGAGGGACAGTGCAGTATAAAACAAGACAATTATTCTAATGAGGAATTTAAATAACTGATACAGACCAGTATGTATAAAGTAACAGCAGAAATTGAACAAACAAAAACGCTACTTTAGAGAATTAGACAACATCCAAAATACCAAGAGTAACTACAGTCCATTGTTCCCTGCTGTCTCTCTTAATAAATAATAGCACCAATGAAATCTAGTCATTTCCACTCCTTATTCACAGGTATGACTGACAGTATTTATAAATGTAGTCTTTAAGAGCAGACTTGCTGTACCGTTCACAATGTCCTCATTAATATTTCATGCCCCCTTAAGTACCTCTTGGACAGGTCTCTATCTAGCATATCCCACCTAAGAGAGTAATCTAACTGTCAGGGTGCTAACCCATAAAATGCCACTGACTGAAAATCCTAATAGATCACAAGTGTGAAAGGAACCACGTGCACGTGTGGTATGTGATTGAAGTGAAATATGATACACGGGTGTAAGCACTGGCTGCAACGTACACATTTCTGTGACAGGGATGGAACAGAGGAGCATTTATCGCACTGCTGTACCAGGGAGGCTGCCTGCCTTACTGTCGTACACACAGGAGACCTGAGGTCACATCTCGGTGAAGGGTGAAATTTGAACCATTCTTTCAAAAGCAGTCTAATTATAATTAGACCATGGCCATTCCTGAGCTTGGAATACCTGAAACCATTAGCCAGCTAGCCCAATTTTAACAATCTTCTAGAGCTATTTAAATGTATGAATTGGGTGGATATTTAGTTTAAGGAAGTAGCTTAGTTGAAGGAAGGTGATACTATGCAGTGTAATTTCCTATTTATAGCAAAGCATTCAGAAATACTTGGCCCTGCAAGTTTTTTTTTGTTTTTTTTTTGCCCAAGCTGATTTTTCTTTGTATTACACATTTACTAAAACAGGTTGTAATTCATTCTCCTGCTTTAATTACCTTATCTGAGGATTCTACATACAAAAGAAGGTTGAAAGGTGGCTGTAATGTACAGGGTTATTTTCTCTTCTTGTAGTTTCTAGACAAAAAACCTTTGGGTGAGCTGAGTAATAATGGACTGACCACTGGACTGAGCATTAAAAACTTACTAAAATGTGGTGTACATTACAGACTTTTGACAATTTAAGTATTCCAATATGTTTTAAATGAAATGTGTTCAAAACTAAAGTATCCCCATATGAACCATTTTGACCGTAACAGTTGCTTCAGATTTGATTAGTTAAAAACTCATCATGGTCTACTCAATTGCTCTAAACTATAGCGTATCTAAACACAGAACAGTTTAGATCAAGTGTAGCGTATCTAAATGCACATTTTCACAGACAGAAATATACTCAAGAGACTTACATGTACAGTTACAGTAGAGGTTTGATTTTCATAACCGTGGTGTTATTTGAATGCGTGAAACAGTGGTGGCACTTAGATGCACAACTCTTTAGATCAATTGAATAGACCCCAGTAAGTATGCATTCACAAAACAAAACAGAGCAATAACTAGTGGTCTGTTAGATATATCTTGCTTATTACATAGAGTATACAGACAAATATACAGACCCATGTCATTGAATGCTTTTTCCTCTCTGCAAGGAAAGATAGCATTTTTGTTTGTGTCTAACAAAAGACTTGGGTTTTATTTCTAAAGGAATCTGTGTTCTATGGCTTGAAGGACACTTATTTGTAATTTAGTGCTGTTGCACAAGAGGGAAAAAAACATCCGAGATTCAACAAAAAGTCACGATCTGGCACCAACACACGTGGCACAATTCCAAAGGAGTGACTTTGACAAATTTTAGAAAGGACACAATAAAAGACTCACAATTATAATGGGAAAAGAAGTCTCCACAACAGCAGACAGCCAACTTTCTTTAACAGCTGTTACATGAAGATCATTCTTTTGTGTCTTGGGCACTGGAGATTCTGTCCAAACAGGGAGGGATATAAGACTCCCATTGCACAGCAGTTTCACCCATTCCAGGTTTTACTACAAGCCTGATTAGCCACAGCGTGTATAGGTGACAAGCTCAGGTGTGTCTTATTGAACATAGTAAAACCAAGAATGGATCAAACTGCTCTGCAATGGGAGTCTTATTTCCATCCCTGCCAAATGACAAACATTATAAAAATTACAAAAATGAGTATTGCCAAATTGTGAGAATGTTTTTGAACAATAGTATTTGCAAAAAAAAAAAAAAAAAAAATACACACACACTGTATCCTACAAAACGAATATGTACTTGTATGTGGAAAAAATGCAGTTTTTTTTTTTTAAATAAAATAAATAAAGCGAATGTGGAGCAATATTATTTTTGGGTTGAATTAACACATCACTGATGAAATGGTAATATCCAACTTACCTCAACAACAATACAAGTGAAGACAGACAACTAATACCAGTAGTTTATAAATTATAACACATAATGCAACTTAGGAATTATTTGTGATTGTGAAATCAATCTAACATTGCAAGTTTTTCTGTTATTTGTGAAAGCGTGTCTCAATGAGCCGGTAGGTGTGACACAATCTGCAGGTAAAGCTGTTATAACACTGAGGAGCAGAGATCCTGCATTAGAGCAAGATTAATTAGATCATTGCGTGGCTGCAGTTCAAGGTAAACTGCCTCAGCTGGCTTTACTTTGGTAACAATTCTCATATAGACAAATTACTGTTCTTCTTAATCACAGCTCACACTGACACAAACCAGGTCACAGGGCCACAAATCCAAACTTAACAGCATCCCCTTACTTAAGATGCACAGTGTTGAAAATGATTGCCTTGTAAAGTTTATATACTTTGTCTGCCAAAATCAAACTGACTTTACCCATTTAAATTGCCTACCTTTCTGTCATCATTTTAACCCCAGCAAACCCCCCTCCCCCAACCCAGTGATCTGCAATTCCTTTTGGGTCAAGGACTGCTTACCTATACTACCAGCATCACTCACTCAGTCTCTCTCATTCTCTCGCTCTTCTTCGCCGTACATTAACCTGCGTCTTATCAAAGCTCCCCTGGCACCCCTACCGCTCAGCTCCTCCTGAGCTAACAGCAGGGGCAGCGCATCCACTCCATTACTTATTAGTGTAGCTAAAGAACACCATTTCCTCCCTGTGGCTGATAAAATATTAATCAAAACAGAGGAACAGAGCGATTCTCCCAGTGTGGATGTCTTCTAATGGTAATACACAAGGATCGGAGAGAGAGGGAGGCGGAGGTCATCTAATAGCTTCTGAACCAGGGGAGGTGAGGGGGCTGCCAGAGACAGACCTGCTACAGTAGAAGAGCGTCTCACTTCGCAGGGAGACTGAAATCAAAGACCCCCGATTGATTAAAAATGTAACCTTCTACAGGAGACGAGGCCGAGGCTCTAGCAACTGTACAACTGTACTGGAACGTTGTATGTAGGGGGTATGAATTTATCTTTTTTATTTTAAAAGGGACAGTGCAGATGTTACAGTAAAAAGATTGGCATGTTTGTCTTTGAACAGCACTATATCTTATTTGTCTTCCTTTAAACATTTGGGTAGCTGCATTTATTATTATTATTATTTGTTTATTTAACAGACGCCTTTACCCAAGGCGACTTACAGAGACTAGGGTGTGTGAACTATGCATCAGCTGCAGCGTCACTTACAACTACGTCTCACCCAAAAGACGGAGCACAAGGAGGTTAAATGACTTGCTCAGGGTCACACAATGAGTCAGTGACTGAGGTGGGATTTGAACCGGGGACCTCCTGGTTACAAACCCATTTCTTTAACCACTGGACCACACAGCCTCCTATCATCTATCAAAGTAAAATAAGGAATACATATAATGTATTACAGGCATGTTCATGTAATCAGAACCTGAATAGCATATCATACCAAAAGTGCAAAAAGGCGAGGGAGAGCCATGCTTCTGCCTGTTTAAAATTCTTGGCTGGAGTAAGTAAACACCTTTTCTAAACTTGCTCTGCCTTGGTTAGATTGATTAAACATGGTCACAAAACTAGCAGTATCACATTATCACAGTCAGTCAACGAGAAGCAAGAGAAAGTAGTTTCTCTTCCATAAAGCCGGAGGTAGATATTAACCTAATCCTAAATCAAATTTCACTCAGCTGGGCCCAGGAACCCAAACTATAACATTATTATTAGACAGTGTGAACAAGCCTTCTAATCACTGTTTTTGCATTTTGGCTTCTCAGTTGTATAAACCCTGGGAGGAGATTGAATATGATAAACATAAAGGCATCTAGCCCTGCGCTTTATTGTCAGAGAGGCCTTTATACCTCTGGATCACAGGTTGGGATCTCCCATTTGAATGCACTGCACATTAATTGATTAATCTGAGGAACTATTTGCATCAAGCCTGGGGGAACTTCCATCCCAACAAAGTGCTTGACACCCCTCCCCAGTCCCTGGTGATTGGCAATAAGGAAAAGAAACTCATTAATAAAGTCTTGATAGGGGTGTGTGCTAAGCCTAGATGTATGACAGACCATACCTATACAGACATTATTAATAGTCAAGATTTATATTGTGGTACTCCTTTCACACATCACTGTGACATGTTTAATCAACTTAACCGGTCTGCTCTGCATACAAAATGTGAAAGTTTCTGCATCTATTACAAAGAAAAACTGCTCCTTACTTCCACAGAGCCTGCTGTGGGGAATGGTGTGGGTGGCTCAGTATGAGACACTCTTCACTCACTGTTAGCCAAACCCCAAGCACGGTGTTGAATGAGGCACTCATGGTCACATTAAGTGTTATTTTAGAAATCTGTGAAGCTGAAGTGTCACCACAGTCATTTTTATATAGTTTATATGCTTCAGGTACACATGCTTCCTTACAACTTGAAACCAGCTTGCCACTTCTAGAAAACAAAGAGTTAAAATTCTGCTAGTACTGCAGCAGGCAAAGATTATACATACCAGGTGTACTGGGTTTATGTTACTGACATAATGAATAGAATTGCTGTGGCTATATGCATTCACCATTGGCTCACAACATAAAAACTACTACTAAACACTACTTTTAAAACCTGTATGAGGCAGTACACATTTAAGTATCCCATGGTACTTCTAAGAAAAGTGAAGGTTTATTCCAGTATAGGTATTATTTAAAGGTCTTCTTTACCCCTTGTTCTGTCAAGTGGTGTCAAGAACAAGAGCTAAAACAAGAGCTAAAATATGTTTAGCATGAAGTCTTGTTAAGTAAACATAAAATGTATGAACAAGATGTATTAACTAATTAACCAGAACTAGTAAAATGAAATACCTGCATAACAGGAACAAGTTACAGTGCTTTTATTATACAAAGGGTGTTCTTTGAATTTCAAACTGCAAAGTGCATTTTAGGCATGTAAAAGGGAAGGTCTCAAGGGTTCCAGTACTGAAGGCCTTAAGGTGTTCTTAATTTAGTTCTATGCTAAATTCATTGATTCCAATCGTGTTCAATCCAATGCAACGTGTACTGAAAAGATAAGGTCAGTTGGGTTGGGATGTGAGAACACCTAAAGAGTTCAGGGATGTGTGTTATAGCACAGCATACATTCAAAAGGGTTTGGCAACCTAGCCCCTCAAGGGCATTTGCAGAGCTTTAAAGAGGCTGAGTGCCCCTGGGGGGATTATTACACAACTATATTTAAATTTCAAAGAACGCAATAGGACAGGATATAAATCGGACAGGATAATTGCATTCCGTCCAATCACACCGTTAAGGAAAAAAAAAGAAATAAATAAAGGGAAAACTCTTTTTGCAGCGTGTGGAAAAAGAGGCTTATGAACAAGCAGGCATCCAGGCAGAGATCCTCAAGGCTGACCTTGGGTGCCTTTTTTTTTTTTTTTAAATGTACATGCATTAAATACACGCTTATAACAACAAGACCCTTCTCTGGATTGTTGATTTAATATGATAAAGATGATGTAATAGAATAATTGAAAACATAGAAGCAAAGACAAAAAGAAAACTGTCCCTGTTATTGCGTTTCAGTCATTGTGTTACTTTGTTTAATGTAAACCGATAAACCTAGCTAACCTTGTAAGAGCAATCAATGCTTATTTAAAATATCATGGATTAACAGTTCTGATTATTGATTATGTCATGTAGCTCAAACTAGTCTGATGACACTGATAAGAGGTTACCTTAGAAAGCAGCAAGCTATCCACACAGGACGTTTTGTGTCAAGTCCATGTCTGGATATTGTCAATGAGCACCACAGACAACATATAAATCACCTTTCTACCCGGATGGCAGCTTAAAATTACACTGCATCCCTTTTCAAATGCATCCCTCCAGACATGTGAACCAACATACTTATTTTTGGTGAACATATTACACCTTTCCAGGGAGAGGTTAAAAATAAGTTAATAGTAATATTCAAGTACTGCACCTGAAATAGAGCAATCATCACACAAGTGTTTTTATTTAAAAAAAAATCATACATACATACAGTTACACAGTAACATACAGTCTGATTTCAAACTTAAAATTACCATCCCATCTGCTTTCAAAATACTCTTGGTCAGGGAATTCTGTCATCATAAATGTACACTATCTTCCATTTGCAGTGATAACTGTTTTTGTCGATTTTAATCTTATTTTCATATCTTTTTGCCATTGTAATGTTAAATTGTTTTGTGTCTCACGTAAGGATTAAACCTTGGAGCTGCCACAGGACTCGGAACATTATTATAGATTTTTCATCTCAACTACCATCTTTAAATAAAGAAGCAACTCCCCTACACACACTAACTGACGTACATTGCAATGGAAAAGCACATGCTTGAGTTAGAACTTCAACTAGGACAATGAAATGAATGGCTCGTCTGTGTACATTGTGTACAATGACCCACTGACACAGCACACAGAGTCTGGAAAGCTTCCAAAACAGGCACTGGTTTAAAGATAGGATTTTATATTGATGATACAAGAAAGAAGAAACAGATTATAGCCACTAGTTAACAGTGTCCTACAAGCATGTTCAATTTGTAGCTAAAACACAATTCAATGGTGTCTGTTTACTATAGTCAGGGTTTAGTCTTCGGTGCACTCTACTTGTTCAGAAAGCAGACCTTGTTGCACAGATCCCCATTGGTAGTTTTGGCTGTTATGAATTATGTCTCCAAGCTTTGTTATAGCTGAGGAAGCCAAACAGAAATCACAAGAAGGGTCACGTTTTTTGTTACAGTCATAATGTTTTACAGGAAACACCTAAAGTATTGATATTTCAGAATTATATGGAAGAACCTTCTAAAATACATACATATATACATAGGTAGTTTACTGATGTTACCTGCAGGCGTGCAGTTATGAGTTAATATAGTGTACAATGCTCAGCATTTTAGTAAATTATTAATTTTAAAAAAAGGGGAAATGTAAATAGGATGCTGAACATTATAACATTTCAAATACTTGGAATAACATCAACTAACACTGTCAACAACAGCGCGATTTCATTAACCTAAATGAAAAGATCCATCTTCATACAAAGAAGTTTTCAAATACAACAGTGCAGAGGCTGGCTCTCTGCCTGTATAAACACCTTGAAATCTTCCCTGGGCAACAATTGACTAAAATACCCAGCACTTCAACCCAAGAAATATCTGGATTTGGCAGAAGAGTTCAGTCAGTTATATTTATATATAAACCAATGACATATAAACCATGTAAACTTTGCTCGATGACGCTCGTACAGACAATGTGTGGAGGGCCACATTAGTATCTACAAAACCGTTCGGTGACACAAGACATTCACATGGACAGTCCCTTGTTGGAGCATTACAAAAGTCTTGATTCATGACTCCGACTGCTCCATCCGCAGCTATGTGTTGGACCAGGAGAAAATCCCCACCAAGATTTCACAAAAAGTGATCGCCCGCAATGCACCTCTTGGTCCTCTTGGTGTCTCTATAATCAATGAAGGGCTCCAATTAATCTTATTTAAAGAATAATTAAGTTAACACATTTACAACTGACTAAAGGAAAATAAAGGTTATTAAAAGCCTCATCCATCCAAACATGCATTCTTATATTTAGCTCTGTGTTGCATAGTTCACATTAATTCTACTAGCATATCTGCTGTGTATAGGACCAATACTATATGAAGAATCGAAAGTTTAAAGTAAAACAGTGTGGGCCCTATTTAGCAACGTTCGCAAACCCCTAAGGCAATCACAAAACACTTTTGCGGACAGTTTGCGCACCAGAAACAGGCGCACGTGTGGGCAAACAGACTTTGCCCACCTATGTTATTTAGCAACCGTGTTTTAGCTCCCACCCGGCAAGTCAGCCTTAGCGTTGTGGGCTGAACTTTAAGGGAGTGTCCTCATTTACATACAACTGTAGCGATTCAGCAAATCATTAATCGGTGCTAGCATTTGCATTCAATTGACATGTGAAAACCAGGTCTAAACTGTGCGCAAATTACATGGTCGACTATAAATACAGCTGAAACTACCAGGGAAGCAGGTAAAGAAAAGAGAGAGAAAAAGATAAATTAAAGAAATATGGAGTGTGCACTGGATTTCTACATGGCCAGAAAAAGAGAGAGGAGGAGAAGGAGGCATCCCCAAATATTTAGAAGTTACCTGTCTTTTCTGAGCCTGTCTGACACACAATGTATGTAGCAATTTCGCCTCAACAGACAAACAGTCACTGACATCTGCCAACTGCTTCAGGCTGACCTGGGAGGAGACATGTGGAGAGCACACTGTTTGCCTGTAACACTAAGGGTATCCGCTGCACTAACATTTTATGCCACTGGCTCGTTCCAACGTACTGTGGGTTATACTGCAGGCATGAGCCAGTCGGCTGTATCATGTGCTTTAGTAAAGCAGGCAGGATAATTCGTCCATTTCCCTGTATCCCATGAGCTGCAGCAAAATACAAATCAGGGTTTTCTTGGGACGTATGGGTTTCCTGGTGTCCTGGGAGCCATCGATTGCAGCTACGTGCACCAACACAGAATAGGCACCTCTACATAAATCGTAAAAGGGGACCTATTCTGTCAACTTGCAAGTAGTGTGTGATCAGTGATGCCAACAACTACAACACAAATGTGTATGCAAACTATCCTGGCTCCCCTCAGGACTTGTTTATCCTCGCTTATTCGCAGGTGGCAGCTGCATTTCAGCGGGGTGACAGTCTGAGAGGCTGGTTGATAGGGGACAACGGGTATCCACTGAAGCGGTGGCTACTGACACTGCTGCTCAACCCCACGACCCCTATCGAACAGAGGTATAACCGTACATTTAAAAGTGCTCGTACTGTAATTGAGCGAACATTTGGAATCCTCAAAATGCGATTCTAATGTTTGGATGTCTCTGGGGGAACACTACAGTACACTCCTCAGAAGGTCAGCAATATCATCCTGGCTTGTTGTGTTTTACATAACATAGCTCTCCGTAATGGATGTTGAACTTACAGAGGAAAGATGACAGGGTTTGAGGGAAGAAGATGCTGAACGTGAAGCCCCAGTGGTGGAGGTTGCAGGTGCTGCAAGTGCCAGGCAGGTCAGGCAAAGCATTACAGATTACTTTTTTTTTTTTTTTTTGTAGCCTTGCTTGAGGGGCTTGGTCATCCTCCTCAATTGGTCTCCTTCCTTCCTTTTTTTTGGTTTTAAAATGCCCTATGTTCGCTATTGCAGACGCACAAGTGCTCTTAAAGGGAATGTTGAATCCTTATTGGTTGTAACCTTACAACCCCCCACCCCCACTGTGCTTTGATTGGCTGGGCGCATGATTCACTATTTGATGCGAGTTAGCCCACGCATGAGACCCAACTTCTAAACAACATTTTCGTGCGCTATCACAGCGGTTTGCTGACGCTGTCATTTTATCCTGAGTGGAACGGCTGCGCACATATTTGCTAAATAGGGCTCTATATATTATAGATATAGTGCAGCAGAACTGTTCAGACCATGACTAAATTATGTTTTGGATTAGAAAAAAAAAAGAAACGATTCTTTGGTACTGTTCTCAAGTGAGGGCTAATGAGATCACTACAATATTTAGGAGATGATTCACAATGGCAGTTTTTTTTTTACCAAATTATGCATTTAAATGTTAATAACCTATCTGGAATGTTTACTTGAATTAAAAATGTATTTTTTATTTTTTTTTTTAAAAAGCTTTCTTTATAAAAATCAATCTATACTTTTCCAAAAGGATGTATATTTAAAGTAACAGATGCCTAAGTGCCAGTAGCCCTTTAACAGGTTCTGTGTGTGAATCAATCATGTCATAGATGCTTGCCAATAATCTGCAGTATGGCTGATTGTCTAATTATTGCTAATTATATAGTCTAGATTGAGTCTAAACTGACATCTTGTGGCTGTAGGACTAAATTACAGAGAATTTCTCGTGCAAATCTTCCATGAATATCTCCAGGCCCGTGTCATGTGTCACAAATGCTTAAACTTGTTTAGCTGGTTAAAGGGGCCACTGCTTCAGCAAACTGGGGAGATCTGCATGTGTATAGTTTAACAGGAGACAAAGTAAAATAAATCAATCGATTTTATTGCTTTCTTGTGGGGGACATATTACTTTGTCGTTTTTTCTTCAGTCGTCAGATGAGTATCATGGTAAGGTATAAGGTTTACCTTACCATATTATAAGGGCAAATAATGTCTTAATTTGTTAGGAAGTCTTGATTGGAAGGAATGGGTATCGTCCGTAATTCTCCTTGATTCCTTGACCGTCTTCACCAGGATGTATAACTGGTGGGGAACGGTCTGTGTAATGTTCCTGTGTCAAACACACAATTAGCATGAGCACATTCCTCAGTAACGGGCATAACATTTGGCTCGTAAGGAGATGCAACAATATCATTTTACAGATTAGCAGTCTGTACGACCAACTGAATCCTTGTGTGGTTGAGAAAACCACTCAGGAACATGTTACTGTGGAACCTGAAAGCCATCTTCATCAAACTAACTAAGCAGCCTGCGTGCATAAACAAGGACATTCCCATGCAAGTGAAATAATGCTCCTCTCCATCTCTGTACTGCTCTATGAATACACATATGAATATGTATATAAGCCTGTTGGTTCTTGTAAAATGATATCATTATAACTAAAACTCCCTAGTTTTACTCTCTGATCTATAACAGAGCTTGAGGATATAATTTCTTATATTCTACTGTACCAACCAGATTTCCTATTATTAGGAGTGATGAGAGGGTGTGTTACATCCAAAACTACTACTAATTTGGGGAAATAAACAGGAGTGGCAACAAGGCCTGCTTTAAGACTGTATCTTAAACCATACCTTCTCATCCCAGTAACTGGGGGAGGGTAGTACAGAAACAGCCCCCTGCCATTTAGCCTATTTAGAATAATACTATAATGACAGTGCACGTTCAAAAAAAGAAAATGGATGTGAAGGTCTGTGTTTATTATGCAGCGCGCCACCTCGTCGCCTCACTCTTGACAGACCCTCTTGACAAAAGCCATCCAGCATCAGGCAGGAGTATCGAGTCCAGCTGAGGACAAATTTCAAGATGAACCTGAAATCAATTCGCCATCAAATTTTCATGCTTGTCCTGTGCTCTCTGTGGCATTTTAATTACAGCCACCCCGGGCCGGGGGTGCTAAAGATATTGACACTTAGCTTCGTACAATAAACTTTATTGGCAAGCCATGTCTGATTGCAGTACTAAACTAGAATAACAAGGAATATGTGAAGGTATATTATACACATAGTGAAGAGATCAGAGCTTTAAACCTTACAGTCCTGCAGGTACTCCAATAATGATGCTCCTACAGAACCAGCATAAAGGGATGGGGATCAAAGACTTTTAGGTGGACAACTAGTTTTATCACCTATATATCTTAGGCAGTGCTGTCTGTACTCATTGCTCCTAACACTGAGAGCCAGGCAGACAAATAGCCAAATGCAGTGAGTGACAGTTAGATATATTTAGATTGGTGTACAGACAGATGAACAGATTAATGGGTACTTGAAAAAATATTTCACATTCCATGCACAGTTAAATTAGACAGGCATACAGATAAATGGCCTACATTGTTTTTTGGTAATGTTTGGTCACTCATCCATCTGCTTTCTGATTTACTGCCAATTGTTATTTGTTGATTTTAAAAGCTGTACTTTTCTTAATCACTAATGTCAATATATTGATGTTTACTTGAGGCAATTACGAGATTAAATTAGTATTGTTTACTTTGTGTAGTATATGGGAATTCTGATAGTGTTGTATATTATGAAAGTCAATAAATACTGTATTATATAACATGCCATTTGATGTAATTGTCATTTACTTTTGCTGTGTAAATATTCTGAATGAAGTTGCTATTTAAAAAAACTGTTTTTTTTTAAATTATTCATACATTATTCTGTCATTTTTCAGATTGTCATGTTTTTTAATATCATAGAGAAATAATAATAATAATAATAATAATAATAATAATAATAATAATAATATAACAGGTTGAAGCTCAGTCCTTTTTTGCAAGATTGTCTTTAAAAAAATTGATCTGTTTTTTTTAAAGGATTATCTAAGATGGAACAGCATTGTTGGAATCATTCATATCAGACTTGAATAATATACAAAAAACCTAAGCAACAGTCAAGCCCTAACACAATTCTGAATCCCTGCACAGTATATGTCGAATGTGCTCCAGCAGTGTGCTGTGTTCATTCATCTATGTATGCTTCACAAATTAATTACAAAAACTAAATTCAGTTTTAAGGCTTCAGTCTGCTTCTCTCATGCACAGTCATACACTGTAACACGAAAGCAGTTCAGCTAAGAAAGTATTACAATATCCTAGTAACTTAAAATGAGAAGCTTTATAAAATGAATAATGTGGATGCAGCATTAGCTAGACCTCATGTCTTAGCATGAAGAAGACATTTTACCTGCTATGTGACTGAGAACAATATGTTGTACTAATTTAGTTTAATACATTATATATACATTAAATCACTAAATACTGACAGGAAATCTGGCAATGTACAGCTCGCTCGAGGGTTTGAGAGAGGCAAAGGAGAAGGGAAAGGGATCAAGGGAGTTTTTTTTTTTTTTTAAGATGGGAGTGATGCAGGCCTGTTTGAAAGCAGAGGGGAAGAGTCAGAGAGTAGAGAGGTGTTGAGAAGAGAGGAAATGAAAGGGAGTAGAGCAGGGGCATATATACATATATATGTTCACTCTGTCTTGGTGGACTTCACTTAAAACTGGAAGAAGCAACTGTGAGTCCACATAGACTTCTTTCTCTTTCTCTCTCTCTCTATAAGGCTGTAAGAAAATCGTGGGCTGTGAATTTGTCTGCGGAGACCGCAACTTTTAACACAGACCGCAACTTTTAACACAGACCACAACTTTTTATAGTTGCCGCAGCTTTTAATGTGACTACAATGTTTCTATTATTTATATGTAATTTCGTTGCAAAATAATGCTGAAAAATAAAGTGAAACAGAAAAGGAAACGTCACTCTCACATTGTCTTTTGCAAGTGGGGGATTGGTATGCCTTGTCATCCTCTTCTCTAGCCAATCTGTTTGCAATTATATATATATATATATATATATATACACACACACACACACACGTGCAAACTGTTTATATTTATAACCGCGCCGAAACCGCAACTTTAATACACAGTGGCTGCTTGATAAAAAATAAAATAAAACATGATTTTCTTACAGCCTAATATAGAGATAGATAGATAGAGGTAGATATATAGAGATAGATAGATATAGAGATAGACAGATAGATAGATAGACAGATAGATAGATAGATAGATAGATAGATAGATAGACAGATAGATAGATAGATAGACATCACAAACAATATAAAAAACAATTAAAGCATTAATATGGTACTGTTATCATATACACACGTATTGCACAATAACACAAAGCAAATTAAAAATCTACTTGATGAAGCGGTTTTTATTTTAGCCAGCGGGGTGCTCACGTGTGGCAGCAATGCACCAGCAAAGGGAATGGGATTCTTTCAATGCAGCGGGTTTGTGCACTTGAGAAATGAGAGGAAGACTCATGAAATTAATTGGAGACTGACGTTGATGAGAAGCAATTCCTCTCCACTGTACGAATTAAAACACTGCTTTTTATACGAAAAATTGGAAAAAGCAGGTTATGTAGAGGATTTATACTGGACCCTGACAACCCTGATAAAACGAGGGAGTGGTTGAACAGTATTTGCTAGCCTATTTGTTTTTCTATGGGTCTCTCGCTATATTGCAGCCCTTGATATATAGCGGATTTATATTGGACCCCGACACCCGCGATATATCGAGTGGGTGGTGTGTATATATATATATATATATATATATATATATATATATATATATATATATATATAGAGAGAGAGAGAGAGAGAGAGAGAGAGAGAGAGAGAGAGAGAGAGAGAGAGAGAGAGAGAGAGAGAGAGAGAGATAATCACAGGCCATTTGAAAATTGTGGAAATTGGGTCATGAAATATTTTAACAGTCCACTTTAAATATATAATATAAATACTGTACCTGTAATGTGGTTTACTTCAATTGGAAAGTTAATCAAACGCAATGTTTACTCAAAGAACTGTGCACAATACCTCTACTTGCCTAATATCTGTAAATACACAAATTAAATACATTCACTATTGGTTACAAATATGTGTAAAATCAGCCTGGGAATGTGCAATTATGAAGGCTGCTGATGCACCAGGTGAGCTTCTCCTAACAAACTGAGGAGGAATCCCATTGTTTAAGGAAAGAATTTCAGCTGATGCCTGTCTACCCCTGCTTTGTGGATATACTGTAGTACTGAAGGGTAAGAACAAATATCCTTCTACAGCAGTCCATATTCAATTAATATATCTTACTAAAAATATTATTGCGGATGGTGTCCTCTAAACAGGGCTTAGTTTTGATTGAATTTAATATTCCATCAATTAAGATGTAGCTTGGTAATCTGCAACATTCTACAAAAGTGACACAAGGAGGCACAGGGATATTCATTCAGATACAAACAATAAACATAAATTAATATAGCAAGCAAAATGAATATGGTAAACAACCCACACATATTGCAAATACAAATGCAATGGTATAAAAGGATTGCAGTGCAGTGTGTAAACAAACTTCCATCTGCTTTGAGATGTTAAGCACTAGACAGAAAGCAAAGATTAAAAGTACAGAATAAAAATGTTTATAATATCTATTGGAATTATTTTTGTGTTTGAATAACTGCACACAACCAAAGATGTAAAATCTAGGTTACATAGAATATGAAATGTATAGAAGTCAATACATTTTTTCTACTATACATATATGTGCAAAAGTCTGTAGATATGCATTTGACTGACAAAAAAAAAATGCAAATGTACTCCGAATCCATACTTTATTTCACATACTGAAATGCTTAATTATTACCCTCCCCCCAATGTATTACAATACCTGTCCTTTCCTGGTGGAAGGCTGAGAAGGACAGCAACAGTCTAACAGTCCTTTCTGAAGGTTGATTCAAAACAATCATATAGATGTTCACTGGCAATCACAGCCTATCAAAAGCTCTAGCACCCTATCAATACTGTAAGATTAGCCAACTAGATACACAAGATGCTTAAAGTGTGAATTGATCCATCAGCATACATCTCGCCATCAAGTAGCAGAATATTTTCACATTTACAGGATTTTTATTATTATTACAGCAGTTTCCTATTTGGCTTTCAAGTTATTTATTTTTTTGTTTCATTTTTCTTCAGAGGGATGTTGAGCGTAATAAACCCATAGATTTGATATCTGAAAAGTTCACTAAAGCCGAAAGAACCCTGTTGTATTGTATATACACAAACTTTAATTGATACATAATTAAAAAAAGAAAATATAACAATGTATATATATTTATATATTTTACTTACAATATACACTTATTAGTTTAAGTCTTAACATTCTTAAGGACATTGAAAGGACAGTTAAACCACAATGCCCCCTACTGGCCTGTTTTTGCATCTAACTGTACAAAAGCATCATAGGCTACAGCTCCTTACAATAAAGTATTATATATATATATATATATATATATATATATATATATATATATATATATATATATATATATATATATATATATATTAAATATTTATTTTTCTAAAATGATTTTTTGTCGATGACTCTTATAGTGTAAAAGCTTAATGCAATAACCAACGACACTTGAAAAACCAATTGGGTTTTGCAGAATAAATAATAAAACATACACTTTTTTTGATTACTAGTTTAGATATACTGTAGATCAACCCTTTCTATGTGAACTACGCAGCAACATTAAAACTGTACACTGCAATAACTGTTATAAAACCAAGATACTTATTGGTAGATTGCAATTGTCTTAAAATATTTTTTAAATTCTTTCTAAATTTAGACATGTAGACATGTATTTAGAAAACTGAATTAAAGCAGTGAAGGTAAAGTAACCCCCATTTGATCTTGTTGTCACCAGGACCATACGCACTGCTGAGGAGAACACAGCATCTTATATTTCTAGCGTCATCGTCATCATTATTATTATATATTTAAAAAAAAATAAAATCATCAGTCAAACTTCCCAAACTACTCAAAAATCTCCCCAAACCCAAACGATATCTGTGGGCTCCTTCCACTTCAAAAGAATAGTTTTGAAATGTTTAGCTAGCACTCTTTGGTTCCACAATAATCTTATTTTTACCACTTACAATATTGCATTGCTATGGAACAATCATCATCTGTATAAACAGCTCCACCTGCCCAGCTAAATTCAACCTCGACAATTGCAGTCCACACCGCAACACGTTGAGTTAGTTAGAGATTCTCTCTCCAGGTCACGGTTGCTCAGTAGACTCCAGCGAGGAGTTAGGAGGTCTTGGCACAGCCCTTCGCTGACTCACAAGACCGCTGTGCCATCTGACAACAGGCTGGCACAACTGGCAGACAGCACGACTGAACAGAGGCCTTCCCTCACATTTCCTGCAGCAATCAGACTGATCAAAGGTTTCTCAAGCGTTCTGCTCTTTTCTCTCCCTCTTTAATTTAAATCCAGATCTAAGTAACTTATAGACAGACTACACTGGGATAACTAATTATAGTCTTATAATATGTATGAATGTGTGTTTTTTTTTGTTTGTTTTTGGTGTTAACTTTTTTTTTTAACATGATCATCTAAAATATATCCTATAAATAAGGTCCCACCAAATAAAATAAAACTTGTTCATATATAATAAAATCTTGTATGTGGACCATTATGGCTACTCACATGTCACTGATTGCAATTGTAATAAGAAAGAACATATGTATTAATTTATGAAGTGGAGTTGTCTTTCCTTTATTACAGGAGATGTCTGCAGTTGTGGGTGGAGTTATCTTTCCTAGCCCTGTATACAGGTCTCCAGTGTGGAAAGAGTACATACTGTAAACTTTTAAACCTTCCAATCCTGGAGCCTGTGCCCTGTATCCTTTTCTTGAGAGCTATGCCAAGTCTGTTATTTCTTTATTAATCACTACAAGATTAAAAACAAATAAATACATAAAATAACAGGATACATGTGCTTTCAAAGTGTACTATATAGCATATGCAGTTGAAGCAAGCTAACCCTGGGCATTCTAAAATCTAAAGTTTATATATATACTCCTTGTCACAAATGGCTTTGCTTCAGATAACAAAATGTTTTGTGTTCAATCCCTGCAGTGCTGAACAGTAAAAGTTATACTGATCCCCACTAAAGCCTTTATTTTCCTAAAATAGTCACAGTAAAATCATACATTATAACCACATAAGCACTAGACACGCCTGGAATATGCTTCAAAGAAAACCAGGCTTTATTTTTTATGTTTTTAATTAAACACTTTCCAAAATTCAAAGCCAGTCAATCTGAACTCCCTTTGATCTTTTACCCAGAGAACAGATGAAAAAGTAAAAGTCGAGTTAAAAAGTTGTAATTCTTTAATACAGAGCAACTATTTGAGCTGATGTTTTTAGTGGTAAGTGGTCACTTTAAGCGGTTGGGTTATGTATCCTGGAAGCACTGTGCAAATCAGCATACTTCAAATAAACAGGATTCTCTCCAGGGCTGTCAATTTCTACTTCTCAATGAACAAATACCCATCTTCTGTAATGACTAATGTCATTTTCCAATGCAATTTTTTTCCAACAGAAGAAAAGCAGTTTCCACACAAAGTGGATAATGGCAGGTAACTCTAAGGCATAAAAAAGGAAAATTTCCGTTAACATAGTAAGTACCGCAAAAATTTTGCACTATAATATTCCAGTGGGTAGACTTTTATTGGTTTCACTTTTACATGGAAACCTTTGTCAGTTTCCGGTAACTCAAAATTATTTGGGTGGAAACAAAATCAAGTGTCCTCCTTATCTGGTCTAAAACTTACAATGAAGACAGGGCAATTACTTAACATAATCATTCAGAACTACAGTAAATCCAATAGACTTCATGCTAGCCACTAACCAGATTCATGAAGGCAAACTTAATAATGAATTGCAATAACATATCTCGAAACTGACTTATCTAGTTTTTGTTATTTCCCCTAGGCCTGTATACAGTACAGGCGCTCATTGTAGAAAGAGGGTACAACAGTTGCTTCCATACTTAACCACAGACGATAATTTATTATTGTCCTAAATTACTCAATTGGCGACACGGCTGGTAAATTTAAAAAGTACATGTTTGTTTGTGTATGCTAGTGTTTTCACTTTGTATGTGTGTTGAGAGGGGTACTGTATGCGATCATAGAGCATTTATATTTCCTAACAGGGCATGACAGCAAGGCCCCTGGTGAGGTTCATTAAACATTAAGGAGGTTTTGCACACAGTGGAAGCTGGCAGTTTCGAAAATTGGCAACCAGTTTTCACCTCTTCATGCAGCTTTTGTTTTTTGAAAAGGAGCAACTCCATTGTCGGATACCTTCTGTAATAGTGGTCTCATATGGTGAGAAAGCACAAGACGACAAATTAAATAGAAAGTCTTCTATAATAACACATACTAAGGTCCACTCAATTGTTACAGTATAAACAGTGGTGGATAAATAAAGAACCTCCCTGTTATAATTTTTACAGACAGAAAATGTGATTTTTTTATAGAAATACTGAAAACTAAATCATTTCCCTAACCATGGTACACACAGGGCCTGGTTTAAAAGTAGTGACAGTGTTTAGAGTGGACATTGTTTTAATATATTGAATTACCCCTCAGTAGTGGCACAAATGAATGGAAGTAAAGTGAGACAAGAGGAGCCTTAATATTTAGAAAGCACCAGCCTCTTCCATACATCAGAAATAAACAAAAAATAAAAAACCTGCTTTAGCATACACATACTTTACCAGATTAGTTTGGGTAACATAAAATAAAATATGCATAGATGGTAAAGTTAATATTCAAGTTTTACATTTAATCCACCCAATTAGAAGCATATTGTACTGAAACAGTTAAAAATGTTAACAACTAAGCATGGTTCTCTGTTCCCCAAACATAAACTCTGTTTTAGTGAATATTAACAGCCTAGGGCGTTTATAAAAATAAAAAAAATCCTCCTGTAAGCTAGCTCTGTTTCTAGGTAACAGGAACTTTAATAAAGTTCTACCACTTTAATTAAACAGTGCATATAAATTTAGCAGCTTAATCTGTGGGCTTCATATATGAAAGGGATTTGCTCCAATACCCTGAATAAAGTTGGTAAAGTGAAGCTCGCTGGGGAGAGCCTAGCGAAGTGGATTTCCACTCAATAGTGTGATGGCACATGCTGAGCCATGGAATCCTCACAAAAACAGTTGCACCTCCACAATCTGTCCCTTTCATCCCCAGCCAGGCCTGAAAAGCAAAGTGCTGCTCTGAATCAAAAGCACAATCACTCATTTGTGAGCAGATGTCCTTTAGGCAGTGGGCAGACACTATCCTACTGAACACAACGTTACAAACCCACTGCTGCGAGATCAGGCAAGCCCTCCCTGGTACACAGCTAACCCCTTTCATCAAGCATGGATGATAAGAATACCAACCACAAATCCTTTACAGTGTTAGAGAATTCAAACTCAATAATGGTAAATAACTTAATACAATTAATGCAATTGCATACTAAGATAACACAAAAGTAAGCATATATTTATAGTTGTTTTCAGCAGTTTCTTTTCCCAAGTCCTATTATATCCATATTTAAAAACCTACTAAAAATGGTAAAACAGAACAACAAAGAAAAATCAGATTATATACAAAATGAAAAACTTTGATTAGTCTCAACTTCTGCATACAAGATTGCTCTATAAAGTAGCTGATTGAATCATATGTTAAGGAGGTCTATGCAACAGAAGAGCACACCAATGTGTATGTTCAGAACGAATCTAAGATGTCATATTCTGGGTATATTCACCTATTTATAATCTATCAAGCATAACTTTAAACTATGTATTTATGCTTTTTTAAATTATAAATATGTTGAAATAAATATACATTTTTAATCAGCTGATAAAATAAAACATGTAAAGAATATACAAATAAAGGTCAGTGATTGACATACAGTACATTATATTGTAACAGGTAAAGAGAATTGAGAGTGTCACTTATTTAACATAGTAAATGATGATGGCGCAAGAGAGGCTCTATTACATTTGCACTCTGGCATTCGTTTTAAATGAATGTAATGAACCAGTAAAAGTCCTGTACGAATACTGGAATTTAAGCCACAATTGTGGTTTTGTTAAAAAAATAAAATAAATAAATTCTTCACTTTTCATAACGGTGGCATTATACACAGCTTGTATGCAGTACATACCTGTAACAAACAAATACATGTACATTTCAGGTTTTTAGACATCTTCATTATACTGTATTTTAGGCTGATATGTAGTACAGTCGAAATTATGATTAAAATAAACTGCTTTCTGTAGCGGAGCATGAAAATATTTTAATTAAAAGGTAATCAGTTTTGATTTACTGCAATTTTGATTTGTTTCAACGTATTAAGTGTTAATACTGTTGCCTGTTTTAATGGAATAATTATTTTCTCTGTATCCCATTTTCCACCCAACCGCAACAAAACTATGCCAAGTGTAATTATGAACATACTGTAATTACGTTCAAAGCTACTCACAATGTACCTCTCAAACTCCCATCACAATAAGAACCCCACTGTTATCCAGCTGTGCATTACCTTCATTTATAAACAAGCCATTTTAAAGAAGCATTCCAATTGACTCTTTTAAGCTTCTTAGTGGGTCTCTAATTTAAGTCATGCATTCAGGGTTGTAAAAGCCAGCATCCCTGATATGGATTTTGGCAGGGTTATCCTGAGTTTTGTTATGTGATTGCTTCAAATGCATGGAATTAGCCTTATGCTAGATTACACAAATGCAATGTAGATAAATCTATATGTAATACTTTAATAGGAATAGAAATCAGCATCATGCTGGATGTATTCTATTCTAGACGTGTCTCAATGTTGGCCATGGAGCCAGAGTATTACAAACACTTGTCAATATCAGTCACATTAATGAATGGCTCAAAATCCTTAACAAAAGTATTGCATCACCACTTAAGGCAGCAGGGAATTGCCCATCACACAGATTGGTGTGGGTCACAAACTATTTTGAAGAAAGATCATTCTTTAAACAAGCATGTAATGGAAAAAAAAAGTTTGTGGGGAACCAATTTTGCCTCAACAATATGCTTTAGCTCAGAGGTGGTCAAATGTGGCCCCTCAGACCCCTTTATGCAACTTTGGTAGTCAGTCAACAGCTGCAAACATATTTTGTTAATCTACTGATATAGATTCAGTAGTACATGCTGAAGCAAGAACAATCCATTGAATCAGTTCAGAACACTGATCTCTAGTTAGTGGTTATTTTGCACATGTTTCATGCAACATACTGTATGATTTCTGTAGTTAACTCTTATTTCTATTTGAGATCTGTGCCTCTTTGTACACCTGATTAGATTAACTGTATATCAATTCTGTTCCTTATTTTTTAAAGGCTTCTATAACAAGATTAATACACACTTACCAACCATCCCATCTTCCAGCCAATTTTCTCTAATTGCAATTTATGTTTATGTATTTGGGATTATTAAATCATAATTGAACTGCAGATACTGTAACACAGTATCTGCAGGCAGCTAATAAGTCCAAACTGTAATGATTAGTCAATGTATGAATAGATTACTTAAACTAATTGCACAGGTACCGGTACTCTACTTCACACGAGACCAGCTGATGCAACAAAGGTGGAATCAATAGCATGCAGTAAGTAAACCCAAGGGGAATAGGCACACATGTATTTATGAAAGCACAGAAAACAGTGGCTGCTGGGGTTCTGTTTTAACACCCCAATTTAAAACAATTTGCAATTAAATCTAGGGTTCCACATCATTCACAAAACGGAGGAATCAGTCAGTTTGCATTGTATTATAATGCCTTGCCACAGGTTGTCCTTGCAACCTTACCTTTAAAGATGCAGTTTAAGACATTATTTGACAGCTAAGTGGACAGACTCCACAGACAGCCACATTTAATTAAGTTTTTTTTTTTTTTTACAAATCGGACAAGCGGTTCTCTAGATTTTGTATATGTATCAGTCCAACTTCACTACTGTATATCCCTGTTACCGGGGATAATAAAGTTAGTTTTTCTCCCCGCAAAACCCTGCTTTTCCATCCCTTGTGATGTCACACCTCTAGCTATCCAGACTACATGCTATAAGGTCTATCTATTGTCACTAAGGTTTTAAGCACCCCACCAGCACTCCACCCCAGGCAGAACACACCCAGGCATACCTTTTTAGTACATTAAGTCACAGCGCCAACCCAGATTGTGCAGTTACTCCAAAAATGCAACTGGAGAAGTACATGTAGCTCATTAGCTTTGTTTTTTTGGGTGTTTGTTTTCCTAACAAGAGCAGATTTAAAACATTTAGAATTCCTCTGTCATCTTATTATCCACCACAGATGGGACCATTCAGACAAGACTAGTGGAAGAGACAAGAGCTGGATTCTTATGAAAACTTCAAGTAAATATAATAGAATTTCCAAACACTGCTCGTTAAAATGTAATTATGCATGATGTCTGCAGAACTTAAACTTTGAGACGCCAAATTCAGTCTGATTTGTGAGAGCTAAATATTTAATTGTCTAATGTTAAATATTCATTAAAAGGAGCTTATTTGCAGGGCCTGGATTCCAGTAAATCGCTTCTTCAAAAGGCAGTGTACATGTCACAACAAACTGAATAAATGCCTTCATCACTATCACTGATGAACGTATAAGCCGTACCTTAGGCGCTATTGACTTTTAGTATAAGTTTTACGTTATAATTAAATAAAAGAGTTCCACTTCAAATTCTTTACAGTACCATTTTAAGAAGGCCATAAGATTTCTGCATAAGAAATGTCTGGTACACTCGGTAACCATATAGTATACAGTGTACAGTATGATGTGTTTAGCATAGAGTTCTTCAACTGAAAACCAAGAAAAAAGATATTGTGGTTTGGTGTTCTGAATTCCCCTTCTGTTTTCAGACGTGTATGCATTTAAGGAAATATGCCCTGCCTATCTAGAGAGGCTATCAATGATGATTATGCTGTAGAGGGTGTTCTACAAAGTATCGATTACATGCATTGGTAAGAGAGTCAATGGTGTATCCTATATCAGCCGTCTCTGACACACCTTAATGCAGAGAACACAGTACAGCTATTATTCCCAAAATTGTAATTAACAATGTAAACAGGGGTGCACATGTACATAACAAGAAGCACTGGTGTACATAACATATTCGTTGTTTCTATAATACCTTAATTCAAATAAACAGCACCAACTGAAAAAAAAATGCATATAATAGCATGCTAGTCCACAATTCACCATGCTTATATTTATTTTAGGGCAGCTTTTAATGTAATCTACAGTTATTAAGATCCCACTCTTGATCATCAGGGACTTTTAAATTGAAAATATATATTGTTTTACAATGCTGATCCACATTTTCTTTTTACCTTCTGTTTCTTAAAAAGGGGACGTCGCATCTTTGAAATTAATTAGCAGCCCTCGCCTTATTGAGTAAGTCACAGCATTTAAGTGAAACTGATGAAATATTGGTAAGCAGCACGGACCACAGTATAAGTATGTGAAGGGGGTCAGAGGTTAATCCCTATTGATTTTTTGAGTCTGCATACAACACCGCTGGGAAAGGCCGGTTCTGTCGGCAATCAGCTAGCACAAATACATTATAAATCTTGCTGTCCACATCCACTGATCACTGTCGCTTACTCCCTCTGCTAAAGGCCATTAGGAAACGAGAGCAAGTCCACTGGCAATCGTCCACAGCATTAATGTCTAACTAAAACAGAGAAGGTACAACAAATACAAAAAATAGGGCAGCAGTGTGGAGTAGTGGTTAGGGCTCTGGACTCTTGACCAGAGGGTTGTGGGTTCAATCCCAGGTGGGGGCCAATGCTGCTGTACCCTTGAGCAAGGTACTTTACCTAGATTGCTTTTCTTTTTTTTGTTTTAATGTTACCAACAGTTGCAATTGGCTGTAGTCTGCAGTCATTTAAAATAGTAAACCCTCTAAAGAAACTGAATTACCAAGGATACACACTGTTTTAATCCGAAGTGTAAATGGTAAAAACCTAGTTCACACTTTTAATTGATAAATCACCACTAACAGCAGTTTGTTAAAATTAGTTTTCCAGTTCAGAAGTAAGTAGCTTCTCAGTCTAAAAAAGACAGAAAAAAAGACACTATGCCCTTCAGTGGAGGGAAGATGTTCTTTATACTTGTTTAAACAAGTTGGGTCATTTTGATCAGTGCTCATTGTTTCAAAAAACACTCTGCATGGGTCATTGTTTAAAAAATAGCTCAAATGGATTACATGTAAATGACAGGTGACAAAAGATAAAACAAATATGAAGATGTATTACAAGTATTATTATTGTTGTTTCTGCTATTACTCAATCAAATATTTAAAAAATGTAGTGGGTACTTGCTTATCAAAACTGCTACCAAGCCAAATCAGTTTTGCTCGTAATAGAACAGACTCAAGAAAAGCCCAAGCCACTAAACTGAGGCTGCATTTATACATTTACAGTCAAACAGCCAGATGTAAACAAGGTACAGGATGCATTCTCTGTGTGAATGAATAGCACTGAAATAGATCTCTCTCCTCTCCCAAATACAGAACATAGTTAATCAATTCTAAATGATCAGCTAATCGATTTTACATTATATGATTAGCACAATTTGATCAGATGATATTCCATCAAAATAATTCTCTCACACTACACAGCACACAAGGCTATTGTAGTGGTAATGTATCAGCAAAAACACCGATCACTCTCTATGTTTACATACATGTAACCTCATTTTACACGGGTCTCCTTAAACCAATAAAAAGGCCAAGGGCCATGCATTTACATTTGGTGTCTGTTGTAAAAGCATGAAACACTGCTCATTCAGTCTCAGATCTTCTTTTATAATGTGCTATACTAGAAAGTTTTTTGTGTTTTTTTTCTCAGAAAATATTTCCATCATTTATTTTATGCTATATTCCCATTATAGAACTAAAGTGAAATGATTTTGCAAATTAATTTTATTTTTCCCCTCTCCATCTTTACCCCCTCGTTCTCCCTCTCTCTCCATTTTTTTTAATCCTATCATGCAGGCAATAAATGTATGCACCATGAACACATTTAATTTTCCCAGTTAGTTTTCAGCAAGCCCAGAGGTGAGGTTTAATAAGGATCAATGGCTCTTTATCTAGGACAGGACCCACTTCACAGCATGCAAATTAAACACCAACACTTAAAAAAAAAAAAAAAAAAAAAGGAAAAAAAAGAAATGGATTTAATTAAAAAATGTAGAACCACAGGCTCTGGAAATTCAATTAAAGGATTTATGCAAAGGTTCGCTAGCTTTTTGTGTTGCAGTTACTGCTTATATAATGAGCTTTTCATATTAAAAATCAATAGGTAATCTGGAGTAGAAGATCGCCCCCTTCTATACATTTTTAAAATCAATTTGAAAAATAGTCCATCAGCCTTGGTGTCACAACACTTGGAGCTCGTAAAGTACGCTCTGTTTTGATTTGAAAGTTTGATGGCTTCTGTTCTGCTGCAGTCACAGGGAAAAATTATTGGCTGCGGACAGAATGGAAAAATAGGGGAGGGGGGTGATTGGCACAGAAAGAAATCCTTAGAGCGCAAAGCTGCTTTTAATCAGTGAAAGGACAAACTTGGACTTGTTAAAAAAAAGGAAACAAACATGTGAATATGTGGCATCGTTTACCACTAACTTTAAACACTCAGTTAGAAACTCTGAGGTAAAACTACAGACAAGCAGACATCCAGCTAATGCATCAGTGTAATTTAATGTGAAATAAATAAGTTCAGTCTCTAATAGAGGAGCTAATGCCCTTTTGATTCATTAATTTCCATTCAGTTAAAACTACGAGGTTTTTACCTTTATTGTTTTTACAGGCCAACACAACACAAAACATGGTTTATCATGGTTTATCCTTGCATTCAAACTAATAATAATCAATCAATTGCTCCAACATTACTTTTTCGTAATGTTGATTTTGGTTATTGCTGAACTTAATAGTGTTATTCTAGTAAACATAATTAGTGTTACTTTTTAAAGAAGAAAAAATAAACTTGTTCGGACCAAGTCGCTTCCAGTTTGGCAAAGTAGGTATAAACAATTTAAATCTTCATTCAGAGAAGATGTACAACCTATTTGCGTGTAATGATGATAGTAAGTTTAGATTTTCTTTGTCTGGTAACATCAGCAATTTGTTTATCCACTTAAACCATGGGAAACAACTTGGTTGCTTTAGCTCATACTTTCTATAATGTGTAATGCTACTTCAGTACCTGCCACCATAACCAAGTCTCATTTAATTTTCCTTAAATCTTTGTACACATTCAAGAGATATTTAGCTGCATTAGTCTGGAACCAGAGCACACAAATGAAAGATATGGGTTTTAAGGCAGTCCTTTCATCTTACATTCACAAGCTACTTTAAACCGTGGTTCTTCTCTATTAGAAACAGAACTCATTTCTATGGAACCATCTCTCCAAGGGGCAACCGATCCACACAATTAGTTCTCCCATGCTGACTGCATTCACACATGATTTAATGTGAACGCAGGTGACTTGGAAACATTTTTCAGCCAAAAAAAAAAAAAAAAAAAAAAAAAAAAGCTTATCTGGTAAATGGTACTTACTGTTGTTTCATAAACTGATAGCTAATGAGTAAATCACTTTATTTATTTATTTTTCCTGTCCCTTAATGAAAGCTACAGTACATGAAACATGTATGAAGGTGCTTTGAAATGATATCAGGTGTTCAGTTGTAACTTTCTTTCTCTCACATTTTCTTGTTCATATACTGTTAAAAAAAATCTTGAATACCACTTAAATTAAAAATGTATATAGTGTCCCTTATTGTATAAGAGATGTCATCTTGTGCAGTTTGGGCAAGAGGACCGCTCAAACTGTATGAAGTTATAAACATACTAATTTATTAGGAATCACAAAAACAAAGCTTGTAAATTAGTAGGTCGCCAATTAGTTTTTTTTGTAGTTTTCTCCCCAATTTAATAGTGTCCAATTATTTTAGTTTAGCTCAGCTCACTGCTACCACCCCCGCACTGATTCGGGAGCGGCGAAGACGAGCACACGCTGTCCTCCGAAGTGTGTGCCATCAGCCGACCACTTTTTTTCACACTAAGCTCACCATGCAGCCACCCAGAGCTACAGCGTCGGAAGACAACGCAGCTCTCGGGCAGCTTACAGGCAAGCCCGCAGGCGCCCGGCCAGACTACAGGGGTCGCTGGTGCGCGGTGAGCCGAGAACACCGTGGCCAACCTAACCCTCCCTTCCCCCGGGTGACGCCAGCCAATTGTGTCGCCCCCTGGGCGCCCCGTCCCTCGGTCGGCAAAGTACCACCTAATTCTGAAGTTGGTCTGACAGGAAATAAAAATGGTACAATTGAATACTGTTAAACTTTTGTATAGTATTTACGCCTATTCTGAGTGCAGTCATGTGTAATGCAGTTTACTTATAGTGGTCCCTGTCCTACCACATGACATTAAAAAAAGGCAACCTAATGGAATTTGCTTCTATCGTGGGACTGAATCTGGAGAACACTCCTAGTCAGAGTCTCTTGGCTAAACCTGACCACCATATTCAGAAACAGCATTGTGGCAAGTTAATGCTTGCCCATAGTGAAACAGCACACTTGTTGTTTCTGAAAATGACTGATGTGACAAGTTTCTGAATTATAATATCTCTCTTTAAACAATAGCTTATGCTTAATAATGTTAATACCAAGTTTCATCACAATCAGATAAGTGGTTTTCCAGAATAATGGATATACATCCAGCATATTTTCCTGTCGCTGGGGATTTCATCCTTTGCCGGGGTTAATACAAAAAAGATAAAAGAAAAACTTTATGGAACAATGAGACTTTCACATTTCCAAATTTCCAACTCACAAAACTAGCAATACCTTTACATTTCTTTAAGACACCTGCCAATGTAAAGAAAATGCTGCAGCACAACTCCCATTCACGACTGGAGTCTGCCAGGGCCTGATTGGCTCTGTATTGATCTCGACATCGTCGACCACATCAACTCATCTACAATAAGCCATTTACAATGAGCCACAAACTAAAAGGGTTGGGCTTTTTTGGGGGGTTCCATTGTGTGTGTGTGTGTTTTTTTTTTAATGAAATGGTATCTCTGGTAGACAATAATCCCTGTAACAGGATTGCATGTCAATACAAATAAATAGGATTGTTGGCTTTTAATTCCCAAACTGTCTTGCCAGGCTTTTAATGTTTAGTACTGCAAATATATATATATATATATATATATATATATATATATATATATATATATATATATATATATATATATATATATACATATATATATATATTAGATTCCGCATGGTATCCACCACCATATTCTTTACAAGCATTTTTTTCATTAAAAAAAAAAAAAAAAAAAAAAAAATTGCTGCACTAAAGGCTTCCATAATTCAAATGTGCTGACATTACATGTTGCTCCACTTTGTGCTCTTTTTAAACAATCCTGTGATTTTGACATGCGTGTTCCGTAATTGTTTAGCCTGAACTGCAAGTTTGGTTTTCTTGTTTTTGTGTACTGCGCTGTCAAGATGCTTGTCAATAGTACCTTTTCTTAGATGATCCAAAGACACATTACATGTTGAGCAAAACAGAATCCCACCATCTGCATGCAAAGTCCCCTTTTTGTAGCTCTGAATGCGATCTTCTGTTTGCATATCAAATGTCTCCCTCGCAGTATTTTGTGACGTGATTTGCATACATTTCCCCACATTAACATGTTTCATTATATTTAAACTCGGACACAGTACTTTTTCTTCACGCTTTTTTCCACGTGCTAGGTTTCCTACCACTGGTTAGTGAATACAGCAGATGTACAAAGCACGCAGTAAAGGGGCTTACTGCGTGCAAAACACGTTACCACTGTATAGTGAATGAGGCCCTAAGTATTTTCTCACCTAGAACTAACAGGTGGCAGCAGTCTAAGCATTCAGCCTCATGCTAATCTGTCCTAAGCTCAAAGACTTATTACAGAAATTACTCACCAGTAACATGTTACCCGAGCGCAGATGGAAAATAGATGGAGCATGTGTCATAGGTCTGGTTAAGTAAAACAGGACAAGGCTTAGGATACTATGTACAGTTTTACCGTACTCTACTGTTCTTCAAGAAAAAGTAGAAGTACAAAGCATTGCTAAAGACTTGTATAACTAGTATCTGTAGTGTAACAGCAGTTTGTATTAAGATGTCCTCACACCTTTCCAGGTCTAATCACCAATTATGACTCTTAGCCCAGCTTGGCAGCTTATTTGCTCCTGAGGCAGCTAAGAGGACCTGGATCTGGACCTCTAGTCTTCAGCTTTCCGCTTCAGCGAGTGTGCAGCAGAGAGGCTGTCATCTGCAGACATTGAGCAGTGGCAAGGGTGCCTTGTTCCTTCAGATAACAACACCTGACCTTAAACCGTTTACTGAGAAAATACTTGCTTAATGGCAGCCCTTGTGAAGTTTCTTCTGCAAGTGCAAAACGGAGGGGAAATTAAGAGGCAGTGGGATAAATCTGTGGCAGACTCACTAGACACTTCATTAAATTGCAGTGGCTTCATCTTGTAGGCCACTAATAGAAACAGAGCCCTTGTTAGCTGGTTTGCAAAATATCAATCACGTGCTAAGAGACATGCTTTGGTTCCAAGCTTATAGAAGACACAGGTTATGGTGGGGAGACATATTTAAGTCCCGTCAGGAAGGCTCTGAATGGCCTCTCAGCAAGTTACTTAAATTACCTTGCCAGCAACTGACTCGAGTGCCAATGCTCAGAGGAACTTGTTAAAGTCTCTCTTTTCAAGAAACTGCCTGCTAATATACGACTATCCAGCCTTGGTCAAAAGTTCATAATGTGCATATGTAAAAAGGTAGCCAACTGCCTGAGGGTTAAAACCAGAGGAAAATAATTGAGGCAAAATGCTGAAAATGTTCTGCCGAGTCCCCCCCCCCACCCCTTCTCCTCCTTCACTAGAAGCCCCCTGAGACCTAGCTGATTGGAGCTACGGGGCCCCGGACGGCCTTTAACAGGCTCTTATTTTTTTTTATTTTCTCTCTCCTCATACACTGATATACGACGAGGCAAGATTCCTTCTCAGAGGAGTCGCCAAATGTCAAATCAAAACTGTTACTATCTAAATGTTTGTCAAAAGTGTACATTTTAGAGCCACATTCTAGATTTTCTTAAAGGCTTTCATAACATTTATTTATTTTAAATGTTTATATATCTACAAAATGATAATGATAATACAGTACTACAAAAACTCACAAACAGATAATCAAACATGCTTCAAATTTACAAACTTTCCTCTACATCTCCTTTTCTAAAGCCAGAAAGTGGTCAAATCACATTTCCTTGAGTATAAGAGAAATGTCCAGCAGACAAGCATTTCAATACCTGAAAAAGACACTTTGCTGAAACATTTTACTGTGCACTGACAACAGTGTTGGCCAAAGCCTATGCTTGACTAATACCTATGATACACTTTGTATGTACTGCACTCTATATAAACTGATCAGCATTTGAAGCATGACAATGCTAGGGCTAATAAATACCAATTATTAGTCTAATAACAAAATATAAAACAATAATATTAAAGCCAGCATAATTGACCATCTGGATGACTTTAAACACATGGCAGCCAGATGAACTACCATTTGTTTAGACCGAATGACAAATATACTTTTATTATTATCTATGTCTTTATTTATTTGACATGCTGAGAATGAGTATAAAGGCATACTATAAATCATTTCCAATATTTAAAGTGAAAACAAAATAACGTACTCGTCTTGCTCTTATTGTATTATTACTTGTACTGTAACACTTGAAATGTAACGATTGTAAGTCGCCCTGGATAAGGGCGTCTGCTAAGAAATAAATAATAATAAATAATAATACTCCATACAGCAGACCTTAATACCCAGGCTTAATATTTTTGTGGTCTTCTCCTGTCTACATTATGCTTATACTTGCAACCTAATGTAATCTCCAAGGATCCTACTAGCCGTGTACAAGCAATTAAAATGATACCATCTTCACCCCACTAACCAATAAATGAAATAATATCACTGTTTTATTAACCATCTTAATGTCAGGAGCTGCAGCAGGACAGGAATTTATAAAGGAGGTGCACTTATTAGGTTTTATCACCATCCAGCTTTAAACAAGAGCTTCAGTTGAGCTTTAGGGACTCTGTGCGGACCCTTGACTAATATCTACAGCAATTTAATTGGCAAACAGCAGAGTCAACACATTAAAACTACTTTTTATAATTAATTAAGAGTCCATCTACTTTTTTATCTTTTTTTCATTAAGATGATGGAACTTATTTTTTTTTAAATGCATCGTGTTTTCCTGGTAGAATATGTTTTAAATACAATGCTCCCCCTTTGTAATGCTGTAGCCAGGAACCATAGCTCAGAGGACAAGCTATTTATGTTCCATTTTGTAACAATGAGCATGCAAGTGCTAGTGGAAAGAGCAGTATCACACAGACAGGCACACAGGTGTATATAAGATAATTGTTTACTACGGTAGGGTAAATTTCACTATCACAACTTACTATGCTGTTGTCTCCTAATGCATATTTATGAACATCTTCGCCCCCACATCTTGCATTTGCACTCATCTTCAGCTGCGGGGGTGCTTATACTACATAAGTGCATGTGCTATTAAATAAAACCAAATAAGTAACTTACTGTGCATTTTTACAGAAAACAGCATATACTGTACCCATGTATGAGCCAATGTGCCTATCTGTGTAATTATATGGTATGATGCAGCATGTATCAGTGCAAGTACATGTTAACTCGAGTTATCTACTGTAAACTTTTTAGCAAGTAAGAAGCATAACAGTGAAAAATGCATTAGAGCACACTGGCACAATCATATAAGATATTGTTTTATAAAAAATCAACTTATTATTATTATTATTATTATTATTATTATTATTATTATTATTATTATTATTATTATTATTATTATTATTAATCATCATCTTCATTTTAAGGTTTTATTTTCATACTGCATGATTTAAATGTGACTGTAGTTAATAAGATTCAGTTCTCTGACGCCTACAAAAACAAGAAGCACCTTAACTTTAACATTTGTGGCTGCTTATTCAAGGTACCTTAGTCATTGGTGAATTAATTTATCTGTACCTTTCTATGTTTCAATGGCTGGTAAGAGCAAAGGACTGATGACCAAAAAGACACATTTGCTGTATTCCAAAACATTGTTATTGCATGTTAAATGACTAGGACACCAAGTCACATTGCTCATGAGACAGAAATGCTTTCAGGTCCACACCCAGGATTCCTTACTGGAAAACAGTTTCATGTTACCCATGTATCTTGTCAAATTTGTACCAAGGTGCTCTACAAAAAGTTTTTCACTAAATGTCAAGACAATGATTTTTGGAAACCAATAGCAAAAAAAAAAAAAAAGTAGCTATGAAATGATTTATTAATGTTACTTTAGATTATCTCTTTGAATACGTAGAACACTGGCTAAGCCCTTATTTAAGCTTCACGCTGCAATAGATATGGTAATTATTTTGCTGTACATTTGCTATTTTTGTGTTTCATGATTCTTTTTTGATGTGTGTCATGCAAAGGCTTCAAAGGGCCTGGTCTCTGCCACAAAAAAGGCAATTCTGAAATGGAGGGAAGAAATCACACAATTAGAAAAAACTGTTTTTGCTAAGAAAGCTGTGACCTAATACTTTCTTTTGATGTTTTTTTTTTAGGAAATGTTTAGCCTGTGGTTTTGGTGAGAATGGTTGTACAACATGAAAATGTTCCTCTGCACTCTGACCAACTTATGAAATACAGATGAGAAAACACCGTAAATGAGATGAAAGAGCGATTGATGCTTTCATTACAACTGATCTAATTGTGTCACCTCAAACTTTCCTCCTTTACTCTTTCTCTCAAAGACCTCACTGTCCTTCTGTGAAAATTCTTTTTACAGAACGAAGGCCCTTGACAACCTACCAATCTGCATTCAATAACAAATTGTGGCAAACAGACTGTTCACCTTTTAATGGTTGAACGGAACAAAAATGCCCAATATAATTACCTTTGATTGCATGTGGACTGTTAGACCAGAAATAATACAAGTGGACAATTTATAGGGCGCTGAAAAACAAGGACAGTCCAGGAATACTTTGCATTATCAAGATAAATACTACAATAAAATGTGTGGTGTTCATCTAAATTACAAAAGGGACATGGTAATGTTAAAGCTGGTTGACTTAAAAACAGGACATAGATACACATATTATTTTACTGGTCTGCTGTTCTGAGTGGGGTTATCTTTCCAATACTACTTGATTAGTCTGCCATTTTGAGCGTAGTCACCTTCCTCAGACCTGTATACAGCTCTGCAGTATTGAAAGAGTTAAAGAGGGACAGCACATTGCTTTAGAACATAAAGCCTTTAAGTCAACCATTTGGCTCCTAAACCATTATGGCGATGTTTGGCACCAAAAAAAAGAAATTAGAAGAGCAAGAAAAAAAAAAATATGAAAAAGAAAGATGTGTAAATTGAGGTGCAGCAGCCACTGAAAATGACCTGGGTTGAAGGTAAACAGTGGAAATAGCGGGCAGAGTCCTTGAGCAAGGTTTAGCTTTGATATACTATATTTTCCTTGGAGTCCCCCTGCCCATTAATGGCTGAGCACTTTAAAAAGGCAGAACCCTTGGATGGTACTCCAAGTTTACACTCTCCCTTTTTTGTGTGAAGTCAAGAGATTTATTTTCTTGATACCTCAGGTAAATAATCTCCAGCTGAATAAACACCATACATTCTGTGAGAATAATCCGGTCTCCTTAAGAAAACTGTACGTTCTGTCAATGGCGATGATTAAAGCAGGGCAGACATGTGAAGCCGACTGGCCGTACTGTTTTAAGTGGTATGGCACTTATACAGAATTTATACAGCGTTTATACGGAAAGAAAAGGGTGATCATGGTCGAGGGAGGTGGTTTAACATTAAAACCAGTCACCAGCACATAGTAAATGCAAAGAAAAAAAGAGGGGGCTGATAAAGACAGTTTGAATCGAAAGTGGACATGCAGCACTTTAAAATAATCAGATGCCCAACCGAGTCAGAACTCGGCCAAGGAAAGCAAAAGGTTTCCTGCTCGTAATTGACATCTTGAGGAAAAGCAATAAAAGCGAGAAAGCCAAGTTATCCAATCGTAAATTTCTACTTTTTCACGCATACTTCAGACATAACACTGAAAATATATGTGACCTTAAAAAAAGTCTCTACCGCTGTCATTAACACAAACAATCAAACTGCAGACACCTGTGTGTTTCATACTACCTGATCAAACCTCCACCTAAAATTCCATGAATCTCTGTTATATAAGTGAAACCCGGAGCCTGGGGTTAGCTAAAGCTATGTATTAAAATCAATGCTCCATATACTGTACATAGAAAATGACCGGTCTAACTAAAGCCTATAGAGTAGGATAACCTATTTTCAATAACACTTATTCCTACCCGGAAAAACAGAAAAGGTCTTGACATAAAGTTTTACTCAAGGAAATATGAGCTTGGTGATTTTTCCATGCCTAAGTGACCATCAGCCATAATTAGTCAAAAAAAATATATGCCAATTATTTGTTGAATTATTTTCCACTGTTAACTTCACAGTGTTGCATTTAGTAAGCACAGTAGTTTGCATTATATTTGTTTTGTAGAAGGCACATATAATACGATAGTGGTAACTGCCACTGAGATTCCTGGGTTGTATCTAGATTTCAATCCTAATTACAATAACCTGAATTGGAAACTATAAAGGAAAGAATACCGTGACAAAAACACAGCAATTTTCAAATTATATGTCAAACCAGTGAAGATAAGATGACATGGTAAGCGTACTTGCTCTGGCACAATACAGTCATGAAGAACAAAATATTTCAAATATGAATATGCAGATTGTAGAAACAATGTACTTCTACTTTTAACCATTTAGAATCTCAACCCCACCTACCTGCTTTTTTGCCATAATCCTCCAGAAATACAGATCATGTTTGTAAGATATGGGGAGGGTAGAAAAGTACAGATATAAAATGTATTGGCTGAACCAGTAAAGGCACTTCCGCATGGAGTGTGGGGAGAGTCATGCAATCAGGAGTTTGCTGGTTTAAATCATGGACACAGCAGGTTGCCTGTTTTGGCTGGGGACCCATAGGGATCGCTGCTTTGGTCTTTGCCCTCACATGAGCTGAGGAGGAAAATCTGTGTCACATCTGGCCCTATGTGTCAGGCACCAGACAAGGTCAGATAGGGAGCAGCCAGGCCAGGCCAGGCCTCATCGCTAGGGTTCAGTAATTGAGAATACCTGCTGCTTAGGTTTGTCATGTGAAACAGGTAAACAGTTGTGGAGTAAACAAGAGTAAAATGATTGGACACACAAATCATTTAAAAAAAAACCAAATACATATGAATTAATGACTTTCATACAGTACAGAGTGAGACAGACTGATTGGCACTGATATATGAGGCTTAAGACACAAGCTATAAAAGGAATTTCCATCTAAAATCTGTTTGGGGGCTCTGTCATGGAGGGTTGACCAGTTTGTATTATACAGTTGTGGTTCATGCCGCAACACCAACGTTTATCCCTACTGGTTCCCTCCCATAGCTGTCAATACAATTGTTTGAGCAGTACATTCATCAAAGAACTTGTATAAATAAGAATGCTCAAATAAAGCCTACTCTTCCACAGGGGTTATGCGTTCCTGGCCCTGAGGGGGCCTTTAAAACGGATCTCTGCTGTCTCCTTCAAGATACACAGTAGGAAAGCGTCGTGCTTGTCATAATTTATGCCTTAGAAACTGGAGTAGTATTTTATTCCCATCCATGGAAAAATTGCAGAGGAGAAACACATCTGTGAAAGCTGCAGCACAATGGCTGGCACTGACAAGCAGCCGGAAAGCGTAACTGAATAGTCTCAACGCTTCCACGAAACCTGGCCCTTTCTGAAGTGCAATGATTTTCTCAAAAGAAAAACAAAATCTGGGTTCTCTGGAACATCTGCTAAGTTCTCACTGCTCTAACACATGATATTCCTTTCATGCTCCATGACCTGCCAAGAAAAACATTTGTCGGAATGAAGGATTGGAACAGAGCCGCATGATAACACTACACAGCCTGATAGGACCATAATTTTATATTTATATTTATTTTATATTTATATTTATATTTATTATATATATATATATATATATATATATATATATATATATATATATAGAGAGAGAGAGAGAGAGAGAGAGAGAGAGAGAGAGAGAGAGAGAGAGAGAGAGAGAGAGAGAGAGAGAGAGAGAGAGAGAGAGAGAGAGAGAGAGAGAGACACAGAACATGACCAATCCTTGCAGCACATTACACCTCTATGTAAAACATGACAATGGGGCATTACATTCTGAAAAGTACTTGTTGGTTTACATCTCCTTTGATTCTGGGGGTTTACAGTCAACCTAAAGCACATATCTTCCACCCAAAAATATTTCAATCATTAACAGCAAGACAGTAGCAAATCCATGAAAAACAACCTATATAATAAATTCTCTCTTTTGTACACTCATATTTGATAAGTAGGAGAGGAAATTTAGGTTCACATCAAGAAAAAAAAAGAAGATCAATGTACACAATACAGTACAGTACATAACGTTTGGAAAGATGCTGACAGGGCTTATGGATACAAAAATAAAACAGTTGTCACTCCCTGTAAGACAGACCAATCAGTCCTCTCCATTGGTCAGACAGAGGCGATAGATTATGGGTAAAATTGAGGACTTATTTCGACAGGTCTGTGTGGCATTATAACCTTTCACAGCGAGTTAAAAGACCACAAAAACAGATCTGTGTGTGGGATGTTGTATGTCATTGAGAATAATACCATAGAGGACATCACAGAGATTCATTACAATACAAAAAACTCTTGCTGGTATTGCTGTAACACTGAAATACTAAATTAGGCATCTTTTTTTCTACACATGGAAACTTGAGTTTCTTCCAAACTATTGCTTTGTTACCTAAGCAACCAACACCGGACAATTTCACTTGAAAATTACCCCAATATGAAGCACAAAAAATAATCCAACAAATACTAGGGACCACAGTCTAAACAACCGAAAGAAGGTTCTATTAACCAATTAAATCTATATGTGAACTCCAATGCTGCAGATAACCAAGCAGGGAATAATAAATCTTTGCTCACTTACCATGGACTTGGTGAATGGCCGGGACAAGTAGAACACGATGCTGAGGAGCCACCAGCTGCGATGAATGGAGGTGTACATGACATTCCCAGGGTGCAGTGCATTGGAGGTGACGCCATGAGGGGACAGACGACGGTTCAGCTCATTAGAGAACAGGATGTTGCACAGTTTGGCGCGATTGTAAGCCAGCATGGACCAGTACTCCTTCTTTGGAGGAGAGAGAAGGTTGAGGTTCACTTTACCACTGGAGTCCACAATATTGGTAAACCTGAAACACAACAATGATATGTTATGTTTAATCTTAAAACTATTTCCTGAAGCACCTTGACTAAAAAACACCATGTACAGTACTGTGCAAAAGTTTTAGGCAGGTGTGAAAAAATGCTGTAAAGTAAGAATGCTTTCAAAAATAGACATGTTAATAGTTTATATTTATCAATTAACAAAATGCAAAGTGAATGAACAGAAGAAAAATCTACATCAAATCAATATTTGGTGTGACCACCCTTTGCATTCAAAACAGCATCAATTCTTCTAGGTACACTTGCACACAGTTTTTGAAGGAACTCGGCAGGTAGGTTGGCCCAAACATCTTGGAGAACTAACCACAGTTCTTCTGTGGATTTAGGCAGCCTCTGTTGCTTCTCTCTCTTCATGTAATCCCAGACAGACTCGATGATGTTGAGATCAGGGTTCTGTGGGGGCCATACCATCACTTCCAGGACTCCTTGTTCTTCTTTACGCTGAAGATAGTTCTTAATGACTTTCGCTGTATGTTTGGGGTCGTTGTCATGCTGCAGAATAAATTTGGGGCCAATCAGATGCCTCCCTGATGGTATTGCATGATGGATAAGTATCTGCCTGTACTTCTCAGCATTAAGGAGACCATTAATTCTGACCAAATCCCCAACTCCATTTGCAGAAATGCAGCCCCAAACTTGCAAGGAACCTCGTCCATGCTTCACTGTTGCCTGCATACACTCATTTGTGTACTGCTCTCCAGCCCTTCGGCGAACAAACTGCCTTCTGCTACAGCCAAATATTTCAAATTTTGACTCATCAGTCCAGAGCACCTGCTGCCATTTTTCTGCACCCCAGTTCCTGTGTTTTCGTGCATAGTTGAGTCGCTTGGCCTTGTTTCCACGTCGAAGGTATGGCTTTTGGCATAAATCTTCCATGAAGGCCACTTCTGACCAGACTTCTCCGGACAGTAGATGGGTGTACCAGGGTCCCACTGTTTTCTGCCAATTCTGAGCTGATGGCACTGCTGGACATCTTCCGATTGCGAAGGGAAGTAAGCATGATGTGTCTTTCATCTGCTGCAGTAAGTTTCCTTGGCCGACCACTGCGTCACGGTCCTCAACGTTGCCCGTTTCTTTGTGCTTCTTCAAAAGAGCTTGGACAGCACATCTGGAAACCCCTGTCTGCCTTGAAATTTCTGCCTGGGAGAGACCTTGCTGATGCAGTATAACTACCTTGTGTCTTGTTGCTGTGCTCAGTCTTGCCATGGTGTATGACTTTTGACAGTAAACTGTCTTCAGCAACCTCAACTTGTTAGCTGAGTTTGGCTGTTCCTCACCCAGTTTTATTCCTCCTACACAGCTGTTTCTGTTTCAGTTAATGATTGTGTTTCAACCTACATATTGAATTGATGATCATTAGCACCTGTTTGGTATAATTGTTTAATCATACACCTGACTATATGCCTACAAAATCCCTGACTTTGTGCAAGTGTACCTAGAAGAATTGTTACTTTACAGCATTTTTTCACACCTGCCTAAAACTTTTGCAAAGTACTGTATGTGTCACAATTGGACTGTCACTATCATGGACATAGATCATATAGTCTTTGTCACCACAAATATATTGCAAATGTTGTGGATATTTTACATGTTAACAGAAAACCAAAACTAAGTTCAATCTAACCTAATTTGTCTAGCTTTGCCTAGTGATAATGATCGACCTAACACCTCGAATACATCAGGCACTCAGGAAACAAAAGGCTAATCAAACCTGTCTCTGCGATTGAATTACCCAGTCTAGTGAGGGATAGGGGAGTTAGCACAAAGCCTACAGTAAGGCGAAAGAAAGAAAAAAACAATGTAGTTTAAATCAGCTTCAAAGAGAACAAGAGATTTGAAACAATTTAACATCATTATTGATTTAAATTCACTACAAGTACAAGATGCAAGACTCTTAAATTGCCTAACAAGCACAGAATAACCCAGGTAATAAATTCCTAAGAAAATTAAACTCTTTGCGATGTCTAACCAAAGTTGCATCCCGACATATTTGGTGTCTAAAGAAATGTAATTTCTTATGGTAAAAATAATGGCAATTCAGAATAAAATCAGAATGATTTAGCAAAAGTTATGTAAGTTTTAAAAGTTTCCCCTTTCTAAATTACGATAATGAACTAATCAGGCAAGAGAAAGGGGGGGGGGGGGACAATTCAGATTGCAAGCCCAATCCAGACATGAACTAGCCAATCAGAACGTGCAGCTAATTTAAATTATCCCTTTGTTTGAAAAGTATGAAGCCGACGATAAACATTAGCTCCTTGCTCCCTGATCTCTGGCTACCTGCTCAGCACTCTCTCGGATTCAAAGAAACTACAAGAAAGACTGCACCTGGAGCTCTCAGCTCTCAGTATTTATCCATCGAGATCAAGGGCCCTGACACTCGGAGAAACACAAGGTAACAGCGCTGAAACTTGACTGCTTTCCAGGCAAGGCAACAATACTCTTAAATATCTATTCAGGTATTGTGTGATCCCTTGTTGTAGTTTCAGTATGTACTAATATTTCATTGGCAAATTGTTGTTTAAAACCTTAGTTCTCATTGTAATGCTTTTAATGTGATATTAATCGTGTAACTGTTTTGTGTGATTTTCAAACTTATTTTGTTACATGCTTAACAAATACCATCTTTCTAAGAAGAGATTCCCAGTATTGAGTCATTCACTGATATTGAAAAAACACGATTTGTATGGAATGTGGTCTATTTTTGGCTTGTTGTAACGTATAAATCTGCTATTGTTTTCAGAGAGCAATACTGAAAACGGTTTTATACTTTATAATATGACGCGGGTATTGTTTTAAGAATATTAACTGTCTACAATAGTACCTACATGGACTACCCAGGCAATCATTAAGATATTTTCAGTGTTATGTTTATGTTGGTGAAAAAAAAAAATCAAATGGTAAATGCAATCATCCAAAAAAAGTATCGCTTGGGTTATAATGGCATGAACTACCACACACAGTTTTAAAGTATAGTATCTGTACCTGTGTCTTAAGTGATAAAGACTACACCACTGTGTAACGGTTCCAAAACTAAAATTGTGTTGCCATTGCTGGTTGTGGTCATCTAACTGTTCAGCTAGGGATTCTTCATTGTAATGTATTAGTGTGTTAATGGTATTTACATATGTATATTTACATTTCTATAGAAGGACTGATAAAACAAGACAAGTATTTTGGGGACTAGCAGAGGCCTGTGTGCTGACAGATGAGTTTGAAACTGGCTTGACTGGTACAAATCCAAGATAGTACTTCAGGGACACAGCTTAACAATCAGGCTGAACATCCAAAAGAAGCAGGAACTCTGAACTTGAAACACATGACTGTAAACAGAGATGGAATGCGCTTTGGCAGAATGCAATGTTTTCACAGTATACTAATGACATGGCTGAACACAAATCAAAAGAACCTACGTGATGTTCTTTAATTGTCTCTGACAGAGCTGTTAAATGCAAGATGTTTGACATGTTCCCAGAACAACAAGCTGTAGCATCAGCCTTCTTAATATAACCAAGTCAAAATATCACCCATCACAATCTACATGATTATAATTCCACAGACCTCCCACTAAGCATTTCGTAAGTCCTCAGTGCTAAGATACAGTGGCTTCCTTGCAAATACTGTTTGTGACAGAAGCAACCACAAGTTAATTTCAAAATTATGCACCAATGCTTATTTGGATCAAATCTCATTATAAATGAATGGTTTAACAATGCCAGCATTTGTATCTGTATACAGTATGTTTCTGCAAAAATATTTATTTGTCAAACTAATAGGCAGTTATTTGCTTGACAGCTTTATGTACAGTATGGCATTTATATGTACTGTTTGCAGGCGTGTACTGCATTGTACTGGACAAAATTTTGAAGACACCAGCCATAACACTCTCAGTAGAGTGTAGGGGAACAATTCATTAGACTTGACAAGATTGCAAAACAAATTAATCAATTACTTGAGGGGGATATAATCATATGTTTTCATATTTCTTACCGAACCCCTGTATGTATGTACTGTATATGTACTAGTGTATGTTGGTATACTCTATAAAACATTACTTACAACAATCACATGAAAAAATAAAAACAGCTGTGTAATTTGGCTAAATAAATAGTAAAAGAAACATCTTTACATACATGAAATATTCTATTATATAGTTATTTTCCCTTTTTGGGGCTAGACAAAATGGAGAAGTGGTGTCCTGAAATATTGTACTGTTATTATTAATTCTAACTGGCCTCCCCAGGTGTTAGTTTACTGGGACCAAAGAGAAACTGGTGCTCCTACTGTTGCTATCTATCCTTTCACAAAAACTGGCTTGATCTCAAAAGACTGTATAGATTTGAGTTACCACCTAATTACTAAATAATGTTTCATGTCTTTTAACACTAGGGAGGAGGGGAGAGGATTTTTTTTTTTTTAACTGATAGTTTATATGGCTTTTTCCTTTCATTTCAGCTGCAACCAATGTAAGACGGAGAAGAAAATCTATCTGCATTGTGTCAGTTACACTGTAAGCCCTGGTGTTTGGAAGTGATAAAGTTTTCATTCTAAAACCTTGGCTGGTCTTTCTCTTGTACTCTCTCGGCCCCTCTCTCTCCTGTCCCCCTGGGACAGGGTTTTTATGGCAACAGGCTTAGAAAAATAATCTATACTTTGGGTCAAATGTCAACGTCTTAACTTACAAAAATAAAATAAAATCCCCAGAAGACTTCAATCAATGCGATTTAGAGAATATCAGCTTGAAATAAAGTAGCTGCGGTGGAAGCCATTTTATTATATATTAATAGCTTTTTTTTGTAAGTAAGTTTACGTAATTTATTTAATCTACTTTGCCTTTTCATGTCTTCCCCTCTTAATCTTTAATCCGTTCTTTGAGTTTTTCTGGCCCCGCAGCAGCTCCTATTGGAGGACAAAGACTAAAGCAGCCACAGGGTTCCCAGGCACACTGGCTTCAGCCAAGATTGTCATCAGCCCAATACTGAGCACACAGCCCAGTATTCATTACACGTTCCAATCTCTTCCATGTTTCCAAAAACACATCTCTCTTATGAATTTGAAAACTGGCAGTAACAGACAGCAAGGCAGCACTTTAAATAATTGCTGCAAATCTACTTTTGTAACTAACGGAATATCTGCTCTCTATTAGGATTCAGATTTTAAGTTGTCTGTAAAATTATACAATTTATTGGTTTAATTGGGAAAAAAAAACTAATTTAGATGTTACTCCTATGAAATACTACAATAGAAGTCATTACGGTAAAAAATGTAAATAAGAAATACTGCACTGTGTTACATAGAGTATGTGGGTGATTACATTTACTTCTGGATGGACCTGAAAAGGCTCTGTCACTGCTTCAGTAAAACCAGGACCAGTAGGACTATGTTTGACCTAAATCACTAGCCCTCAAGGGATGGGCTCTATAAACTTTATAACAGCACTGGCTAGTCCCTACTCAATGATGTAGCCATACTCTTCTTGTGATATGCGTAATAACTGCAATGAAAGCCCTGTAAAGCAGTTATAATTCATTAAGACTTTAATTGCATTGTTTCTTCTGCTAGAATATCTCAAAGTATGTTCTTGGCAAGGCATTTGGGGTTACTGAATGGCAAATCTATTGAGACTGTGCCATTCTGATTTAATCAATCTTTATTTCATATCCAGCCAAAATCAATTCCTCATCTCAAAGTGACCAGCCAGGGATGTTGGGAACAAGAGGTGAAATGTTTCTATAAAAATAACAAACAAAAAAGCATGGGAGGGGGTGCCCCTGCTATTTTTCCTCACACAAACCCCCCTAACCACAAAATTTTTTTGACAATACCAAAAATGAAAGGTGTATTAAATTTGAAGACAATTGGGTCTATCCAATGTATCTAAACTTACCTGGTGGATCTAAATACTGCCACTTAAAGTTCCCAAATCAAACAACCAACAGTTCATATTAGTCTCTAGTTCATGTCTGTTGTAAATGTCTGCTTAGATCTGCTGCTGCTTAAATCAACTGAATAGGCCCCAATATCTCAAAGTCAGCAGTCTTTATCATCGATATGACAAAGATCAAAATAAATCAATTTTAAAGGAAATCTATAAAATGTGACAGAAAAGTAACCAACCTGTGTGATTCCGAGGACACGACAATAACCCTGGCAGGAGCAGAGCGACGCAGCACTTCCTGCAGCAGCTGGACCAGGTAGAAATGGCCCAGGTGGCAAACCTGGAAGGTGGACTCCAGGCCATCTTCTGTCAGGTGCCATGGCTGAGCCAGCAGAGCCGCATTACAGATGAGCATGTGCAGAGGCCTGTGGGGATCACAAGAATCAATTACTCAGAATCCACAGCAGCAGCAGCAGCAGAAAGGAAGTCAGTGAAGGAAGCTGGTTTCAGTATGATATAATGCTAACATACTGAACAGGATTGTTGCTGTGGAGTTGGGATGCTTGTACAGGAGTTTCCGTTTGTATGTTTATTTTGTGTTCCCAAACTGTCTTGATGTGCTGAGATACTTGGCCAACTTAGAATGTTCATTTGCCTGACCAGAGTCAGATCGTTGGATTTTTACATTAGTCTGCAACAAAATGGGTAATTAAAACCTCAATAAAAAAAACTTACTCACGGAAAAAAACGTTTTATTTATTGGCAAACATCAGACCTTAAACTGTGCATAAAAGATCATAAATATTCCCAGTGCAACTAAATGAAAGCAACAAAGATGGAATCACAGATCAGATAATGATGATTTGCACCTGTAATGATCTTAAAAATCACAAACACCTTCAACATTTTTCAATACAATTTGCCAAAAACAGGACACAATCTGCTTTGTGGTGCCATAACAATGTGATATGCGAATATGGTTCCCTACATTTGTGGAGCCTAATGTAAATGAGCACGTCTTGCTATCCTAATGTTCTTATGAGCTATCTCAGGCTAGTAATCACCCCTTATTGGTCAGACACCCTGCGAGTTCAGGTAAAGATTTCCCAGGTCTGTCTTACAGGGAGGTTAGTAGTTTGTTAACACCAGTACATCCAATGCAAATTTCATCCCTTACAGATGGTTCTTGTCTTGGTTTTAACTCAGAGTTCCATTGTTTCCTGTATTCGTACACAGTGTTAACCTAAGATATAAGAATTTAAAAAAAAAACACACACCTTGTGATCATTTTAGTAATAAAAAGTATGAAAACATGTTTATATTCTGAATAACTCCTATCCTATCCTTTAGACTAGGGGTCTCCAACCGTGGTCGGAGACCTGGAACACCTGTTAATCTTGACTAATTAAGCCAATAATTGGTTCAATTAAGTAACAGTGATTGGTTGAAATGAAAACCAGCAGCCACAGTAGCTCACCAGGACCCCCCTTTTAGCAATACTGTATAACAGTTAATGTAGGAGGTAAGCTTTTAAATCTAAAAGAACATGTTTTTGACAATGCTTTGGATTAAAGAATCCTTGCATGGCATTTGAAAAGAAAGCTTCCATTCCCTGAACGGTGACAAATTCAAAATAGATCATTACACATTTTAAGAAGAATACACACAATGTCTATGTTCAAGCATGTTTTTTACATTTTTCAACTCAAGGTACACTTCATTATTACTGCTGTTGTTTTGGTCATCACTTTCAAGCAGACTGTTTCAAAGTGCTTGTAGCTTCCAAATTGCAGTAAGATCCAAGCTAGTGATAGCAGCACTCCAGTGGGCTAGAAACTACACTAGTGCCGCAGAACAATCTAAATACACCCCACCAATTTTTAATTTCTTTCATTAAAATTAATTATGAGGACCACAGGCCATTTGTGTACCCTGTGTTTAATACTGCCTGTACAATTAATTAAAAACTGGAAGCTGGAAAATGAATCTATAAATTGTTATGCCTAACTATAACAAGCCTTCTTGCACTATTAAAGGGAATTGTACATTCACCTTTAGTTTGTACTGGTAACTGAACAGCATTAAAAATGCTCTCTGTATGAACACTGCCTCTGATATAAGGTTACTATTACTCAGTTCTCCAACTACTTTTGATAGATAAATCATATCCGTCCTCCACTGGTGGCAGCCAAAGCCCAATTAAACCACAGTCCACGGATTAGAAAGGTTTCATTCCAAAAACAGCCAACCTACACATAAGAAAACTTTGAAAAAAATGGGGAAAACAGTACAACACTTTAACTGCAATTCGTAACCCAAAACTCTTTTCAGAATTCAGTATGTACGGACGCAATATGTCCCTTTGGTTATAGACATGAACCAGGTGCCAGGAAATCCTGGTTTGAAGTCCAAGCTCAGTCACTGATTTATTGTGTGATCTGACCCTCAGCAAGGGACTGGACATTGAAATAGGTTACAGTATGGGGGTTACAACATTAGTCAAGTGTGAAACACAGACACTGATTTAAAACATAGCTACCACCATATCAAGAAACAATGGGAATTGTCTATTCTTATATATCTGAAGTGGTAATACTTGCCATTTAAACATTACTTGTATGTGAAGTTAGCCTTAATGTTTACAAAGCATTATGTGTCTTTACACTGGAGTGAAAAAATGTGTTATAATAATAATACTAATACAAGACTCCAAGGGGCTCCCCTAGTAAAAGCACGGTCAATGTGAGTGCATGGTGAGTCATTCAAGCATGGTTTGAATCCCGCTGACGCCAAGCTGATGATCTTGTTTGGGGTTCCACAGAGAACCCTGATGGCAACAACTAGCTTCTCTAAGGCCTAGGGTCAGGGTCCCACAAATCCAAGCAAAGCTTCACAGAGCCCCTGCCTTCAGTATTCACAAGCTTTGTGGCATCCATTGCTTAGAGTGAACAATGGTAGCCTGCTGATCTTCAGTCTTCCTGATCGGTAAGAGGTTTGCAGCATTTTGGAGCAAAAATGTATTAAATAAATTGAGGTAAAATACTAGATAAAACAAAAGTAAACAACATATCAGTACAATGTTAAGGCTAAGTCAGTCAGACTTACTGTGTGCTCAGTATCAACTGGCTGTATTATATTTCTTACACAACATAAGAAAAGATGGAAACAATTGTACACTTTTGTTTTCAGTTACCTTGACCCCATTTAAAACATCTATGTTTCAATAGCATTTCCTCTGGCTGTTGTTCTTTAAATGAGCTGTTGGCTTCTAAGAATTTGCAGTGTCTTTAAAATAACACTGCAAGTTGCCCTCAAAAGATCAATTCAGGATGTGTGAAGGTACATTTGCCACACCCTTGTGGGGTTTATGAACTTTCTGACTTTCAGTTCATATTGTGAGGTGGTCTGGGATAATGCAGAGAGGAAAGGAACATACTGTATGGCATGCTGTTCACAGCACTAAAGCTGCCATCAGGTTTTTGTCATCACGTTTTAGATTTAAAAAAAAAAAAAAAAAAAAACACATTAACAAAAACAAAAATAAATCTTCCGCTCTGTGGGATTGGATTTCAACTGCAGTGAAATCCAGTATCCCAGTGTGCCATTAGGGTAAACACTTTATATGTAGTTGTGGGATTGGACATACAAATTAGAAATACCTGCCATAACACTGTCAAACTGGTGTACAAACACCACGAGCAGCCTGGTTCAATTTTAAGGGGTCTGTAAGGGGTTTAAATCTGGAGAAATACGGGATCATTACTTTATGATTATGACCTTTAATTCTTTAGTTGGGGTTCATATGGAAAAACCAGCCAAACAAACTATATATATAAATTCCTTTAGTATTTTTAAAAATCATATGATTCATTGTTTAAAGTCATGAAGTTTACCTAGTGTGAGGATGGAATATTCCACCATCTCCTGGAAACTGCACTTTCTTAATAAAAACATAATATAGAAAGGCAAATTTCTGTTTTTTCAATTGACCACCTTAAAAACCCATCAATCCATAAGCAAAGCCAACAGAAGAGCCTCCAGTTTATCCCAGTGCCCCCTTGGCGCCAACCCATCCCCCTTCCCAATCTGACCTTTTCTTCCTTTCCCTCGGTTCAGAAATGTTAAGTTCAATACCCAGAGCAGCTCTGGTAGATCCTCTGCTTAAATAAACATATCATATTGCAATTTGTGTAAGTACAGTAAAAAAAAAAAAAAAAAGTTGCACCAAACTGAGATTTCTTACTAGACTGCCACATGCAATCCCTAAAGAAAAACACTTAAAATTAAAGAACAATAAGAGCCTGAACTTGTTGTTGACATGCTCTCTCTTGTACTTAATGTATTTCTATTCCGCTGGGCTCCCTGGGTTTTAACTAAATAAATCATTACTATGGCCTTGCCTAAATTGAAGAGAAAACTTTGGCTTGTGGGGATGTGGTTTCCTGCTCCCCTGAGATACTCTTTCTACCGAGAACCATGGACCAGGCTAATGGATTATAATGTCCATGCATCCAAGACAGGCAGTTATGAGTGAAGATACCGTACAGATATTATCCTGGTTTATTTTAACATGTTAGATTAGTTTACTAGTTTCTTTTAAATCGCTTATATTTTACAAACCCATCATATATATTTGTTATTGGTTTAGAAATGTGTTTAACAGAATAGTTAATTAAGACTAATGTAAATAACCTACATATGTTTAAAAATGGTTTATACACAAGGTGTATCTAGTAATTTATGTTATATTGAGCTTTCATTTATAGTGTATTTAATGTAATTTATCAGAGTTTGTACAGTAGTTATTTTTTATATTCAGTAATTAATATTATTGTTAATGTTTAAAAGTTTACACATGCTTATTCTTAAAAGTGTAAACAGGAAATTAAAGCGAACATAACATAAATTGGCACTAATACCTATGATGTTGGCTTTGAAATGTGGAAACTCATCAGGATGTGGGCTATATTTCACTTGGTGGCCTGATGGTGAAAAAACACACACCATCTCTTAGTCCAAGTATTGAGCCATCAACCTGTGTAAAATACAATGGTGTGACAAAGAGCCCTGTATATTATGGAAATCTTTAATAAAGACAGGAAAAAGAAGGCCATAGATTCCCCCTCCTGTATTAGTGCTGTGCACTTCAGCACTACATCATAAAGATTGTAATAGTGTGCATTCTGGACTAGGTTATCACCCTATAACCTAATCCCCATCATCTTGAGAGAAACCAACATGTAATTAAGCAAAGTGTTTTTATTCAGCTTTTAAGTACCATTATTGCTTGTCCCATAATGTGCTTTTCTCATAAGAAAAGCATAACAAATGTTTTTAATAGTGTGGATCAAATTATTTTAAAATCCCCTCTATTAACATTGTGTCTAGAGTGGGAAATATCATCGGATGATGTTTAATTTATACTAATGTCAGCAGGGACTAGTAATACCAGGGGTTGGAGGAATTACATGTTATTATTTACTTTAAAATCCCAAAGGGGGCACCTCTGACCCAATAATCATCTTTCCAGAAAGAAAACTATTGCTTTATATCCACCTACCCATGGCTTCAACCATTAAGATTGGCTGCAAATTGTCAATGGGGCGATTACCTGGTTTGACTCCCAGTGCCACGACAAACTTAATGCCAATGTTTTTGTTGTTTTTTTTTTTTTTTTTTTAAAGACAACTAGGACTTTGTTTTACAACTCCCAGAGCAGTCTTATGAGAAAACAATGTGTGTGTGTGTATATATATATATATATATATATATATATATATATATATATATATATATATATATATATATACACACACACACACACACACACAAACACACACTCTACCGAACTCTACCGAGAGGAGACGAGACGCTTCAGCCCCGCTCCAGCAGCCGAACCTGAGGCAAGCCCATTCCCTCATCCCCTCGCCAGACCCGCTCTCCTTCTCGCACTTGGTTTGCTTGTCTGTCGCTTTGAACTGAACTCCCGACCGCTGTTTAGCCAGGCTATTTACAGTTTAAAAACTGCTAATTAAAATGATCCACAAGTGGGAATGTTACCTTTTTTTTTTTTTTTTTGTAAAAATGATAGCATTGATTACATGGTGCTTTTTGCATGGTTAATTCACCGAAAGTTACATTTTTTCTTCACTATATGTGCACTATAGAGAGGGAGTTATTTTATTTTCTATTTTAGTCTGATGTGTCCCGCTACATCTCCCACCCTTTCCCTCGTTTATAATGTCTTTGGTTATAACGCTCATATTGTGTGTCCCCCGAGACCCACATTATAGCGAAAGAGCACTGTAACACAGATAATTAGCAGATTTTCACATTTACAACTATATTGTTTGGACAGAATTCTCAAAGCCCCCAGCAGACATGTATGCACAAAACCACTACACAATTAGACATCATTGGAAATCTCTGCTTGAGACAGAAGCAGGTCTGAATGGCAGGGGGTATTCAGGTGAGGATAGAGGTAGCTGGCACTGTGCCCAAGTGTAGTCAGTTCTATTATCACTGACTTACCATGAAAAATAAATTCACATGCACAAACATTGAAATAAAAAAGCAACACATGTATAATCTTAATAAACAGTTAGCAGACATGGTGATTTCATAGCTGCTCCACTTGTGTGGACCTGAGCGAGGCAAAATAAATCATTTCAATTTTTTATTCAATCAGCAAAAGGGTTAACAGAAAATGTCCAAAACAAGACTTTCGCAAGCTGGTGGTCAAACCATTCAATTGAAGAAAAAAAAAAAAAAAGATTACATTTCACCTGCCAATGACAATGATTTTCTGCGTTTTTTGCCGCAAGATATATGAGCTGTAATAGAGTTGAGAAAGCCCCCTCGACAGCTGCTCGCTGCCATTCACACCTGAAAGCTTCGATGTTCTGATGAAAATTAATGTACTCTGACATCCTCTGGGACTCCCTGAGCCCCGGGACTAGCTAATGAAGAAATACAACCTTGCCAGACAGAGGTACATGTGGAAGTGCTTCTTTGATTTCAGGTTTCAGACAAGTGTGGCACATGTGTGGACCCAGCTAATGCCAGCTTTATCCTAGTGAGTTCCCATGGCAAACACAGTGCCAAGGATCTGAAATTCCAAGCTGCTAAAAGCGCCACCGTGTCCAAATGTTCAGGTCAAGTAGATTAACTCTTGCGTTCAAACTTTGGAGAAATATTTTTCTATTTGCTCCATGTATCACTTTTCAGCTGAACTGTGTACGTACAAAAGACAAATCTTAGAAACAAGTAGCTAACGTGTCTGTTTAAATTCAGCAATTATGGCGTCTGTTTCTTCCATTTACATCCCTTCTTCCCCATTGCAGGACACCTCTGACACTGAAATAGCATACCAAGGAATCAAAATATGCTAATTCGCTTGCATATTTTTTTAACACAGTAATGTATTTACTGTATAATACAAAAGAATCAGTCTACAGTGAGGGGTCCCTGAGTGGTTCAACTGGTACAGGCACAACTGTGTGGTGTGCCAGGTGAGTCAAACAGTCAGGGCAGTGCCGATCTTGGCTGGGGAAACCACAGGGAGAGTTGCATTAGCTCTGCCACTTTTTCGGGTTAGAAAGCAAAATCAGCAGGTGCTCCTCACTACTATAGCAGAACCTGCAAGCCATGCACCCAGTGAGCTGGACACCTGCAGGGCTGTCCTTTGTCCTCCAGGGGCCGGTAGTTTGCCGACATTCACTGTTAAGCTGCTGGGTGTAAGTAAATTTGACTTTGTATAGTAAGAAACCCCTGGTAAGATGCATCAGCTCTTTAGCATACAGTAATGTAGCAGTAGTAGTGACTGACGACAGAGCTCCGGGTTTAGCGGTCAACAATTTTTAGGTTAAGCAAAGGGGCTAGCACATTGGTCTCTAAACCCAGAAAATGGTCTTTTATTCGGAAATCAAATCCTTTGCAATCCCTTGCAACCCCACTAATTCCCCTCTTAATGTTACTCTGCAATGGACTCAAGCTTGGCTGCCTGTCCGTTACCTTTATCTTTAATTTGTCAAGCTTATGAAGAGCTATCAGTGGCCTTGACGTGAAAGTGATTGTGTCTCGTGGGGTCAGCCACCTTCCATGCCCTGCTGATATGAAGTTCTCATTAATGGGCAGTCACTGGTCCCGTATCCTCCCTCTACGCCACAAGCTCTGTGTTCATATTGGTTAATTGGTTAATCTTTTTCCTATTAAAAGGGATCAGGCTTGATTATTAACCTTATGAGAAGATATATTTGGAGGCAGTGGTACAGGTATATAAACAGTGTGGATTTGTAAAATGTTTTAACCCGTCTTTCTGCTGGCTAGTGAGCCATACCGGGCTTCAATCCTCTAAATGGAACAATACCCAAGGTTGGAGGCCCCTGGTATACATCAAGTTTCCAGAGCTCAACTGTCTTTGGCAGGAGGGTCGCTTTCCCCAGTGAAATAAATAATCATTACCAATTCTTCACCATCAGCCGCATGGCTGGCTGCTGACCAAGGAGCTGGTCTTGGCAAGCAACAGCCAGCCAGGGGCCAGCCTGCAGCTATTTGAACCCTATTGGTCCCAATAGGCCAGTCAAGGACCCTGAGTAAGGACAGAGGAACCTTGGCCAGCAGAACAACCCCGAAAAGGCAGGACTTTGACAACTAATAGAAATCGCTCTATTAAAAGTTTATTGGCAGTGCTAAGAAGTCCATTCCACCAAAAGACTCCAGCAGTCATTCCCGACAGAACCCTTAAACTCCAGAACCAAACTCTGGATCTGGAGATTCCAAAGTGCCTTTTATAGCCTTTCAATAAGAGGTAATGTGTTAAATTCACAGTATGATCATATATATCAAAATCAACCAAAAAGACAATCTAGTTTGTACAATGTCCAGTTTATTGTATAGTTGACGGAAATTTTTGAGGAGTCTTTGCAACCCCTCTATTGCTGCTATAAAATTACAGGACCACAGGTGCCTTAAGCATTCTGCAGACCTACACCGTTCATGATGTTAAAACCATTCAATATTCAGAGGAAAAAGAAACTTAGGAAAAATGCTTGAAAAATAAAATGGTTTGGCCAGGATTTATTCTTTCTTCCACCATTACAAATTCTCACACATTTCTGTCAAAACACAGCCTCTTCATCGTCTATTGGCAAAGACATACCTCAGTAACTCACTAACACAACCATCCTGTAGGCACACACTAAATGCAGCTGAGTAAATAAGACCGGACTTAGCAAGCCATATATATATATATATATATATATATATATATATATATATATATATATATATATATATATATATATATATATATATATATATTAAAACCTGTTCTATTTTCTCCTTTTTTAATTCTGTCAGATTCAATACCAAACCTCTCTTCATTTACATCCCTAATTACCACTTAAATGACAAATCCCAAAAGCTGAAAAGCCAAATTCTTGCCAACATCACTGAGCTTTAATGTAATAAAACAGAAGCTTGTACAACAGTTAGTGTAGTTAATAATGAACTGTTAATGGGATTATAATACACACATACAACATTTCATCAGGTAACAAAACAAGTGGGTACATTTTTTTATTGGATTTGATTTGGTCGAGGCTACTTCGGAGGATGTAATTAGACTAGGACCTTATGTAATACAATTGTCATCTAACTGCACTGGAACAGATTATGTCTCTATAACACATTAAAGTTTTAGGCACTTTTAAACTACAGCTGCAATGCAACGTGATCCTAAATTGAATTTAGATTGCAGTTACAGTGAAGCTAAACTGCCAGTTACAGTTCATTGAAACTACAGTTTAATATTCTCTTTGTTTTCTTCCCAATTTGTTTTCTGCCATTTACTAGAAAGATTTTATCTTTCTTGCTAACTATTGTGTTCCGCGCTATTACATAAATGACAGCTAGAGGGTGTGCACTATACAAGATCTCACACCACTACATATATGCAGCTTTTGAGTCTTTTCAGAAGCAGACCCAGTGATAGGAAAAGGACATTAGACATAAGTCTAGTAAATAATTAAGTGGGATTTAAACTGAATATAGACTATCTCATTCCAGCATAGAAAGCAAGGTGCTAATAATGGGAGATAGTGTACCTTCAAAAGGAAATGATAATGGAGCTCAAACAAACTAGTTATATGTTTTAACCCTTACATGTCCCAGTGTTAACTTAAAACTTGATTTTGCTTTATTTTCTACACTAAGCATTTGTTGTATTAATAAGAAACATGATTTTACAGTTCATTTCTAGCTAAGTGCCAGATCCCAAAGCAAAAAAATAGATTAAGTTAACCTTTGCTATCAACAGCAAAAAAAAAAAGATTTTTGTTTGAGAAGATTCTGTGGGTGTCACAGTAACACTGCAATTGCTGCCCCTTATTGTACTTTTAACTTCTCGTGTGGACTTTTACCAATAAGTGTTTTTTTTTTTCTTTTTATAATGAGAAAGCACAACTTTAGGAGGCAGCTTGTGTGAATGACATCTTTTCTCGTCGCTTTATACATTTATCAGAGTCATTCCGTAATTGGTTTAACTAGGGGACTGTGAAGGACTTATTACTCCAGAAATCAGTTTGATATAATTATTTTGTTGACTGGGTCAGTTGCTTATTGACTTCTGAGAGAGGGAAATAACACAGCAACATGACTGTTATTATTTGAAAGGCTGGCTCAGCGCCCTCTTTCTAATTTAATAGCTCTCCAATGCAAGTAAGTTGGGGGTCAGGGACCTCTTTGGACACAGTAAAATTGAATTTTAAAGGGCTGGCCAGGGCTTATGATCTTTCTGAACATATATATATATATATATATATATATTGTTAACAGAAATAATGGAACTGTATTTGTTTGAAATCCCAGAAAACTAACACTTAGCTACCGTTATTTAATAATAATGCATGGAATAAATTAGTGATAACAGAATACCTTGTGATATTTCTAGCTATTTATGACCATGAATACACTATATCTATTTTTTTTTTTTAAATATACAACTATATATTTACATCTATATGCACTAACCTAAACATGTACCGGAAGGACAGTGTATATGATATAAAATTATTACAATACAGTGTAGCATATATTTATTTATGTAAGAACAAGTGTTAAAATAAAGCCAGCATAATACATGTCCATATATGTTTATACATTATATTACACAATTCGTATACATAATATATACAAACACACACACACACATACATACAATTAAATCAATGTTCATATATGTTAAACCTAATAAGCATAAATAAATCAATAGTGTATATATATATATATATATATATATATATATATATATATATATATATATATATATATATATATATATACACAAACACACACACACATACATACATACAATTAAATCAATGTTCATATATGTTTTGGAGGATCACCATGACAAGCCAAAAGTACACATTGTTTGATCTTTATAATATTGTGGGAATGCTACATTCTTACACTATCTTCCTGAGTTCTGCACACAAATTACATCACATTTTTCTAATTATAATGTATACTTAACCTGCACCAGGAGGACTAAACATTACACACTAAACTGAATGAACCCTAATGCAGACTTTTTTTGGTTAATGTGATCAACTGTAACAAATGCTGCTTGCCCAGCAATAACTGAAAACAATTAATTGTATTTTTAAATAGCATAAGCGTGAACAAAAAGCAATCCCTTAATGGCTATTGTGATTATTTAGCATTTTCTTTAAGGATATTAATTGACTAAACAGTACTGGCTGACTTCTGGGGGATGACATTCAAATCACAGACAAATTCACAGATATGCAGTAAACCCCATGATCATGAGGGATATTGTCGCTTACAGATTTTTGGACTTGAATGCCTCTGCAAACTCCTGCACACTGCGTAGAGAAGCTAGGTCAAGGGTCATGGCTTCCACCTTGGCTTTGTGCTGTGGGAAAACAAATCAAACACACACAAATTACTATCTGAGTACCCCAAGCTCGGGGGAGATCACATTTCATTAACTTGAGTGTAAAGCGCACCCAGATCACACCTGCTTGTTTTAAATCTCCTAGGGAGCAGTGTTTGCAATTAAAAGACAGAACCAGACAATGGTAAAATAATATTATTACAGTATAACATTGCATATGTACAATATATATATATATATATATATATATATATATATATATATATATATATATATATATATATATATATATATATACTAAATGTTTTTCATGTACTGAGCAGTAAGTCATGGTAAAATAATAACAGATCTATAAACATCACAAATTGACTGATTTAACAAGGAAGACAAGTAATTTAGCAACCAAACAGTGGTGAAATCACAGAACAAACATGTGCCTGGTCCCTGACCTTTAACCTCAAGAGTATACCTCTGATGGAATTCATTGTCACATTTGTATTCTGATTTACATTTGATCCACCTACTCCTGGTATTTACTGTAAGTGAATGATCTATTCAACATTAAAAAAGCAGTGATAATAGGAGAAAAAATGCAAATAAAAATGCTCAGGTACCTCAGTATCTATAGCAATAGTTGACAGTTACATATTTTGGCCAAATTATTGGGTTCAACATATTTTATGGTGATAATTTAGGCACAGTAAATACACCTGTCTGACCTTGAGGTTCCTTCATAATTTAAAGGTAAATGGAGCTGATTATCTTTGATTTGGTACTGCACATTTCTTTCAGAGTTCCACGTACAGTAAGTCACTTAACCTCCTTGTGCTCCGTCTTTCGGGTGGGACGTAATTGTAAGTGACTCTGCAGCTGATGCATAGTTCACACACCCTAGTCTCTGTAAGTCGCCTTGGATAAAGGCGTCTACTAAATAAGCAAATAACATATCGTTTTCAGATCATTTCAAACCAAAATAAATATGAAGCAACCCAAAATTATACATTCGTTTTCCAAGGAATCTTCTCTTAACTATTTCTTGTTTTAGAGAGATACTTTCTTAGAAACTGTTTGAGGAGTTAACGTTGAGGTAGGGAACTCAAATAAAAAAATGGTTTTGCAATTTCAAACCAACCATTCTGGTTTGAGCCACGGTATGCGTCGCCTGCAGCACAGCTATACACTTATCTAATTTAGCATTGCCATGCACAGCTTAGAATATAATATTTGTTTTAGTGCAAGCACAATGTTAGTGGTTCAGCGATACCCTTTTCCAAACCGCAAAGTATCTGCATGTGAGGGTGCTCACTTTATTAGGCCCTGGTTTAGGAACGATATTGGTAAAGATTGGATTCTTAGATCTGAAAGGTTATGAGTAAGTGAAATGAAACAGGAAGAAATATAAAAAGCCCCCTCTGTCATAACATTTATAATGGCATATAAAATAGCTAACATAAATGATGGATGACTAAAGCAAAATCTATACGATAAAGAGCCCCGTAGAGTTCTTTAAAAATACTCCTTTACAACTGTATGTTCAATAGAGGTGGTGATTTTACACTTATTTTACACCTATTTTGGGCCAACTGGATTTAGTTGAGAAATTAAACCAATCATTGAAAAACAGTACTGTATAGCGGAATTCCACCTAAAATAATGCACCTTATAAAACGAATGTGCCATATTCACAGCATATCAAATGTAATTAAAACTCTTCAGTCCCTACAGCGTCAAACAGGCAACCTGCTTAAGTGTTTGAAAAATAAGCAAGTACAATAACTTTAAAAGAACAACCCTGGGGACTAAAGAAAATTGTCTATTCCCATGGCTCCAGCTCAAAAGCAAGCAGGGGACCAACAGAAATGCCACAACATAAAAGCTGTGTATAGAAATCAAATGGGGTCCCACATTACATCACTGCATGGCACAAGGAGAGCATTTATTATGTCTCTGCTTATAGGGGATGGGTAGGCCACTTTTAAAAGGTACCAGAGTTTCCTCTTCAGAAGACCATTCTGATTCACTAATACCGCCTTGGAGCCTGATCTTGTCAGGAAAAAGCTAGTACAATAGCTGGATTGGAGACCACTAATAGAATTCGGTTTGCTGTGTGCAGATTTGCAGTTTTAACATTGTCCTACCAAAACTAAAAACCACATTTTATTAACGGGTGAAAAACAATATTAAACAGCACCATATTGTTTTCTCTGTCTGGATATGCCAACCATTAATAGTGAAATCTGTAGAATTAAACCATCTATAATTGTATAATGGGCCGGGAACACGCAACTCATTCTGTTGTTGTGTATGAGGCTTGACACACTCAACAAATAGTTCCTTCCTTCAGAATGTCTTATAACCAGACACATTAAGAAAGAGTTGGGGAGGGGGTGGTAACCCTACAGTCCCACTTTGAGCATTTCCTAAGCTTTCCCTTCCAGGTGTATATCTAAATAAAGTCTTAAACCAGCCAGACACATAAATCAAGCTCTCAAAAAGATTTAAGACTACTGAGCCCAGCAAACCCAATGGTAAAATAATTTTAGATGATTTGGGTCACGGGTAATCAGAAAATAATAACCCTCCCTTTTTACATATTCCTTATTTTCAACTGGGTCCCTGATTGGCGGAACGGGAAGCTGACAGGTATTTATCTTCGATGTGCACACTTCCTCTCCCAACACGATTAATAATCCACGGGTAGCCATTAGTACACATGATTAACAGTACATAGACTGGGGCCACTTAACAGAAGAGTGGTACAAGCAATCAACAAGACTGGAGCACGACTTGCCACGCCTGTCAAGGATATATTACTGTAAAGCGTTTCATCTAAAAGGTGCTTATACATCAAGTCCTCATAGCAGGCAGGGCAAGGAGAGCAGCAATGCAGGCTTCGCCGTGACTCAACCTTGCTTGTCCTTCTGCTGACCATCACTGATGGAAGTTAGAGCACATTTCTGCATCCATAACTGTAAACACTCGATCGTAAATTCAGAGGTTAAATGTATGCCCTACCCCTGATCTCTGAAGTCTTAATAGAAACAGTGTGCTCTACCTATCCCCACAACATAATCACGATTGCTTTGATATGTATTATTCTCCTAGACCCGGACATTTGCCAACTGTAGAAGTTTGAGGAAACTAAGGATTAACCGAATAACTCATTTTCTTGTGGCATATTGAAATGAAAGCTCCTTCTTCAACTATGCTTAGAATATCAATACAGTAAAATCTAAACTTTTTTTTACAATTACTGTCAACTTGGCTCTGAATAAAACAAATTTGTGATTAAAAAAAAAGGATATGTCTTACAAATAACTAAGTAACTAAATATCATGATGTTGCCAACTGTGGCTAGGTGTTCCCCAAAGGAACTTGTCTGCTCCTGTTACCAAGAAGCTCGTTTAGCAGTATGTTTGCTTGTGTCATTCATTCTTCACATTGAAAAATCCTTTGAGAGATCATCTTCCAAAGACTGATCAGACCCTTAGGGATATGGATATGTATACAATGCCTGCATACTTAATCTTATTACATTTGTAGCTGTTTACTTTTGCAGATTGAGATGATGTCATTCTAATTAACAGTATGCACATTTACACAATATAATTAAAAATATATTTTATTTGTGTTTAAATGTGGCATTATAATAGAACAGCCCATCTAAAAAACAAAATGATTCAACATTATAGAAAACAAATAAAGAACACAGAATTGCTCAGAAAAATGTACATTATACTGTACAGTAAAATGTTTTGTGTCTTGTAATGAACTTAAGGATACTGTGTCCCTGTCCAGTGGTTTCTTACACTCTGTTAGATTTTCTTTGCCTTTCTCAGTTACAACTGATGCATGTCCAGTGTTATAACTGTATATACATATATAGAAATAGAGGTAAAGAGAAAGCATGTACCTTATGTCTGGAAATTAAACTTGAGATTAATAATTGCTGCCGAGACGCCTGCTTCTTCGAGCTCAATGGCTCCACCTGGAGATGCTTAAGCAGACAAGCATGCAAGATTTCTTCAAACCTGCAGTATTTAAAGTTACATGCAGATGTTAATTTGTATGGTAATTTATATCCAGCTATTTATATAAAACAAGAGAAATTTTGTGTATTTTTCCCATTTGTTCTTCGTGAGGTGGCAAATGGCAGCAAGTCTGACAGTATAACGAGAAGGTTCATAGGAGGAAATCCTTTTGCTGCTGGTGGGCAGTTAGTGAGTCTATAGGTATTCCGGATGTCAATTAAAGGGTGGAGTGTGCAGAGAACAATTAAAAGGACAGTGTTAGAACATACGATTGGACTGGTGCACTGTGGAAACTAGACATTCCCTGACTCTTGCATCTGTACAGAACCAGGGATGTCAGTATGGTGAAAGGGCTGATAAATCTGGAGAATGTTATAGGCAGAACTCCAGGATTAAGAGCCACGGCATCTGAGACCTCACAGATCCCGCACAAATCAAACCCTCACTTCATATATCACTGCGTTGGGGTCCCCAGACCTGAAAAAGGAAACTGCACACCGAAAAAAATGAATCTCATTCCCTGTATTAATGTAAACATTGTCTTTGGAAGTGCAAGCTTAGTAGAGTGTATTTTTGTTTACATGAGAATGTAACACATGCTGTATTAGGCATATATGCACAAAGCCGGAGCCTGAACCTGCAACTCTGAGCTCTATTCACGAGAGCATTTAAAAACTGTTGTGGCCAATTTAACAATTTACAAATATGTACTTAATGAATCAAAACTTACTTCATTAAATAACTCACCTTTGTGAATAAGAAATCATGGAAGGATTGCAACGGTCTTGCGTAATAATCTAAACAGAGGCATTTAACAGGGGTGATTTATGGACTATCTTATTAACTTGACTAAATACAACAATAAAAAAAAAATACTGTGAAATGATGTGTCCACGATAGAGCAGGTTTATGAGTTTTAGAGTGCTGTTATTGAGATCCGCAGCTGCTTAGACCCCTCACTAGCAAATGTAAAATCTGAAGATCAGTGGTGTTCTTTTGTTTATATGTGGTTTTCTTTTCACACTACTGTATTGTCCATTACATAAGGTAGTTTTAAAATCATGTTATGCACCAATAAATAATGGCATAGTAAAGTTAAACCATAAATACCAAAAGGCAATACCAAATAAAATACTGTATAGTTTAAATATACAGGACCAACACTGCCATTCACATTTATTACACAAATGTTTATAAGAGGTAAACGAACGTGTCACCTAATTCTGTGTACTTAATCTTAGTTTCTGAAAAGTCTTTGTGGACTGGACCCCCACAATATAATTGTTTCAGGAAAATATAGGTTGTTCCCATGACATTTTATGGCTTGCAGAAATAAGTTTATAATTTTCAAGCTTTCCCTGACATAGGTTAAAAGTGCAGACAAGAAGGGTGCTTAAAATATTCATCCTTTAAAAATGAAAAAGGAGGCTTCAGTTCTGGCTGTATTTACAAAGCCACAAATTATGTTTCTTGCTGCGTGGAGACAGAAAGAGCTTGCTCAAATAGGTTGATATCAGATAGAGCCACAACTAACTGGTTTATTTTTATTACAACTATAAATGCAATTCTTTATTTTCCCAAAGGAGGGCCACAAGATTTATTATCTACAGCATAAAAAAAGCAGGATTACGTTTAACACGGAGTAATAAGTGTTCAGGAGGTCTGGAGTTGAGGTTCGGGGCAACTCAGACTCACTGGAGACGACTGACCTCGAGACCACAGTACACTGCTATTAAAAATAAGCTACATTCTTATAATATTGCAATACAACGCTAAACAGGGTTATGTCCAAACTGCTCTATGTGATTCTGTGTGCTACTTCTTAAAATCAAGTTAAAGAAATAGTACACTGACAAAGGTAATTTGAGATAAACAGTTATTAAACCACATAGATGGAAGACCAAGAACTCTAGTTGGGAGGCTAAAGGAGAACGTTTTATACGTTTTGTACGTGTCGACAAAAGGCTTTGATCTCATGCAATAAACGTGTAGTTATATATTTATTTTTTTTGGAGTAAATTAGGTTTTATCCATTTCATACTGACTAGCCATCAACTTCATATTTGATATTGCCCCACGGTACACCTCTTATGCATAAAGCACCCAAGGTGTTATTTAAATTGAAGCAATACAATCATCTGTGTGATGGTATTGATCAAATTATTGTAATAGTTAAACATATTAGATTAAATTGGAAATAACAACATGGAGGAAGGCATCAGCAAAACATTTGCATATTTCACTTAGTTTATGATACAGCAGTTTTAGCTACGAACTTAGCATTCTGGAATGTTTAACGATTTATGAAGGAGTTAAAATAGTCACAAATACAGCATTTTATTACAAAAATAATTAACTCCATTTATGAAGTGTCCTTTTATTGAACTGGTCTGAGAAAGCGGAATGTAGGGGGTGCAGCCTGGGCTTTGCAATGTAAAAACACTGAACAGTGTTTTGCCGCCACCTATTGAATACACTGCAGCATTAAACTTCCTGTGTGGGATTCCGTAGGCAAGTTGTAACTTTTTCAATGGCTACCACTATATATAATTAGATTGAAAACATGTATGATTGGAGTGCCTATATATTAGTACTTAGTAGAGCATGCGCTAAAAATGCTAAAATATTACTTACAAGTTACTCCAGTTTGGTAAGGGCCACTCCAAAGCTCAGACATTTCTTTTGTAACGATAAGACCCGGGTATAAAAGCCACCTGTGTACAAAAGGCAGTATTTCCCAGCCAGGGTGGTCTGTGTGAACTGGATTAAATGTATTCAGTTTCAGCTTCAATTAATTAGGTGCAACTGTATGACTTGCTTTCATTGCTATCAGAAGTATTGCAAAAAGGACACTATAGCTCTAAATCCTTCCGCTGGGCCCTATTTCATCCCCCCACTCCAACATGGAGATATGTATTTCAATTCAGGCAGCTACAAACATGCATTAGGGAAGCTTGTGAAAGAAGGAAACCTACCACATACAAATATTCTTTCCAAAACAACCCAGACAACTGACAATAGAATTACATGTATGTACATGAACAGTCCCATTAAGTGCTTGTGGTTATTTTGATTGTAATACTTACAGTACTTCCTTGACACCAGCTCTGTCATGCATTGTCAAACTTTATTTCCAATGCCCACTCTAACAGTATGCACCACAACAAACAGGAGTGATTGTAAAGAGAACTAAATTTCACATATCTACGGAATCATTAATGGCAAGAGGAAACTACTTATGAAAGTTTGGACAGTTTTTGCCAGCACTGTCCATGAATAAATTAGTCTACAGATGTAAATTTGTATAATATCATTTCTAGGTTTCTGCATTTGTATCACTTATACTCCTATCGTCTTCTGATTAGTAGTTAAGCATAAGTGGCATGCATTAGTCTATGAATAGGGTGCACTATTAAATGCTATGGTACAAATTATGTATCCCTGGAAAAAAAAAAAAGATTGAAGGATATACAAAAGAAAAAGGAGCAACCTGGCTGCCTGACTTCCCCATGCAGATTGGTCTTCCGGAGAAAATCAACTTTATTGCCCGCAAAGAGGGGAAAAAAACATGTAAAAAGCTCTAAGGCAATGGAGGTGAACACTTAGGAATGCACAGACGCAATCGTTTAGGAATTTTATGAGAGGACTGACAACTCCAAGGCTCTTCAAGGGCATCGGAAAAGTTAAAACCATTGAAGCCATTTCTGTTTAACTTTGGAATAATTGCTGAGCATACAATACACGTTGTTCAGGTGATGATGCTAACTGCCTACAATTTTAATGATGTTTCTTTTTTATCATTTATACAGTAAGGAGAAATATCTATCTTACTGATAGAAAACCGTCTACAAACGTATCACGGTTGCATATCCTGTATTACTTATTTAAGCTAAATTGGTAGCACATAGTAGGCGAAGGACAGCAACATTGTAGTTCCTATTTAAAAAGTCAAGTGTCATGGACATTACAGCTTAGGGAATTGTTCGAAAATATAGTAAATTCAAGCTTCAAAAAGACCTTCAGATCTTTGAAGGTTTAGGACATTGCAAAAACAAGTTCCAGATCAGGAACCATCAAAAATCTATTGGCATACCGAGATAATAAATAGGAAATACAGTAGTTCCAAAAAAAGATGCCTTTTTCACTCAAATATAATAGACTCCGTATCATATTGTATATACTGTATACAGTACATTTCGGTCATGATACGTGCTAAAGGGTAACCGATAAACAGATTCATTCATTTTGGTTTCTGCAAGTACCTGAATGTCCCCAATTATATATATATTGCAGCTACAATCCAAACACCTTGAGTGTCATACTGCAAATACTGCAAGAGGTGATAAATCTCAGTCTTCTCTAATCCCCCGTAGGAACAGCACACATTGCCTTCACAGGTAATGCACTTTATTTGTCCTTCGGTCTCATGAAATACTGTGTATGCTCATCCAGTACGTCCTGTCTGAAATATTTCACAAACAACACATACATACATTACCTTTGTGCACTCTTTTAAAACCTGGGTCCAGGTCTCTTAAAAGCTTGCATCTGATATCTCACTTGACGCTGCAAATGCCAGTGATCTAAGCCTAAATGTGAGAAGTTGTGTTTACAGACATACACCAATAATAAGAAAAAAAAATGTAGTCCACATGTGTATAAATGCTGACTTCCTGGATGCACAAGATGACCCTGCACTCAAGTGTTTCAACTGTATAGTGAAACCAGGACCATGCAGCCTGAACTGTAGACTTGCTGCCAAAATATAGGACACAACGCTAACCTAACTTATGAATTTTGTAATATTACACTGTTGGCATTTTGTTTGAACCAAAGCGCTTTGGGGTATGTTTGGGTTATTTTTGCTACTTGGAGCTTTAAATCTGTTTACATTCTTTTCAATTACTGAATCAAAACAGGAGAAAGCAAAATGGTGCAAATATGACAATTACAACTGGCAACAAACTTCGGAAAATCATGAAAGACTTTAACATCAACCATTCACCGCAGTGAACACAAACAATACAGTTTTGCCTATATACCATTTTTATTCATTGAGGATTAAAAACATGGATACCTCTCTGAATACATAAGGGCAATTTGAAGGGACTATCAAAGTGTTAATATATTTACAGGTAAACACGTAATACATAAGTATGCCTTCTAAATAGACACTATTCATATAGATCGTGCATATACATATTACTCTCTCAACATGTTTCACTCAAGTGCAGAAATAATAAAATTATACATCTTATTTTCCTATCCAATAAAACTAGAGGTATCAGTTCAATTGAACACCCTTTTATTCAATCTGAAGGCAAGACTTTCTACTGACCAATTTAATAGTTATGGGATAGCACGTAATGGAACCGGCTGGCTGGAACAGGGAAATAATGCACTGCTTTAATGCACTGGCCTATCACCTCAAGGGTTTAGGCTTCAATACTGCCCTCACTTAAGTGATCAAAAATCATTCTGATCTGATGGCTGCACAGGTCCCCTGCCCAGCTAAGGTGGCCTCTGCTTTCTCCCTAGTGTAATCATGCATGTGCTGTTGCAAAAATGGTAATTCTGCAATGACAGTTCTACAACACCTTCCTGCTTAGGTGTGATGTACAAGTACGTGAAACTGAATCCCTACAGGCTCTGTTTCTTGATAACATGCAGTTGATTTATAATGTTCATTTTTATTATGAAATGTGTAAGGAAGTGGGACTGCATACAGGACAGTATGGGTGTCACCCAAGTGCCATTCAGTGACTCAGGTATGTATTTATTTCTGGCAAAAAAAATGTAAATGCAGAGACTAATGTCATTTGTTGTAGCCACAGTCTCCTGACAGTGGTTCAGTCTCATTCATACATAGTCAATAATTTAAATACCGTTCTAGCTTGGATTGGACAAATACAATAACATGGTTATGGTGCAGGCCAGTGTATTTTGTTGCACTAGAGGTGCCATGCACACTGTGATTCCCATCTGTGCTGTTATTTGACTCATACAGTTTCCAGGATGCTTCAATGTATCAAAACTCCAGCAGTAATGGACAATAGCAGAAAGAACAGAATACTTCATACTTTGGATGATATAAAAAAGATATAAAGACTATATGTTCTCCCTCTGTAAAAATATTTCTAAAAATAAACATAAAAAATGTAAATCATAAAGTCATAAATCAGCTGGGGATAAAAAATGTAACACACAGACACACGGTTATCAGTAGGTAATATTTTGAGTATTAAGGCTGAAAGCTCTGTACACAAAAATGTTTTGTGAATCAGCTAAAACTCAAATTACTTGATGCCATGTACCCCACTGTATGTGAAAGAGATGTACAATTTGAAATAAACACAAGAGCAAAATATAAATGCATGGCAACATGTCAAGTTCAAATGATAAACAACTGTTTCACACAAGGCTCAAACGTTTACACTATTATATAATATATATGTTTAGGGTTAAACATGCACTTATTCAACTGTTAGTTTAGATAATCAGATCCTTTACTTTTTTGTTTTTAATGTCATCTCCCACTGCCAGGCAACAGTGGTGCTCTGCTAGAAAATCTTCTTCCTGTGTAACAAAGGCTCAGTAAGGTTAAGCCAAACGGGCAGGTCTCCAGCAAACCTTGCCGGCGAAACAAAATAGCAGCTTTTCACTGAATCCGCTGAAGAAGCTCCAGTATCTAAATATTACTTTAAAAAAAAAAAAAAACTTGATTTATATAAACTTCTTGGACAGAGAGAATGTAAGCTTGTCCCTTTTGAAATATCTTAATTTCCTATAACGTTCTCTAGTCATAACTCACTGACGTATTAACGGCTGGGGTTAGGGCTGGGGCTAGGGTATTACGTACATGTACTCGGGAACATTTTATAATAACTGTACTTACTGTTAATTATTGACCACTTAATATAAAACATTTTTTAAAACATTTCCTATATAATGGACAAACACTCACTCACTTAGTCAGGCCCTAAGCAGAGAAAGACACCCTTAAAATGATTTGTCAGTAGAAGCGTAGAGGAAAAGAAACCAAATCACTCACTGACAGCTGTTCTCCACCAATTCATCCCAGGACAGAAAGAAGCTGGGTGTTTGGCTTTGGAGGCCGGGTAAAAACCACAGGACCTTCCCTTAAACAGACCACACAAAAACCACTCATCAGTGTTAGACCTTTTTTTTATTTTTTCTTAAAGAAAAAAAAAAGGCAGAGTCTGGGGCTAATTCATCATCCTGTCACAATTATGACATTCGTTCATAAATACCAACCAATCTCCTCTACACCTGGCTGAGTCTTCTGTTCGGCCCCCATGTAACTCACTAATTACACCTTTTCTCCCCCTGCCCCCAGCTCGATCCGCCCTGCACTCGCTCCATCACGCTATCTTTCTCTCCAAAAAGAGTAATGATGGAGCACAGGAGACTGGGCAGAGGGACCCTTAAACTTTCATACATATCCACTTGCTGCAATTAATAAAGAGCCTGTGTCCTCTTGAGGAAAAGGGAAAGTGTCTGTTCAGCAGATGAAGGGAGAATATGCAATTTTCACAAGTTAACTCTGTTATAAATTGATTTCCGCTTTCTTTGACAAGGTCCTACTTATAAAAGGGTATTGTAGATAATCTCCAAGTTTTTAAGAAATCAAGGTGTAGATTGTAATGTCAACGTGGACTGATTTGTAATGTAAGTGAATGTTATACTAGTGGTGTGGGAATAGGAGGGTGATTCTGAAAGAGCTGGATGCTCCGACAGAAAATGACAGGATATCCTACTAAATACAGCAGACAGTAATACATGTACTTTCTCCTTCTCAGTAAAATTGCCCATATATATATATATATATATATATATATATATATATATATATATATATATATATATATATATATATATATATATATATACAGTACTGTGCAAAAGTTTTAGGCAGGTGTGAAAAATGCTGTAAAGTAAGAATGCTTTCAGAAATAGACATGTTAATAGATTATATTTATCAATTAACTAAATGCAAAGTGAATGAACAGAAGAAAAATCTAAATCAAATCCATATTTGGTGTGACCACCCTTTGCCTTCAAAACAGCATCAAGCATCAATTCTTCTAGGTACACTTGCACACAGTTTTTGAAGGAACTCGCAGGTAGGTTGGCCCAAACATCTTGCAGAACTAACCACAGTTCTTCTGTGGATTTAGGCAGCCTCAGTTGCTTCTCTCTCTTCATGTAATCCCAGACAGACTGATGATGTTGAGATCAGGGCTCTGTGGGGCCATACCATCACTTCCAGGACTCCTTGTTCTTCTTTACGCTGAAGATAGTTCTTAATGACTTTCGCTGTATGTTTGGGGTCGTTGTCATGCTGCAGAATAAATTTGGGGCCAATCAGATGCCTCCTGATGGTATTGCATGATGGATAAGTATCTGCCTGTACTTCTCAGCATTGAGGAGACCATTAATTCTGACCAAATCCCCAACTCCATTTGCAGAAATGCAGCCCCAAACTTGCAAGGAACCTCCACCATGCTTCACTGTTGCCTGCAGACACTCATTCGTACGCCTCCAGCCCTTCGGCGAACAAACTGCCTTCTGCTACAGCCAAATATTTCAAATTTTGACTCATCAGTCCAGAGCACCTGCTGCCATTTTTCTGCACCCCAGTTCCTGTGTTTTCGTGCAGAGTTGAGCCGCTTGGCCTTGTTTCCACGCCGGAAATATGGCTTTTGGCCGCAAGTCTTCCATGAAGGCCACTTCTGACCAGACTTCTCCGACAGTAGATGGGTGTACCAGGGTCCCACTGTTTTCTGCCAGTTCTGAGCTGGTGGCACTGCTGGACATCTTCCGATTGGCGAAGGGAAGTAAGCATGATGTGTCTTTCATCTGCTGCAGTAAGTTTCCTTGGCCGACCACCCGCCTCACGGTCCTCAACGCTGTCCGTTTCTTTGTGCTTCTTCAAAAGAGCTTGGACAGCACATCTGGAAACCCCTGTCTGCCTTGAAATTTCTGCCTGGGAGAGACCTTGCTGATGCAGTATAACTACCTTGAGTCTTGTTGCTGTGCTCAGTCTTGCCATGGTGTATGACTTTTGACAGTAAACTGTCTTCAGCAACCTCACCTTGTTAGCTGAGTTTGGCTGTTCCTCATCCAGTTTTATTCCTCCAACACAGCTGTTTCTGTTTCAGTTAATGATTGTGTTTCAACCTACATATTGAATTGATAATCATTAGCACCTGTTTGGTATAATTGTTTAATCATACACCTGACTATATGCCTACAAAATCCCTGACTTTGTGCAAGTGTACCTAGAAGAATTGATGCTGTTTTGAAGGCAAAGGGTTGTCACACCAAATATGGATTTGATTTAGATTTTTCTTCTGTTCATTCACTTTGCATTTAGTTAATTGATAAATATAATCTATTAACATGTCTATTTTTGAAAGCATTCTTACTTTACAGCATTTTTTCACACCTGCCTAAAACTTTTGCACAGTACTGTATATATATATATATATATATATATATATATATATATATATATATATATATATATATATATATATATTAGGAAGGGCTCGGTTCTGTATGGCTAGCAAAATGTTGACTGGGCTACTTATTAATGCATTTATTTATTTATTTTTAATTGGGCTCATGGGACTAGGATACCACAATGCTGCCACAGTGTGTATGTATTATTTACTCATTATATTATTAATTAACCTGGAATAACACATCCTCTCATTTACTATTACATCTGACTATTAACATGATACATTTGTATGTTAAAATGTATTACATCTCTTATCGCTAAATAAAATAGAAATTACCCCCAAAAGGGGCTCTCCAGATAGTATAAACTCAATAACAGCTATGTATATTCAAACAATGTAAATAATAATAATAATAATAATAATAATAATAATAATAATAATAATAATAATAATAGTGTATTGTTAAAGTAGTAAGATCCAGGATGTAATATTTCTGGCATGCACGCAGGCCATTTATAGAGCAGGTTATTAGTGGAACCAGCTGGGTAGTACATCGAGACTAATGCACCTGAGGTCTATAAAAAATACATGTTGAATTAAGTAGTCCATGCCATATATTCTTCACACCAGAAAAACTACAAAAAACTGTCCTTTAACTCAAATGTTAGCACAAATGTTGCCTTTTAAATGAACTCCTAGGAATACCCACTGAAGTGAAATAACTTCTGTAATACTGTAAGGTCCTATACAGTCAAAATCCACTGGCCGTGAAAGTATTATTTTTGTATACAGCCTCCACAAACTGCATCTTAACCAGATTTACTGAGGCTGCAGTTTCTTAAACTACTTCTTGTAAGCAGTGCTGCACTAACAACACAAGCACTGTTTTGCGACCAGCAACTATATCCAGCATATTAAACAGCTGGGGTCACGCCACGCTAAATGATTCAATGCTTGTTTTGCTTCAAGCTCCTGCAGTTTTGACACTGCTACAATGTTGTTTAGGTGTTTCAATATTTAAAAGAAATGAACAAAACAAGCTCTGTCATAATTGCAGCGTGTTAGATTTTTAACTAAAAGCAGTGTTAGACAAGACCGCAGGCTGTAATGACAAGTGATTTAGGCTGCAGACTGAAAAGACAGGGCAACAGAACACTGAGCAAAAAAAGTTCCTAAACACTTCCAAGCGCTGGAATGGGTTCAAAATGTAGGGAATCTAAAGCACGCAAAGAGCAAAACACTTCAAATATGAATTGTATCTAAGTTATATGAAGCATTTTAAGCTTTTCAGGGACCTCCAAGGTTGTATGATGTTGTAGGCCTACATCTAAATCACACATTTTAATGAGTTATTAAAAAAAATAATAATTTTTTAGCATAGCCAATGAGTGTCTAATTTGTATTCCCAGAGAGTGTGAATGACTCCAAATTGACTGGGGCTGACAGAAAGTGCTCTCAAATGAGCTGATTTTTATATGGAACAGATCACAACAAGGGAATTTACTGCAGTGTCATCGTAAGTGCAAAACACCTACATTGTTTTCGACAAGTCTTGACAAAAGATTTCTGTTTAGCTCACATTCTGCTAAATGAATCCACACTGACTCTTTTTGAATTCAGTTTTAATACATATCAAAAACCTCAAAAACAATAATGCTGTATTCCCCGACTAGAAAAAATAATAAGCTTGGCCACTATTAAAATATTCCAGTGTCTTGGGCCCTAACTATTGAACAACTACATGTAGATGAAATTAATCATTTGTCATAAAAAATGTGCATCCATAAAAACATTTGGCTAAACACCACTAATGCACATAATACAAGGCTACTGTATTTATTAGACTTGCTGTAAATCTGTACTGTGTGTATATATATATATACAGACACGTTAAAATACATGGTACTCTAAATGCAAACATTTGTAAAGCTATCACAGTTATATCAGAAAACGGAGCAATTCTTATATATAGGTGTTACGCTGCATTATCACCATTATTATTATTATTATTATTCTTATAATTATTTTTATCATTATTATTATAATTATTATTATTATTATTTGTTTATTTAGCAGATGCCTTTATCCAAGGTGACTTACAGAGACTAGGGTGTGTGAGCTATGCATCTGCTGCAGAGTCGCTTGCAACAACGTCTCACCCGAAAGACAGAGCACAAGGAGGTTAAGTGACTTGCTCAAGGTCGCACAGTGAGTGAGCCGGGATTTGAACCGGGGACCTCCTGGTTACAAGCCCTTTTCTTTAACCACTGGACCACACAGCCTTCTATATTGCAATATAATTCTCTGTACAGTGTACTCCACTTGGAAAGATTTTTTAAAAGATTGTATGAATGCAGCCGAACACCAATGTATACAAAATAAAATATTATCCATTAAGAATATGCATGTTAACATCCAAATGCATTGTTCCTTTATTTCATTTGATGCAGACTTGCCTTGAATCATATACAGATTAATTCAAATGTGTTTGCCATTTGACTGCACCACTTACAAATACACCCCTACAGTAGTTACTTAGAACTGTTTTCCTGAATGAAACAACAACACCAAACAAGTATTATGCATCTTAAACAATACTTGAGATCAATCAGTTATTCATTTGATAATACAGTACCTTTTTTTTGCCCTTTTTTTGTTTTACTAAAACCCAATGGGGTTTCTATCACTGGTTCATCAGAAGTTCAGATTGGACTCCAAAGATTGTTTATAATATTCATTTCCAATGATTTGTAATTTAAGAACTGACTTAGAGGACCCAGTCTATTAAAATGATTAATGTAACATTGTACTCAGATTATGCATGCACAAGAGAAGAAGGAGGTCTGTTATAGATGTATATTGCTGTACAGTATAATATCAAAAGTGAGATCAATATAAAAGGTGTGCAAGGTTGTCTTCGCTCTATGCTGCATCATTATTCTTAAATGTATCCTTCTCAGTAACATTGTCCAGACTATTTACATCTTCTGTAAGTGTCTGTTAGTTAGCTTTTTTCTTTCTTTCTTTCTCCTAACAGTACAAGGAGGGGAAATTAAATTTGCATTTCAATGCGATGTGGATTGAAATAATGCATCTTTACCGTCAGAGGTATTGAAAGATTTACTCCCAGTTTGCCTCGCTCCTCAAGCAGGTTTGCAAACTGTGCAAAATTTCTAAAGACATGTGCAATTTTCCTAATACCCTAATGACAGTATTTTAATAAAATGTAATATGACTTTCTAATATTTCAGTGTTACAAATAAGCTTAACAATTACATATTTACACACTGGTCAGGTGATGCTGAAAGCATTTTGAGAAGATAAAATAGAAATTTAAACTTGCTTCAGAAAACAATAAAAGCTGTAGTACTTACAAGCCCTTTTATCTCAGAAATGTTGTTGTTTTACAGCTAGAGTAACTTCTGATGAACAATGTATGCTTTCAAGAATAGTACATGATAATGCATTTTGTATCTTTCCTCAAATAAGTGTATTTTTTATTACCAATAGTGGAAGATTTACTCCTGCATATTTGGAAATTTCCATTTTTATAAACCAAATACAAAAGACGTGTTCTTTTCTCTTTGATATGTGATTAATATTTATCAAACGCTGAGCGAATCTGCATTCTATACAATACAGCACTGTACTTTGAAGTGTTTGTACTTTGCTTTTAGTGTAGAAGCATGGATACGCGGATGTGTTTAAGTGTTTTGAGGCCCTTTGATCTTTTAAGTTGTCTCTCTGATAAACAGATGTTACATTCTCTGGACCCAGGATGCATATAAAGAGCACTAAATTAATAAAAACCTGTCCACTGTACCATCCCCAGACCTATTATTATAAATAGGGCCTTCTTTTTCAGATGGGACAAAAGTTATTTAATATTACTGCAATGTTATGACTTGTGCTTTTAAAATGTTCTCGCAGACTATAAACTTGCTTTTAGAGATTATTCAGGATGATGACTCTTAAAGTCTTGGTCCTTATGTATTTAACAGCACACTATTCCTGAAATAATTTCAAATTCAGTCAGACTTCACATTTTGTGTGGGGAAACAAAACCCACAGGTGAAAATACCTCTGGTGATATTTTGTATTAAAGGGCTCATCGTTAATCGTTCTACATATTACATCTTTAGATACCCCTGGAGGTATATACAGTATCATATTAATAGCCAATACATATAGTTTCACAAATAAAGATAAAATACGTATTAAACAAAACTACATGGAACTAGATTATTCCATGCCATGACTTATGAATAGACAGACAGATAGACAGTTTGTGTAGCAACCAGCTGCCTTTGTTGTGTTTCCTACACATACAGTATGTATAGTCATTATTTGTATACTGTACAGTACCTATACTGTACTGTATAAAGCAGATATTTCTCAGCTACTAAACATGTACTGTATGGTTTCCAATTTTTACGACTCAACGACTCAAAATAGCATTACTGTAGATATTTTGTGTTAGCTTCACTAACTTACCTATTCTAGGCTACTTGCTTTCAACCATATCATTGCAATTGCAGATTATTCTTGAGATCATTAAATCAGTACTGTACGATGTATTTGGAAGCTTTGAATGTAAAAATTGTTAAACATAATTTGTAAAACAAAAAACAATTGCACAACCTGCTTCATATGGAAATGGGTTAGCATAATCAACTTGTGTTCCATGGTTGTGCAAACGTAAATCGCTTTTCAAAACGTGTAAGGCTCCCAGACAAAGGAATAGTTCTGCACGAAGCTTCATAAAAAAATTTTTTTAAAAACTCATGTGAACATCCACAACAATCTTCTTGACTGGGCTTATATATATTTTTATTCTCTTTAAAAATCGACAGCATTATTGTTAATCAATTATTCTGATTGAAACAGACACTATACACCTTTAACATGACCGTGCTAACTTTATTTCAATCTTTCTATCTTGGAGGACTCAAAGTGTTGCATCGAACAGGAGCAGGCAGGTGTTAAAATCATACAGTAAAAAAAAAAATCTATATTAATCTTTTTTCTTTCTTTCTTTTTTTGTTGTTGTTGAAAACATACCACCTCATTTCCTACTTGAACGGTTTCCTCAATTTAACACCAATCTTTCAAGGTAATGTCACACCCCCTGATCACTCCTGCCTCCACTATGTAACAGTGTATTATTTACATCTTCAAGAAAAACCTTTGGAAAATATCGAAATGCCACTTAAATTCCCTTATCCCTTAAATAATTGGAACATGATTTCAGTTTGGTTTACCTATTTAGAATTCCACTTTGAAGGTGCTTATGCTGAAATTGAGCTAGCAGGTATGCAAATTGAATTTTGGCCCAATTAAATAAGGATTAGGGTGGTATGTCAAATAAAATGTCTATAATTTGCGCCCCTACCCCCCCCACCACCACCACCCTATTTTTTAATGAATAAATAAATACATAAATAAATGTGACTGATTCCTAAATGATGCGAAATGAGGAATTGCAGATAGCTTTTCTACATCTCATCAAGAATTTAACACATTTATACTGTATTAGAAATGTAAAATGAACCAATGTTCTGGAGTACAGTTGACCTCAGTTACCTTTCGAGTCAAAGCTGGCAGTTAGTATCACATTTTCTGATAAGAACAAAAAAATGAAAGTCTGTTTTGATCAAATTAATTGATGGGCTCCCAAGTGGCGCATCCAGTAAAGGCACTCCACATGGAGTGCAGGATGCGTCCTATAGCCTGGAGATCGCAGGTTTGAATCCAGGCTATGTCACTGCCGACCGTGACCGGGGTTCCTAGGGGCGGCACACAACTGGCCGAACGCCGCCCTGGCAGGGAGGGCTTAGGTCGACAGGGGAATCCACGACCCCTGTGACCCCAGCAACTCCTGTGGCCGATAGGGCGCCTGCTGGTCTGCAGTGGAGTCATCAGATCATGCCAAATTGGGGAGAAAACCAGGGTAAAAAAACATTGGCTTAATTTACTAAATTAAAAAAAATTTAAAAAAAATTCTTGATATTGATAAAATCTAGAATGTTGTGAAAAAAACATAAGTAATTAAACTGCATTTAAATCGCAAAAACAACAACAACAATTAGAAAACATTAACGTGTATTATAAAGATTAATATAGTCTATACAGTATGTATATAGTTACAGTATATTTCAGATACCAGGTAACACTTTTGGCTAATTAAATATTTGTCTACTTGAATTATTTTAAGTTTTACCTTGTATTTTAATTGAGCGTTTTGAAGTTATCGATGATTTCAGATGGGACTGTTAGCCCAATGTAAGTACAGAGAAGGCAGGTACAGTGTGTGTACTATACTCCTATTTGTAACACTCTGTAGTTTTTATTAATGCTATGCCCTCAGAAAACATTTATTTAATTGCCTCCCTGGGCTTCCTATCAGTTTAAGTGCGATACCCCACACTGCACTTCAGAACCTGTTATATTACAACCCATGAGAAATCTTCCAGTGGTCCAACCAGCAGCTGAATGCTCCTCTGACTCTGAAATGGAGAAAGACACTGCGGACTACAAGGTGCAGCTGCGGTTCTTAATATCCTCTTTCTGCAAAGCTCTGAAAAAAGCCAGCAAGCAATATAGGACATAGTTCGTCCTCAAAGCCACCTAGTGGTCAGGTTACAGAGTAACACAACTCAGTCTTTTTCAACACACACACAAGCCACTGTAAAACAAATCTGTTTTTCTATAAATTTTACATAACTGCCAGTTAATGTTCTATGATCCTAAATTGTTTGCGCATTGAACTCTGGTAATGTTTTCTAATTGAGTTTGTTATACAATGCAAGTGTTTCTGCTTAGGACCGCTGCTGTCTGGTGGTGTTTTATTTGTCAGGACTCCCGGAAAATATTGAATAATATACAAAAAAATCGGGAATAAATCAGTAAAAACCAAGATCCAGTTAAAAAAAAAAATCCTGTAATTTTTCATTATTTCGGAATAAACCGGAAACGCAGAACACTAAGTATACTAAACAGTGATGTTTTGAGGTTCTTTTAAGAGGGCAGTGTGCATTAAGTCCCATGCTTTTTTCCACTAACGTTTTTTAAATCACAACACACTCACACTTTACAAAATATGTCAATATTCACAAAGCAAATACCAGCTGAATAAAATTATGAAACTCGACTCGAAACACAGCTGTTATTTTAACTCTAATCCAGAGACTAAGCATGCCAATTCAGAAAAAAATGGTAACAGATGCCAAAGGAAATGAGGAGCATTTGCAGCTACTTTAGTAGCAAAAACTCAGAAGCATTTTCCTTTTTTCAGTGCGGCCTTAGCCTATTAATAAATCACCTGACAGCAAGATCCTAATTTGCTGGGCAATAAAATAAAAATAGTACTTTTTGAAACCTACAACAGGAGACGGCTCAGAAATTGGAATTTAAAAAAACAGCGGTGCCACAATGCATGGCTATGTTAATAATAAGCAGTCACTTGGAGTGAAGTTTCATAAGAAAAAGAAAAAACACAGTCTGCGACAAAAGGGCCTTACAGCAATCCAAGGGAAGGAGAAATAAATTAATCAAGCTGCCAGATGAAGAAGGCCGGGGGTTGACCTCTTTCTGATCTCATTACTTCTCCATTACCCTTTTTTGAAAAACATCCTCTTAGTAAGATCACTAATTGAGGATTATGAGTTTTGGGGGGGGGGGAGGAATCACACGTTTCCATCACTGCTGGAACTTGCAATCATTCATCATTCTAATACGTCACGTTTGAAACCTTTCCGAATGGGAAGAGGCGCTAATGGATTATCATGAGTTTAAAAGGTAATATTTCCCCTGTTTAATTGTGCTCATTAAAAGCAGCATTTGTACAACTGTAGAAATCTTTATTCCACACACTTAATCGGATTGAGGCACTAACTACATTGGTTTACAATTAACAAAAAGAGAGAGAAAGAGAGAGCCTAAGCCTGAACTGAAGCTGCATCCATTAAAGAGTAAAACACATGGTTTGCACAGCGCTCTCACAACGTCAGTCTGTTTGTAAACACAGACCCTGTGCGAGCAGAAAATGAAAGTGCTTGCTCTTGTTAAAACCTGCATAACTATAAACCACTCAATGGTGCTAAATTAGGAAATACTAAAAGTAACTAAGGGAATGCAATGTATTTTTTTAATGCACAGAAGTGTTTTTTTTTTTAAGATGCTGAAAAAGACTTCTAGTCAAAACATATTGTCATTGAATGTATTATTTTAATATTTATTGCTGTTATTAAAAATAAAAATCTTTAGGGTAAAAGCTATCATTGTTTTTGGTTTAGAATCAGTACCAAGTCAAGTTATGAGATGTGTATACTTTCAGTATGTAACTATTGTTTTCAATACAGCATTTTGGTGTGTACGTCATGTATGAATGCTACAAGTCAACAATTAGTCACTGTATAACATGCAGTATCCTTACTATTACTATATACCTTTTTTAAGAAGGTTAGGGTTTAATACAAATATATTGAATGTATTCTGTGTTTATGTTTACTTTATTTGAACTCAACTGTGTTCCTATGTAACTGCATTTCAAATAACCACATTTATTAAATGTATATAGTAGCCTGGAAGTGATGATTAATTCAGAAAATACACAAACACACACACACACACATATATATAATATATAATATATAGTATTACAAGAAAAAATATATTTTTGAAAATAATAAAAAAAAGATTCATTCGTTAACCCTGTGTGGCTTAATTATAAATATAAAAAAGTCTTCTCAACTACTGAAGTGGGATGTGTATGTCCCCAAATTTAAGAAACGTTACTGAATTATTAAGCCAGTATAGAATATTTTATTATAATTGGAAATCTCCATTCCCTCCGGCAATCTTAGGCTGTGTACTTTAACGATGGTGTAAAATGAGTGAATGTCAAGTACTCTCATTATAAGTTTTGATAAATGGAGTTACGGCAGTGAAGGAGTTAACTGCGCAATGTAATAAATCTACCAAGTGTTGAACCACAAAGGGGTCGGAGTTCAGGAAATCAGGGGCTGTAAATGGAACATCGCTTGACAGGAAATAAATGATGCATTGTAAACAATTTGTGTTATTGCTTTAATTCATGCAGCTTAATCAGATTTGTCATGAGAGAGACCTTCCGCAGAAAGCGAAAGGCACATTTCAGCTGAAGCACACTATCGGACACTGAACCCAATAAATAAATCTATTTAGACACGGATTCCTGATCTTTCTATCTATACCTGTAAAAATTATTGAAAACAAGGATTTTCATGAACATAATAACCATTTTAAAGTGAGCTTATTATTATATCTTTGGGCATTTCCCCAGCCAAGTGAAGCAATATCATATGATAACACCATGGCCCACATGTAGGATGTGCTCTTTTAATTAATCTAAACAGAAGCCTGCTTCAAGCAAACTTCAAACGACTGTAGACAAACGTAATTTACCGTTTTGCTTGTGCCACTATTCAATAATAATAATAATACCACATTTTCAACAATTCCATGCATATTTATTGCAAGTTTTGCTACAACAGTTGTGTTTCTGAAACAAAACAACATAAATGACCAGGGAAAGCAGGGTCATAAAGCAGTGCTATAAAGTTAGACCGAATCTTATCTTAAATATTAGTAAGCTTCATATCTAGGTTTCCCAAGGGTTGTGTCATTATCATTAACAAAATAATCTACTGTGACCCAGAAAAGTACATCATTATTTAAGTAAGTTGGTGTTTTATAAAGGATACACCTTTGAGCATAGATACCCCACTCCATAGTAAACCTAATTCTCATACCGGGTCAGGGGAATTGAAGATTGTTCTGGGAATTTGGCCAAGGGCACTTTTGTCAACATTTCTTGCCTCTTTTTTGAGAACGGGTGGGGGGTCTTTTATGTCCTTGAAACAGAAGAGACGTGCTGTATGCTGTGGATGTACGTTACAGCACTGATGCTGTGGTGCTGGTATTCTGTATCCAGGTGGTCCCCTGAGAATTTTCAGGCTCAGGGGCATCCCTAGTCAGATTCAAAAAGCATTCATTGAAAAATGCATTCATTTGTTTCAAACTAAATTCAATATGATTTTTTTTTTAATTTTTTTTTTTTTTACTTTCAAACTACATGCCACCAATGGAGAGATGCAAATTACATTACATTAAATTAAATATGAAAGTATTTTCAGAATTAATTTACAAAAAAACAAAATAACACATCAGTACGAGGGCTAGTGATAATGCTGATAATTCTAATAGGGAATAAAAATATTGTAAAACGCCTTTAATGTATTTATTTACTTAATTACAGTTCAATATTTTACCTTAACTTATTTATTTGCATTTAAATGAAAAAGTTTATTTAATACACTGTCGATTTTTTCTTTTTTTTCTTTGCTTCTTCGTTTTTCCGAGACTGTATGAAAATGTATACAATATTAAGACAATAACGAACTTAAAATGGTGAAATTCCTTATAGTATATAACAGAAAACAACACACATTTTCCTCATTAAGGTATAGGTATAAATGCTGCAAACCATGAAATTACCTCAGAGCCTTCATCTCGGAATAACCTGGTTTGCAAACGAATGATCCATGCAAAGCAGTAAAATGCATATTATTAAAATAAAAGGAGGGATTTAAATTTGCATTTCTAGGTTCCAAACCTGTTCAGCATACATACTTATACTTACTTCGACCGAAAGAACACACAGTGACATTAACTAGTTTTTCCCTTCCCTCAAGCGTTTTTAATAAAAATGAAATTACAGTATCAGCCTAAAACTTTAAACTAGCTTTAAGTTGTGAGTTTTCATACATCTTGTTGATTGCTTATTTATATGAGAATACTGAAAGTATTTCTCAAAAGATGAAACGCCCTTTCTGTAGATAACGAAAGGCACTTTATACTTGACAGCCTTGTGGCTTAGTTTATCAAAGTTTGTTCCTCAATTAAAACACTTCATTATATTCTGTGATCCAGCTTACTATATATAAAAAAAAAAGTGTTATCTGTATAATGTGAAATCTTGTAACAATTCTAAGTCGCCCTGGATAAGGGCGTCTGCTAAGAAATAGATAATAATAATAATAATAATAATAATAATAATAATAATAATAATAATAATAATAATAATGTACAGTTGTTCCACAAAAATGAGATATTACTGCATTTTACATCAAAATTTACCATCAAAATTAATGGTATATTACATTCCTTGTTGTCTGGAAAATAACACTGGTAATGCATATATCAACTGCCTTTTAGACCCCCTATTAAAACCCACCTATTCACTCAATTTACTTAAAATCAATGGATTTCACATTTTGTCTCATACCTGCATTGCAATTTCTAAACAATAGTAGGTTTTACACAAATTTAAAAAAAAAAAAACAATTCCTCCCTTACCCAACTGGGCATCAAAAAACAATGCAGTGCTCACTCAAGATCATCACGTTTACATTTAAAAAGGTTTGTAGCTTGCTTTTTTTTCTGGAAATGTCAGATAAGCCATGCAAAAATGGATCCATGCAGGGAAAAAAATGTGTGCACAGGGTTATCTCAAAATTTGAACTCACAGCTTTCTAGCTTAAAAGATGTGGTAACTTACTGGTAACGTTCCAAACTGATGAATAAAAGCAAAGAACTAAAAGATCTTCAATAAAAGAAAGGAGGGTAGTGGTAATATTGAGAGGGCTAAGAAGATGTAAGGAAATTGATTTCCATATACATGTCAATATACATAAAAGCATATAGAACCACAATGGCTGTGCTACGGCTTTACGTTGTCACAAGGCAACCATTTGGAAAGCCATTTTAAATCGTAAAAAGACGTTTGATTCATTTGGTTGTCCCGTTCAACCTTGCTCACTCCAATAAATAATAATATCAAACTTCTCACAAAATAATAACCGCCTCCTCTCTTTTTCTTCTCGCAAATGGAGAAAAATGACTCCGATCAATGCTAAGCGTTACATTATTTTGAGTTATGCAGTTCATTTGCAATTCAAAGTGCTGCTTTGGAGAGATGACCACCTTCCTGCTGCCTCCATAAAGACTGTCCCATACAGGCCAATCATACAGATTTACTGAGGTGCTGCGCTTCACAACCATTTACAGTAGGAGACAGGAGCCATCTGCAGTCTTGAGCTGAAATAAGGTATAGCAGGAGCCTGGAGTGCACTGGCCTTTCTATTTAGAAAGAAAAACAAACAACTGAGCACAAAATAGCTACAGTTATACAAATGTAAAAGCTGGATTTACACATCAGTAAGTTCCACAAATATTTTAACAACCACTTTTAGCATAGTCCATGAGAAAAAGCTCCCCTGCTACATAAAAGGCACCCACGATAATTAACAAATAATTTTTGCCACCTGACAAGAACACCCTTACAAATTATAAATGGTCCCAATAAACTATTTGCTGTCTGAGCTTCACATTTCTTCTCTCACACAAAGCTCTGAAACTTGCATATTTCACTAAAGCACTTGTTGATATCTTAAAATGATTTTGCATTCAGAGCTACAATATCACTCCTTCAGTCCAAACTTCCTTCAATCCAAGGCTCAGTTCAGCTGCTGCTTAGTAAGGAACAACTTTAAGATGGCCTATTAACAACAGCCTTGTACCACTTCCAGGACCTCTTCAGGAATTACTCAAGTCATTAATGAGGACTTAGGTCGACCATTGATGTTTTTTAAAAAATAAAAAAGATTAACTTGCATTTTAGGACATCTCATCACACTTGCTAACCCCAATCCTCACTGTGCCATCGGAGCAAAGCATAACCTTTAAAATGTTCTATTTTTTTCCACCCTAAAAAAGCCAGCACCAACACCAAGTGCTTTTCTTGAGTTCCCTTTTTTGTACCTTCCTGCACTCTAGCAGCTCAGCAAGACTTCCGCTCGAAGCTGTACTCCGCTCCATTCCGGCTCAGCACCTTGAATCTGTTCTTCAACAGCTGCTGATGCTCCTTGTATTGAGTGAGAAATGTGTGAGAAAAGCACTCACTTCCTGCTGTGTATTAGTTTTGCATGATAACACTCAACAATATCAAATGGTGCAGACTCCTAGGATGCTTATTTCTTTAGAGTAAACAGTTTTTATACCAGCAAACATGGCAGTGGAGATCCACCTACAATATTCGCTAGGTGACGAGGAAATGCCCTGCATGCTGCAGTTAAACCAAAAGTAACAATGCTTCTCTACCGGATGTAAAACCTAACAGACCTCTTTGCATTATTTGTCTTTATTTGTTTAGGGTAATATGTCATAATGCGCATGCTGTGTGTAAGGTTGATTAATATTCCAATAGATACAAATAAACCCAGAGCTGTTTCACTCTATTAACTCTAAGCCAGCACACAATACAGAGGTCAAGACAGCATTTGTGCATGAAATGTATAAATCCATCCTCATCTGAAATCTTTCAATGTTCAAAACCCGTTGCGACATATACCCAAAAGGGCCACCAAATAATCTTTCTTTTTTCTTAAATGACCACTACACTAACTTACTACAGATCTCAAAATATGTGCTTTTTCAATTCAGCAACACAGGTCAGGAAATCAGAAACAAAACAGGTGAAAGTGGGAAAATGTTTAACAAATTTACCTATGCATGTACTCTAGATTAACAAAAGCTGTGACTATACCACATGGTGTTTTGTTAATACTAATGTTTTTATTCGGGACCAAATCGAAGGACACAAATGTGGTCTCCGTACCTTCTACCCGTGTTGCTGTACAATCTATGTGCCTAATACGTATAGCACAGCATCTACTAGCTTCTGATCATTTAAACACACTCTTGGCTTCTGCTAGCAACCAGTATGTCATAGAAAGGATTTTGGTCTATTAAAGACAAGATTTCATTGAGAATCTGAGTAAGAATACTGGTCTGTCACATTATGAGAGTTTGGGTAAAGGAACAGACAAAGATAATGTTTTCTCTTCTGGGTTCAGTTTGGAATTCTTAAGATCATTTCCAAATTTAAAAGGGACTGACAAATGGTGATCTGGTCAGAATGAGGGTGGTTAGACATATTTCACTTGATCATGCATGCATAGTATAAAGAATAAAATATATGATTATGTTAAAACAAAATAATGTACTCATGTATTTTTTGCTCAATAATGTAATGGGTTATATATTTATAAGCCTTTAACTAAAAAGGATACGCTATCTTGCTGTTGTGAAAAATCTAAATGGGTTTAATATTTCTGGTATTGTATTATCGAATATTTGCTGAAAAAATAAAATGTCTCCAAAACATTAATCAAACTCTTCACATACTAGTCAGCCATATGGTAGAACAGCATGTGAATTGTGCAAACTTGCTGATCTTCAGTAACTGGGTGCAATTAATTATGCTAGCTGCATTTATCTCTTAGATTTTAGCCTTGTGTTTCAAAAAAAGTATTTATTACAGCACCTTTTTCATTCAAAACAAGGGAATCAAAATGCAAGTGATAAATGAGGGGAATGGAAATGTTTCCAAAGCAGATTTTGAAAATGATTGTGTAGAAATGCCAAGAGGGGGAGGGGCTGGGCTAAAATGAACCCACTGGAGTTGCCAATGAAAATGCGCTTTGGGCATGCAGGAGCCACCTCACACTACAGGCTGTTTTAACAGCAATCAGATGCATACTCAGGTGCACATTTGCATAGCAGCTGTGGATGGTTTTTAATCTGCTTATCAATTCATGTCAATAGTTACAGAATGTTTGCCAAGCTAAAAAAAAACAAACTACTACTAAAGAACCTGGAAACTCCTTATGGAGCTGCATACTTTTATTTATTTATTTATTTATTTATTTTATTTTCATTCAATAAGGATTTACATAACAAAAAATGATTTAAAATTAAAAATAAATATATATTACAGTGTACTTATACATTTTACAGTGTACTTATACAATATTACAATATTAGTGTACTTATACATTTTGAAAAATCTTGAATGTTACATTTCAAAGAACTCTATTTTAATGATATATAACCTGAAAGCTACAGTCCTTTTAAAGGCTATACAGCTATTATTCCATCCTAGAGCTGCCTGTCTTCACTAACAGATGAGTTACACTTCTGAGCCATTTGTCTAGCAGCTTGCAAGTGGAATGGGTGTTTCTCTTATGCACTGTATAATTGGTCTCTCATCTACACATATAAAAAGGTTAAACTGTACAAGCAGTACCTCCGTGATTAGCCTTCTCCTGGGTCTCCTGGAAACTTTTCCTCGTCAGTCTGTTCACAGGCTGATCTGATTAAAAGTTTAAAGACCTAACAAAATGTTTTTTAACAGGGCGCAAATCGCAGCAATCATTAATCAATATGTTCAATTTTATTTGTGATAATTCATCATGACACAATATTAATGGGTTACTTTACCCTTCAGAGGTGAGATTAATGCAAATGAGCAGTTGCAATTAACTTTACTGCTCCCCCTTCACAGCAACGGACAGATGATTATAAATGACAAGTATATGTCAATTACAAGATCCAATAAAGAGAGGCTTATAGGGCAATCTATCCACTTTTATAGCATTTCCCTGACTTAACGGGGCTCTTCTCTACCCTGTGATGTAACAGCATAATATATTATTAGATGTTTTCTGTTACCATTTTTCTTCCTGCAATCATTGTAAAATAAAGCACTTTGCTATGTTTGGGATTGAATTTAGGGATGCCTAAAAATTACTAAATTGCATTATGCCCACAAGACCTCTCCCTACAAAAAATGTACATTGTAATCAACAACATTAGTGTTACAGCATTGTAATCAACAACATTAGTGTTACAGCATTGTAATCAACAACATTAGTGTTACTGCTTTCAAGGTGAGATTCATTTTTTGAGTTTAAAAATAGCAGTATGTTCACAGAGACGCAGAACACTTCAAGTGTTTTTAATACAAAAACACATTATATTTGCTAGAGTTGAGGAAGTCAATATAATAACAAGGCCAGGCCAGGAGTACCGCTGTGCATCTACTCTGTACGGCCAAGTGCCATTGGGAAAAAAAAGCTGTGCAACTATTCTGATAACTTTCTCTTCAAATATTCAACACATCATTTTCTTTTCTTTTTAGGTGCAAATGGTTTTCACTCTCTGGGAGCCATTAATACCTAATATACCATGCCAAAAGGAAACAGCCAAGGCAGTGCATTCTCATTGCTGCATACATGTTAAAAACTATTTGAGCAGGGATAAACTGGACAAATGATAGAACTGCCAAACGAAAATGATTTTCAAAACCCAAAGTTCACCACTTTGCTGTGTAGAAAGTACATTTCTTGGTAAGAGCAGTAATGAATTCTTTATACTGTATGCCACGCTCCAGTAAAAAATGCACTTCAACATACAGTGGCAACTCAAGGACAAAGCATCAAGGTAAAATACAGTAGTCAGTCAAAAAAGCCATGAGTGGATAAGAATGCTTTTCCAAAAATGTCAAGAATGTTTAAAGGAGTGATTAAGGGATTAAAACCCTCTTTCATACAGTACCTCTTTCTTGCATGTGACGCACTTTATTGTGCTGAATACCTCTTGATTACTTGCTTTCTTATTTAACATATGTACATATGCAGGCTTTTTTGTTTTAAATACAACCAAATATATGTAATGTTGCTGCTGCTTCCTTTTACCTAATTATTTCCTGTGCTGTAGGTCAGATTTACTCCAGCATCACAGGAAGAAGCAATTAGGTACCTAAAATGTGTCGCTCTGTATTGTATCCTGTATCCTGAATAAATCAAGCACAGAACCAAAAGATCTTATGATAATGATTTTAATGAAATAGGGATAACACAAATTTTATATCAAATTATTCATACTTCTGCAATAATAAAAGTTTAAAACACTAGTATGACCTCAAACACTTTTCAGGCTTTGTTGCTTCAAAAAGGATAGATAATCTTAACTTTGTTTTTTCTTTGAACAGCTCCTATGCTGACTTCTATGCCCAATAACTAGAGCAAATTGAGAGAATTACCATGACCTGCATGTAACTACAGTGAGTATGAATTTAAAATTTAATTAGGACCCTACAAACACTGTATTAAATCTACTGTGTTCTTTTTGTGTTTCACTTGAGCATTACCAGTATCCAGATTGTCGGACTATAACAGAATAAATCAAACAAGCATTGCGTGGGTACTTTGCAGCATCTGGTTTTCAGATTCGATTCAAATTTGAGTTTTGAGAGGTCTCCAAAATGTGTTAGAATTTAATTAAACTTGGCTCCCACATTTGTCAACTGGGAACTTTCCCACAGTGTATATCACAAGCCATAAAGGGGTAAAGGAGTTTCAAGTATATAAAAGTGATGTATATTTAGTACCAGCATTTGTTGGGACTGTGGTAAAGGCAATGCTTTGTTAAAAAGCAACACAACAAGCTTTGCATTTCAATACACTTTGACCATCCGCTTTTATGAATCTCTCCCCCACCCCCCCAACTGTTGACTGCAATTTTACGACTATAATATTGTCAGCAATTTTTTTTGTGACTTCACAAAGTTAAAATAACTGAAACAGATCATTCATAAGGTATAAGGTAATATTTACATCTGGTATCATACTAGGCTAAAGTAAACGTACTTTAAAATAGTCTGTTACACTTGCACTTCCTAGGTTACTTAACATTAGCAATGTCTTTGGTGACAAAGCATAATTGGCTGCAAAGCATAAACCAATCCTATCTAGAGAAAAGCCATAGCCAAGTTATTTTTACATTGGATAGATGATGATAAAAATCTCAGAGCAGTACAAATGTACATACTGTTGACGCAGAGGAAATTCCACAGTGTCAGCCAGAGCCACTTGAGCTTGCCCTCAACTCCCCCCGACACAAAACAGAAAAAAAGAGTCCAAATGAAGAAAATATATGTTTCTGCAGTATAGCAGAAAGCAACAGTTTAGAAAAGGGTTGTTAGAAATAATCATCATTCAAAAAAGATGGTTCAATTCCTAAGTACGTAAGGGGTTAATAAATGGCGGCCCTTGACTCTTCAATCTCCTATGTAATTGCCGTTTACCATTAACAAATATATATCAGAGTTATAGTATTTCCCTTGGCAGGAAACTTCCTCTTCCACATGCAGTTATGGCTCTCTGCAGAGCCACCCAGAACTGCTGACAGCCGTGAATGGTGCTACAGCAATATTACTGAATTTGGCAGAGAGGTACCCTTACAGCAGGAGAGTGGCCATAATTTTGACTGTCACTTTGCATTACACAGGCTATTACAATGAATGCACAACACTTTCTTAATGGCCTACAGATCTCTCACTGCCCTCGTACCAACATGATAAATAGCTACATAGTAATATTGGGCCGCCAACTTTGCTAGAATGGGGTCACTTCCTGTAAATGTTCACAGCAGTAATTCCAATCAATGAAAGGTGAATCAGGGTGTGTCCATTACTAGTGCTCTGTCCTGCAACTGAAAATGAACTGTAAATGTATCATCATTGTTTGTTTTTGTACGTTTATAGTACCATGTAATCTATATTTACCATGCAACTAACCTGAAATTTTCTCATTCAACTTCTATTTTATTTGCTTATTTTGATATGCTCAATGCAAATGTATTGTGGGGCTCTGAAATTGTGTGTATGGTTAGGGTGTGGGGTCAAACAATTACAGTACAGTACTTTGTGTTAAAAGACAAGCACATTTGACAAGGCATATTTTTTTACCTTGATACTAAAACACCACAGGCACATTTCTGTTTGGTTTGGCATGCCATTTATCATTGAGTTCAGTGAAATGCCCTTTACAAATGAGTGCTTCTGAGATGTAAAACACATGATCTGATTAACGTTAACAATGTTTTGAATTATTTCAAAAAATAGGTAGCACTTTCAAGCAGGTCATATACATTGCCTGCCGTACCACTATACAGTATATCACAGGAAGTACTAATCATCCTGTCTTCAATCTGTGCTCCCTGCCTGTATGGCTAATGTTTTCTAACTACTGGAGGGGAAGAAGAGGGGTCATGTGAGATAATGGTCAGAGAATCATTCATGTTATTAAAACATTAAAAACTGATTTTAAAAACCCATTCACATGTCTTTTTGTCAGTAATCAAATTGCGGAATTGCTCCGAAACCATTACACACCTATACTTTGCTTCTGAACTAGCTGCACAGTTCTGTTTCTCAGCCTGCCGCAGTTATTGAAACAGAGAAAGCACCAGCCTGACTCTGAAGGATTTTTATTTACACAGAAATGCACATTAATATTACATCAGAGCTAACTATACAAGGAACAATGATGAGTATTTAATTATGCATAGAAGACCTTTGTTGTTGCCGGTGAATCTAGTGCTCATCAAAGGTGAGAGACAATGGGACTCGTTACAGACAGGCACTGTGCAGTCCTGTTAATTTGAAACAATGCATAAGTAACAAACAAAATGCATATATAACTGGCATAAGGAGTCCACTAATACTTAGTTGTTTTGTACTTAAGCACCGTAGCAATTGTGCATACTGGTCACCAGCCAGACTTTGACAGTTTTGTTCAGGTTCCTGGTATAAAAAGATAAAGCACTGTGTGTCAGAGATGGAGAATATTAGTTTTAAAGGAGTTTATTTTCAAATGTAATAATTGAAAATGCCTTATGCTGTAGGCATATAAATGTTGTAGTCCTAAGCTGCAGAACAGTTTACCCAATTGCCCAACTGTGCAGTACTAGCAAGGCATAACTTATTTAATTAAATGTCAAAACATGATTATATCATTTTGTAATTACATCTGTTTTATATTTTCCCTTCACACTTAAATTGCATTTCTTTTATTACTAGATGTTCCTTAAACTGGGGTATTTATATTAAATGAAGGCAGCATTTTCAACACAATTTAATAAATGAAAGTGGAAACGTTTTGGGGAATGTAAGCTAACTGTCACTGAGTGTTACTCCTGCCAAGAGTAAGTACCACAGGCTGAGTGACACTCTTGACAAAACCAAACTTTATGGAGGAAAAATTGCCACAAATATCGTAATTGTTAGAATGCCATTCTACTCCATTCTTTACAGATCTAGGCTCTAACACCACATGCATCAGAGTGGAAAAAAAAAACAAAAAAACCGTGACAAAAAATAAAAAACGTTATGTTCTTGTTATTTCTGTTCTTGCTGAAGATGCAAAACACACTGATGAAGCCAGATCTTCATGAAGCACGGCACACTTGCTGAGGCTGAGTTGATCTGGAGCAAGGGTGGCAGTGGCCAATCTCGCTCCTGGAGACTAAATGAATGTTTACAGCAGTTAGGCTCAATGTTGCATCAGTTAGTCCTATTTGCAAATCCCTATATTCAAACTTGCCTGTTTTTGGTCAAGAAAAGTAGAGTACACATACATGTGAACCAGGTGTGCACAGTAAACAAGGAAATACATTCAAGAGTAAAAAGAAACATGAGTTGGGTACACTGCAGCTGTTAAACAAAATCAACAGACTACAATGAAAAAAGTCATTTTCTACAGGTGCTCTCTGAAACTGAAGAGATGTGTGAGCTTGATGCTTCTTCGCAGACCAGGAGCTAAAGGACTTAATATGAAAAAAATACCTATTTTTTTATTGCGTTCTAAAAGGCCCATACAATGGATTGCTTAGTCTTTGAGGATCTTCCAGCTTTACTGGATTGAAGCAATGTGATTCTTTCTTGTTCGGTGGTGAAGTATATCCATGAAGTATAGAAGCACAACAGTAATAGAATGCAAACTAGACAGAAAAGGAAATAAATGTTTAGTAATAAGCATGACCAAAAAAAGGATTCACTGTCAGCTACAGTGGTGCTTAAATCAATATGTCGGCCGATATATATCCCTTTATTGCTATAAGATTAAAACATTTGTATCCTTAAAACGGATTAAATATATCATATTTCTATCTGCATATGCATGTTCAAAACAGAGAAAGTGAGGTTTATTTTATTATTTTTTTTATTGTTTTTAACCGGGAAATAAAAAATATTAAGATAGATCACATCATTTACAATGGTGTCCAGGGAAGGACCCAAGAGGTAGCAGAGCTCATTTATTCGTTTCATTACATGTTACAGTACAAACCCAACAATACATTACCCATCCAATAATTGCACGTGGCGTTCAAAATTTGTATTTATCAGAGATGTAAACGAAGGCTGATGGTGTTTGTAATGCAATTGGGAGGTGAATGTATAGGAATGTATTAAGTACTGTATATCCACTATAGCTTCCATGGCAGCATATATACCTGTATACCGTTAATGAGACTAAACAGTCATGTGTTCTGTTGAAAGGCATTAACACACATTTTGGGATGGGTAATGGATACATATGGGGATTGCAAGGCAATCTAAATTCAAAGCTAAAGAATTAAGAACAACATACTACGTATGTCCACTTCTGCAGAATTATTCCTGAACTATTTTGGAACTTAAGCAAACACCTTCAGAGCTGTTTGTAGAGCGCACTGTGTTTAACAAGGTTTGCAAACGAACCCCGAGTAAGTTACCCTACTGTGACACATTAATTATAAGTTCTGTATACAGCCTATCCTAGGCCATGAATATGTAATGCTTTAAAATGAGTCACATTCGCATAACAGAACCCCAGCAGTGAAGAAATACAAACTATCCATCACCCGCTTGTGAAAAATTAATGAGAGCTTGCAGATGCTGCCCGAGCTTTAGTAGCCAAGGGGAGAGGACAAATTATTATGTCTTATTTTAAGGGGGTCAGAAATTTCAGCAGTTGGCTGGAAAAAACTTTGTAAAGAATAATAATAATAATAATAATAATAATAATAATAATAATAATAATATATACACATACACACACATACATAAATAAACACATGCAGACTTTGGGAATAAATAGTCATTAATGTATTTAAATAAGCTATTAAACAGCATAAAGCACTAGTAATCTACATTCATAATAGGAATTCCCATTCAAAGTTTCTTTAAACTTACGACAGGCTTTAAAAATGTAGTAATATTTACCCAACCAATAACAGACCTAACATGAAACGTGGCTGCTGAACGTGTATGAGATGTATATTTTCACAGCACCATCCGTCAAGTGCGGGAGGGTAGGGGAAGGGGGGACAGCAATCTACAGTACCCTGCTATGATAACTGTTCCAACACCTTATATTACAGGAGTGTAAGGTTAATACATCTTTCACATTTTCAAGCAATTACATTTTGAAAATATATTATCACTCAACCACCATACTTAAAACATGCCCTGCTTGCATGCATTGATGAATATGGCTGTTATTGAACTCCTTGTTGAATACTTTAAAACATAAACAGTGTATACTGTATGATAAATAAAAGGGCACAATGTTTTTCTGACAAGATGGGTTAAAAGCTGTGTTGTCTGTGGTCTGTAGACGTGTTCTATAAAATGTCAGTTGTCTACAGGGTTTGCTTTCTTATAAAGGTACAGTGCACAGACAAGGATGAACTATGCAGTACTGTATGTAGACATTGAAGTGTGAAACATGTAAGTGTGAAACTGAACATGATTGTGGGACACAACCGTTTTAACAAGAATATCTGTAGTAGAAGCCTGTTCTTTTGCAAAGCATGTAAAAATCGACAGGAAAAAAAATAAATACAAAACTAAAAAAACGTTCTATGTTAGTCCAGAATAATGCAGGCTCATTTCATTCTGGTTCGTCATGGAGTTCACAAATTCACAAAGATAGGGGATCTGGGTACTTTTGAAACTAAATTCACAAGGCCATTATAGGCCACACAAGGCAGCGACTGGGGGCCTCTCTTTGGCCAAGTACAGTAATAAGCAACTAATCACGAATGTCACTCTGTATCTGGAAAGGGAACGGCAGGGCAGCCCAGAGCTGCAACTCTGTGATTTAGTGCTGTCTTTATTACTGGAGGTTCCCCAATCTATACTTTTATGAGCCAAAATTTCCCTCAACGCTCCCGCTTATTGAAGATACTGTAGCTGTGTTGTTTTTTCCACCGATTCGGAGGAGGCACGTTCAGGGCTGCCAGGCTGCTAATACTTTTTTTTTTTTTTTTGAAAGGCTGTACTGTTAAAAGCCATGTAAAAAAACAGCATCAGGAAGATGTAGTTTGCTTTCTTTTATTTCATTTGGTGGTTAACCAATACAAGTGATGTACAAAAGGAAAAGTGAACTGCTTGTCCAGATTAAGTGTACTTCAATTCCAAATAACTGAACCAAATACCAAGCAATACTGCAAGCGCAGCTCATTTACCGCAACAGTAGTCACACTATTTTGAAACCAAAAAAATAAAATAAAAATGAAACAATGTAATGTTTCACGTTTCTTTCTTGTTTTTTTTTTATGGACATTTGGTCATATTTTAAGCTTGGCACCTGATGTAGGCATAAGTTATTTGGATACATACAATATACTGCAACAACCGACCATCTCACATGCCCCAGAATACATCAACATAAGGCAATAATAGATAAGGCAATAATAAATGCCTACATAAGTAGATACAAGCCTATACAAGCTACAGCAGTACACCTTTAACAGATACAAACAAGTGGAGGCCAGGGGAAAAAATCCAGATTTCCTGAAACTGGGTTTTTGTTGTTGTTTTTATTTTATTTTATGTGTATTCCTAGGCAAGCACGAGCATACCTTCAGGAGATACAAACACCAGTTCTGGGAGCAAGACCAAGCCTTGAATAGGTGTTGTAAACTTGTCATATCTGTAAAGAGATCTGTAACACCTATCTGTATTTAAAAAAAAAAGTAAAGCTGTATTTGTTTTTATTATTTTGTGATTTTTGTTTGTTTACCTATTTAAAACAACAACACTCAAAAAAGAAGAGCCATATACTATCTAGAATCATACGAAAACAACAGTACAATGAGTCGTTTCTTGAAGTTTAAAAATGACTGACACATCAGTCAATAACCGGCCTTCCTAATTCAAAATATGTAAGAAGCACAATTTTGTACAAGTCTAATTATGTTATCATATATCACTGCATATATTGATCATTGTCTCGCACACACACACACACCATAACGTTGTAGCTAGCAGTTCAGTTTTTTTTAAATAAATGCCTGCATTTCTAAAACCTTTTAGTATGCATGAGAGAATAAAAAAATTACGTTGATTCCACAGTGAAACCAAACTGAAGGATTATTATTATTTGTTTATTTAGCAGACGCCTTTATCCAAGGCGACTTACAGAGACTAGAATGTGTGAACTATGCATCAGCTGCAGAGTCACTTACAATTACGTCTCACCCGAAAGACGGAGCACAAGGAGGTTAAGTAACTTGCTCAGGGTCACACAATGAGTCAGTGGCTGAGGTGGGATTTGAACCAGGGACCTTCTGGTTACAAGCCCTTTTCTTTAACCACTGGACCACACAGCCTCCTAGGATATGTTATTGTCAATAAAATGTATAGTTAAAATCTAATTGATCATAAAACTCACATGCATATATGTTTACCACCTTATAACGAGAATACTAGTGTTAGTGTAATAGCATTGTGGGGCAAATGTGAGCCATGACTTATAACCTGACATATCTGCAGCATAAAAGAACGAAAACAAAATGGTACTGTATATTCTCTTGCTTATAGAATGCATTTAGTAGACAGTATACTCTTGATACCGCTAGATATTTAAGTAGCTAAGAAATTAGCTTACTATTTCAGGCTTTTCTACAGTACAAAAAAGAAAAGAAAAAAAAAAACACATTCTTACTCAAAGCTATTTTATGTAAAATATTTATATAAAAAAAGCAGAAAACAATCCAGCACACAACATTCCTTGCAATCTCTCCACCTGAATTGCTGGAAATTTATTTTTTGTCCTGCCCTAATCTATCAATTCCCTACTCCATTCGAAAACATAAAACAATATTGCCTGCCAGCCCCAGCAGGCCTGGAATGCAATAAATGCTTTAACTATGAAGAAAACAAACTGAAGCAGTTTTGACACCTCTGGGCTTTTTTAGGTGGTCCCTGGAAGCAGATCTGATCACAGGTCAATGAAAAGTTTGTTGGTTTTCTTTTCGGTGCTGGAGACAAAATGAGGGCTTAACCTATAATATACTCTACAGGTCCCTTGATAGCTGTTCTGATTTTACTGCCTTAAAATTAGAGTTCAGTTTGCCCTTTCTTTGTTGGGTATAGCAAGGAGGCGACACTGAATCGAAAATACTAGTTTGTACCTCTCTGAAGTCAAGAAAGGTCAAGCCATCCACATCTAGGATTTTTTCTTATCATTCTGCAGCATTGATTGCCGGTCAAAAATGATTTATTTATTCAAGTATTTATTTAAAAACTCCAATACTAACAAAGCACTACTGTATATTTAACCCTAAACACGAAAGCATAAGAATAACAATTTAAAACTATAACACAACATTGTATAGCACTGTTTACAAGCCTCTTTAAAAGAACTCTGTTTTCCACTGATATTAGCAAATAGCTGTTGGAAGACTATCTTTATAGACTTTAGGCTTAATTGATTTTTTTGTTTTGTTTTATGAAATCACATCAATCTGGGTAGGTTAAACATTTGAACATTGGTTTTAAAAACAATTGCTACACAATGATATATGAATCTTAACTTTTTCAGTAGCTACGGCAAGATGTCTCATCATTCTCATTGCCTCTAATGTACTGTACCTATCACAAACATAGGGTCTTGACAGAGTGTAACCAAAACAATGGACACTGGGGGAAATTTCCAAAGCAAGTGCTATTAGAACCATTTATCTAAAATAGGAAAACACCCTTTAGAGTCCACCTCTTTCTGCTCACATGGGGTTTCACTTTGATCTTGTTGGGAAGCTGTCTTGTGAGATGTAGCAAATCAAATGAAATGCGCTAGGGAACTGCAATGCCTAGCCTGGAGATAACTCTTCAGAAAAGTGCCTGAAAACACGGAAGACGATACATATAACCCATGTAAATGTCTAAAGCACATTTTAGAAACATTATGTATACTTTGTTATAGACTTAGCCGTAACTGATCTGATTTTGAATGATGTTTCTCAAATTGATCATACAGTATAATAGTGAAAAGCTTCTGCTACAGGTTTCTGAGGCCTGTTCAAAAACCTATATTTTATCACTGCACCAAAGCCTTTCTCTTAGATTATATCAATAATTAAATTTGATGTGGTTCTCAAATGTTTAAAGAAAAATGTAATAGAGTGTTGTAAAACTGCCATTATGACCATGGTACGGTAAAAGAGGTAGCTTTCTATTTATCCTGGCAGCAAAAAGTCGAATGCCTCCAATTGTCTTTGACACTGACTGTGTCGGTAGTGCTCTGTGACTGGGGTCAGACATAACGGGAGAGCACAGAACATCAGTATCCCTGTTCAACTTTAACACCAGCAGTGCTGTATTTAAAACAGCTGGACTGTTTAAAATGCACATAGAAACCAACAGGAACTCCAGAGGATGTTTTTCTCTTCTCAGAAAATGATACAAAGCTTAGTAAAATTACCCCCAGTGTCTTTTTTAAAGTCACCACAAATAAACACAAATTGGGTGAAAGCTAATGAAAACGTTCCGTTTAGTTGTATAAATAGTTTTAACAGCTCTACATGGTAGTCATATGATGTAATTTCAGCAAGGTCATTTTTTCTGCACACCCCCACTATGCAGAAATTCAAACTAAACTACCTGAAACAACCAGATTTTCAGCATGAATTTCCATGGAGCGTTTCAACTGTCGCCACTGCCAGAATGGAAAAGCTTCAGCAGGAAGCTCAAGTGGTTAACACAAAAAATAAAACAAACACACAAAAAAAAAATATTTACAAAAGGGTCAGGCCCAGCACTGATATATTTACTTGATATTTACTTAGACCACACACACAGCTGGGTTCATTCACATCTGCCAAAGAATATACTGGGAAAGCAATACAAATGTAAAAAGAAATTCTATCGCTGTATATCCAAAAAAAAAAGCACACACACAATCAAAACTATGACCATATTTTATACCATTCAAGGAATTTAAGTATAATAATAATAATAATAATAATAATAATAATAATAATAATAATAATAATAATAATATTATTATTATTATATTTCATGAAGAGTTAAGAATGCAGTTCTTAAAGAACCTTTTTTTGGTCCTACATGTGTCAGAGGTTTCATTTCTCCACAACAGTAACTATTTATTTTCTCCCAACACCTGAATCAACACAGCCAAGGGATTGAGTTTCCATATTTTATAGCACCTCCACGTGGGAGAAACAGCTAACCCAGCGAGTAGCACAGTGCAAACCCACAAAGCAGCTGCCTTCACACTTTAAAAAAATCTAATAGAGAACAGTTTCATATATTTCTGGAGACCTGAATTACCACTGTATACTGACCTATGCTTTATAAAATACAGAGCCTGGTAATTTATTAATCATTAAAATGCACATTCATATAAAAGAAAGCTGATAAATAAAATCTACCTCTCTAACCCATATCCCATGACCCAAATGTAAAGAAAACCTGTTGATCTCTTGTTTATCCCTCACTACAAATACAGGTGCAGCTGGTGGTCGATTTGTAGAAACATAACATCTATAATGTGTGTATTCTATGATATATGTACATTTTTATTCTATCAGGAAGATTGTGAGGGAGGAATCAAAATACGTTTCATGATACCATTTGGTAGTTATTAAATCGTAACCTCTACATCTGATATATTTGATGATGTACCCTGTCAAAAATATGTAGTAAAAACAATTACAGTACACAAAAATGCATTTCTATATTTTTACTTTTGTTTGGCTGACAAGTAAATTAAACAAATAATTTAGGTGTATACGGATTCTGTCATTTGAAGCAATGAAGACACATTAGCCATCCTGCTTACAGTTAATGTTATGTGTTTGTTGGCTAGAAAACACTTGGCAAACAATAATGCACATTTTTGAAGTTATTAGAAAAATCTTTGTTTAGTTAATGAACCTAAAAGTTTTGACACTAAATGCATCTGCCAGGCCATCAGGCTCCTTAAAAATGTGATACTAAACAAATGAGTCACCTGTTTTGTTTTTAGTATCTTTGGGGGTTTCAGCTCACCTGTGTGGATTTTTTTGTCGATGTTTCCTCTGCACCATTTGGGGGAATGACTGATCTTAAATAATGCAAGTTAAATGCAATATTGAACAGTCTGGGACGTCACTGTCGTCATTTACCCAGCTAGATGTGTGCCAGTGTGGAATTACACCTCGTAAAAATGTCAATACAACATATTTATTAAAATGTGGGCAAGTACTTCGCTTAAACAACTAGAGGAAAGAACTCATGAAAATGTAGGCTACCATGACCAGGATTCTGAGCCTCAAGAATATGTGTGAAGGAATGCCTATAACAAGTGCCATGATGCTCAAGCTAGAAAAACAGATGGACATACAGTACTGTGCAAAAGTTTTAGGCAGGTGTGAAAAAATGCTGTAAAGTAAGAATGCTTTCAAAAATAGACATGTTAATAGATTATATTTATCAATTAACTAAATGCAAAGTGAGTGAACAGAAGAAAGATCTAAATCAAATCCATATTTGGTGTGACCACCCTTTGCCTTCAAAACAGCATCAATTCTTCTAGGTACACTTGCACAAAGTCAGGGATTTTGTAGGCATATAGTCAGGTGTATGATTAAACAATTATACCAAACAGGTGCTAATGATCATCAATTCAATATGTAGGTTGAAACACAATCATTAACTGAAACAGAAACAGCTGTGTAGGAGGAATAAAACTAGGTGAGGAACAGCCAAACTCAGCTAACAAGGTGAGGTTGCTGAAGACAGTTTACTGTCAAAAGTCATACACCATGGCAAGACTGAGCACAGCAACAAGACACAAGGTAGTTATACTGCATCAGCAAGGTCTCTCCCAGGCAGAAATTTCAAGGCAGACAGGGGTTTCCAGATGTGCTGTCCAAGCTCTTTTGAAGAAGCTCAAAGAAACGGCAACGTTGAGGACCGTGAGACGCAGTGGTCGGCCAAGGAAACTTACTGCAGCAGATGAAAGACACATCATGCTTACTTCCCTTCGCAATCGGAAGATGTCCAGCAGTGCCATCAGCTCAGAACTGGCAGAAAACAGTGGGACCCTGGTACACCCATCTACTGTCCGGAGAAGTCTGGTCAGAAGTGGCCTTCATGGAAGACTTGCGGCCAAAAGCCATACCTCCGACGTGGAAACAAGGCCAAGCGACTCAACTATGCACGAAAACACAGGAACTGGGGTGCAGAAAAATGGCAGCAGGTGCTCTGGACTGATGAGTCAAAATTTGAAATATTTGGCTGTAGCAGAAGGCAGTTTGTTCGCCGTAGGGCTGAAGAGCGTACACGAATGAGTGTCTGCAGGCAACAGTGAAGCATGGTGGAGGTTCCTTGCAAGTTTGGGGCTGCATTTCTGCAAATGGAGTTGGGGATTTGGTCAGAATTAATGGTCTCCTCAATGCTGAGAAGTACAGGCAGATACTTATCCATCATGCAATACCATCAGGGAGGCATCTGATTGGCCCCAAATTTATTCTGCAGCATGACAACGACCCCAAACATACAGCGAAAGTCATTAAGAACTATCTTCAGCGTAAAGAAGATCAAGGAGTCCTGGAAGTGATGGTATGGCCCCTACAGAGCCCTGATCTCAACATCATCGAGTCTGTCTGGGATTACATGAAGAGAGAGAAGCAACTGAGACTGCCTAAATCCACAGAAGAACTGTGGTTAGTTCTTCAAGATGTTTGGGCCAACCTACCTGCCGAGTTCCTTCAAAAACTGTGTGCAAGTGTACCTAGAAGAATTGATGCTTGATGCTGTTTTGAAGGCAAAGGGTGGTCACACCAAATATGGATTTGATTTAGATTTTTCTTCTGTTCACTCACTTTGCATTTAGTTAATTGATAAATATAATCTATTAACATGTCTATTTTTGAAAGCATTCTTACTGTACAGCATTTTTTCACACCTGCCTAAAACTTTTGCACAGTACTGTACATACAGACTTATATACATATTTAGGGTCTCCTCTGCTATACTGTATAGCCATCGCCATGGAAATGAATCCCCAAAGAGATGAAAAGCATATTAAAATAACATTTACTGCTATAAATTAGTAAATAACAACCCTGGTGTGAAAAGTAACCATATCTCTCCTTGAATTCTGTCTTTGTTGTTTCAAACCTTGGCAGCCTCATACCTCTTTGGGATGGCTTTAAATTAAATGAAAAATAGTGTAATAAACAAGCAGAAAATACCTGTCTCTAACAAACTGGAAAGTTTTGACACGTGTGTTGTGGAAATCTTGATGTTACGTTAACAAATAAATTAGCATTTAAATTAGTTTGGCATTTTTCTTCAAGGTTATGTTTTTATGATTATTAAATTATATTTGCGCACTGTAAAGATCACATTTTGCTCTGCCTTTTATTAGCGTATGTGTGTGTGTGTGTGTGTGTGTGTGGAGGGGGGGGGGGGGTCGGCTAGCACAAAATCATTGATTAATGATGTCTGTGGAGAAGGGTATTTCATACAACATAGGTAGAGTCATTTAACCTAAAGATTTTGCCCTTCTGAAAGCAATGATGAATTAATGCACAAGGTGAATAACTATATGAACTATAATGCATGTTAGGATCTTGGTAGCATGTGTTTTGACACGACAGTTTGTACCGGAGCAAATATATTTTATCAAGATTTTATGCTCCGGTCCTGCTCCAAGCAATAACACTATCTATTATAGATAAACATGTCTACATATTATTCACCCTATCACTAAACAGCCCATGGACATGGTTACAACAACTTGAGAGTGCTTAGAAGATAACAAAATACACTTTAAAACAGAGCCTTGTTATTTTGTTCTGTGTAGAGACAGGTGCTGTTACTATTTTACTGAAACAGAAAGCAATATCTACATACTATACCATGCTGCAAATGGTAAGGCATCACAGTTTAAACACCACTTACAGTCTATTCTGGGCAGCACCCTCCAGCTCAGATACAAATTGGAATACGGTATATGAAAAGAACCAACACAAAGCTACTGACTTTAGCCAGCACATGCAAAACAAAACCTGGTTACCAACTTATTGAAAATAATCATATTTAGTAAGAAAAATCTCTTTAAAACCAAAAAACAGTCAATGTAGTATATTTTCAAAACATTAATGCCAAATCATTATTTGAAAAGGGCTTGTAACCAGGAGGTTCCCGGTTCAAATCCCACCTCAGCCACTGACTCATTGTGTGGAACAAGTTTTGGAACAATAATATATATATATATATATATATATATATATATATATATATATATATATATATATATATATATATATATATATATATATATATATATATATATATATATATATATTCTTTTAAATTAAAGACTGGAGTAAATGCTTTGCCTTGCAATATTGTCATTAAGCACTTTATCAAAACCACATTTTAAATCAATCAATCAAAGTCCTCTTAAATAGTCTACATTTTATGTACTTTGTCAGCAATGTCAATATTATGTCAATATAAGCAAGTGAGCATTGCTCACTGGCAAAAGAATAATATCCTTTATCAGTAACCTGGAGAAGAAACAAGTATAACATTTATTTAAACAACTTTCTCTCCACATAAGAAGCAAAAAGCATACGCTTTATTCACTAACCTGTAAACATGCAAGTTGTATTTAATCTATCGGTTGTGTGCTATGGTATTACAGAAGAAATATTCTATATGGTTAATTGTAAGGTTAAGCTTAGTATTGCACAGATTATGTACAGAAAGGCACAAGAGTTGGATGACATTATGCAAAGTATGAACGTTCAAGTCTATGATAAAAAAAAACATTATATAAAAACATAGAGTGTAACATGGAGCTGTACCAACCAATGGCTTTATATAAAAAAAATAAAACTATACAACTGAGCATCTGGTAGTTGGCAGATGCGTCTAAATAAAAACATGGAGGTTGGTAATGATGTATTAACAGATCAAATGTGTGGATGTCACACTAAAAAGGAATAACTAGATACAGAGGGATGAACGAAAGAAAGCAGAAAGAACAGTTTGCTTATTTTTCTCCATACCGAATGCACATTTTTCATATAGTGTTTTCATTTTATGTATAAATTACACACAAGATGAACATTCCAGTATAAAATGACTCAATTGCAGTGTTAAGTCACTTTACTTGTTCGAATATGAAAAACATGCCTTGACTTACATATTTTACACTAATTGATAATTACAGGGAGGGATATTCGTGGATTTCTGGACTTTATCCTGGGAGGGAGAAGAGCGCCCATAACTTCATGAGTGGTACAGCTATTGTTTTCTATTTTAATATGTAAAGCTGTTCTTGATAACAATAGTGATGCTACTTTCTGGCAAATTTTTTTCCTTGAAAGGCCAGGTGCCATGGGAAATCATCCAGATCGATTTTTCCATCTTACTATACTAAAAGACCTATTTTACATTAAATAAGTGTGATCTATTCAATTGACAAATCGTATAATATTCCTATATTTTACATATTTTTAATAAACAACAAAAAAAAAATTGACACTGTTCGGAATGATATTTGTATTATTTAATTCTTAAATTCTTAAATAAGAGAGTTGAGTACTGTAATCGTTTGACTTTAAAAAGCCTGTGAGGAGTCCTTTGACTACAACTCATCACCTGTCAGGGGCACCACCATCTGACAAAACGGGAGCATGTTTCATATTAACATGTTTTGACTCGACAAGTGAGTAAGTTTCAATTCACCCACCTCTGGGAAAAAGTGCTGAACTGCAGAATTAACACACAAAGCAAATTGGATCAGGTTCTGATCCATGACTCATATTTAAAAATGATTTGTGCTGCAGTTCAACAACAGATTTCTATTCATGCTTGGATGTTGTCTCGCAGTGTATATCTCAGCACAGTTTAACAGGTTTTATTTAAATTCTAATGAAATACATTTAGAAGTGGCCAAGTATTTGAGAGAGCTGTATTAAGTGCTATTCATATGCAAAAATCCAAACATAAGATCATAAGAAAAGTTACAATTATATCTTTTTTTTTTTTGCTTGTGCACCCCATTTAAATTGTACTGGAAAAAAAAAAACAATATTGGTACATGTTTCAGTTTATAATACTGTTAAAATGCTGTTTAACAATGCATTGCTGTTGTATTACTGCACAATATTTTCATATTATTTGGAGAGATGAAGCAGTAATATAATAAATATAATTGTAATCATTTATGACCTGCACCATTGGTTTCTTAATTGCTATCAAGCTGCTTGCAGTGATGGTCCATTCAGATTGTCTATTCAACTACATGGAACAGTAGATTAATCTCTGTGAACCTCACAGCTAAAATCTTAACTCTCCCATCCCTTTTCTCTAGGTTCCCTTATTTTAATTTGTAAAGAATTGTTCTACTGGAAAACTGGTAGATAATTATAGTTGTAGTACTTTAAAAGAAACGTGTGTGTGTGTGTGTGTGTATGTAATTATGCACACACTGTACATTTGAAAAAAAAACCAACATGTCCACCTACAAAAATCAATACAATCATGAAAAACTTGTAGGATCTATGTGATTTTGCACAGTTTCAAAAGTACACATCTGCAAAAATATAAGTTATAAAACTGGATTAATAAATAGATTGCGGATTCTTCCAAATTTACCTTAAAAAATAAATTTACAAAAAACATTTGCCTACAAAGATATAAAGGTTCAAATAGTTTTCATGAAACCCCTTGGTCTGGGAATGTTGCATAATGGATTATTACAATTCAAGTTACAAGTTTGTTTAATTTGAATAGCATATGAGTGCAGCCTTGGTTAGTGTTGCTATCAGCAGATTCACACAGAGATTACGATAAACAAGCCTAAAATGTAGCCTTTATTATTATTTGTAAGTGCCGCATAAACAATACACAAAGAGCACGTGTGTGCATTAGTTACCTGTTTTGCACTATACCAGCAAAACTGTCACCATGGGTCAGCAAAATCGAACTGGTATGATCTTTTGAAAAATTGTTACAAGCAATACCCTTTTTAGTGCAAGATACAAGTAACAAGCTGCACTGGAATCTAAAAAAAATTGCAAGAGAGCAAGCCAACAAAATGAATGAATGTACATCTGTTTAATACAGAATTATGAAGATATGGGTAACATTGTATTATATTATTTTGGTAATATCGTAGTGTATCAAATATAGGAATAAAAACAATTAACCAACTCATGAATAAGGACTGTCGTGACACAACCATTATAAAAGTTAAACCTGTTCAGTAATTTAACATTTTACTATGTTAATGCTATGCTATGCTATTATGCTTTACCATTACTTCTAAATAATGTGGGTTATGAATAATGCCCAATGTTGAAAGCTGAGGATTTTATTGTGAACTGTCAGTCACAACCAGGAGGCAATAGTCCTTCAATATAATCCCCTTTTCCCTGTGTAGTCCATCTGAAAACTGGAAATTCCCTGTGGTAATAAGCATTCTGGGAGGCTTTGTTTGTTTGTTTTTTTCCTTCCTGTAAAGCTACTTTTAGAGAATTCAAAATTTCACCAACATGCTTCTGGAGGGGAATAAACTTTAGTTTAGCAACTTTACAGTCACCTTGTCAACCGTGGAGTGCAGTTTTTGGTGGGGAGCTAACATTTCCTGTCAACATGTAAAATACCTCACCAGACAAATGCAGAAACTCAATATGGTCAAGAGTTTAAAACCCAACTGAGATTCAAACTGGTGACACTAGAAAGTTGAGGGTCAGTGCAGAGACATCACAGCCAAGTAGCTTTTGTTCTTGTAGTCAGTAATGCACCACTACCAATATACTTTACTAATGCAAACATGTAAGCTTTGCAACTTAATTTGAACTCTTTAAATAAACACAGTCACGTAATGTCGTCATCGTTCAAACACTTGGTATCAAAATACTTTTAAGAGCTAAACAAAGCAATTTAAATGCAATACATAGAACAGAGGAAATTCCATTCTGAATCAGCAAAAAAGTCCTGTAAAAGCTTACGTATTTTAACAAGGGACAAACTTCCATTTACAAGCACCCCCCCCCCCACAGTTACCCTAAGTTTTTATCCACAGTTTTAAAGAGTATATTAAATTACTATAGGTTCAACTGAGTAAGTTTCCACTTGCAGTTAGTCGCTGCCTGCATTAGTTGCTGCTGTTCCTTTTTTGCTGCAGCAAACTGTATTTGTGTTCTCGATTACCTTACTAGTACAGCCTTGAAACCTGACTTACTGTACATATTATTGAACTGACACAAATTAGTTTAATTATTATTTATTTTATTTATCTTCAATACTGGCCAAATATTTTTTTAGGAATTGCATTTAGCTAATTAGCTTTACTTGGATTGTTTTTAAAGCAATTAAGCCTCAATAATATATAAAACTTGGTATGTTTAATGTGCCTTTCACTGTATATTCTGTTCAAGACATAACTCTTAACCCTCCAGTCCTTTATGTATACATTTCCCCTCATCAATGAAACCTACCATGTAACACTGTTGGTACTTGTTAGATGTTAGTCATTTGTAGGGAAAAGTTGTCAAGTGTAGTTCCCTCGATTCTCACTAGATGGCAGTATCATAAGTGGTGGATTCAGCCAAGTGAACTTGTTTCTAGCCCCCAATCTTCTGTTGATATTTTTAAAAATCAGTAATAACCAAAATGTAATTATAATGAATATACAACAATAAAAATAAAAAAAATTAAAAAAATGTTGACATAATTGTGCCTCCCAAAGCCTACTTTTCAAATGCAGTGTTATTTAGCAAGCTAAAGGGACTTTATTTTACTGGCTTTCAATTGGTCTGAAGAGAAACGGTGGGAATGGCATTTAAAAAAAAATAATAATAATGTAGTCGTTGTTTCCTACATGTCTATTTATTAAAATTCCAGACAGACTTCTGTATGCCCCAAGCTAGACAAAATGCATAATCAAGCCTTTAAACATCAGCAGCTCCACACAAGGTGAAGGCTTTGGATTTCATGTTTTATTCTCTTTACTTGAGGAAGTGAATATAGCTAGCTCTCAAATGTATCATGAGAATAATAAAGAGGCTCTTAATCCAGCAGTAGAGCATATACCTCTGTGTGATATTACAGTAAAGCCTGCTGTAAGATTTACAGATAATGAGTTTGTGTGTCGATGTCTTAGAGGAATCAATGGGAGGAAGCTACAGGGACTAACAGAGATCTCTCCCAGTCAATTTAAATCAAGCAACCAGAACATTTGTCTTCAGAAGAATAATGGAGTGGAGGCTTTGAAACGCAGGCAATTTATTGCAGGGAAAGGAAAAAAAAAATACAAACAAGAAAAAGCTGCTGTACAGATAAGCTAAAGCAGTCACAAAACGTACTCTTGTCATTGAGATGTGAATCAAGTTTCAGATTAAAGAAAAAGACAGAAGCCGTAGCAGAAGCTTTAAGGTTTGTAAAACAGGAGCCAGTAACCCAGAACGAAAGGTATGTCCAGAGAGTGATGGGCCAAACAGGAGCCTCCTTGTTTGTCAATACCAGTTTGACAGGAGTTATTTACCAATATGTAACTGCCAATAACATTTAAAGAACTTCCAAAATGCAATCTGATCAATGAAAATTGTGAAAAAAGATAACATGTTGAGCTTGTTAGATAAAAAAAAATTAAAAATTATAATAATGATAACTTGTGAGAATGAAACCAGCTTGAAAGCACTCACCACTCATGAGCACCAACCTTAGAAGCAACAATGACATCATATACAGTTTTGCCAACATTATAACATGAAAAGCTTACTGTACACAAATAAAATTACAAATGCTTGGAAAAGCTTTTATGCAACATACAATACCAAAAATGATGTTCAAATACAAAACACTGACAGAGGAACTTTTTTTTTTTTTTTAAAGAATTGGACTGTTTCTTAAAACTACACTGACGCAAACTACAACCAATTCAGCCAACCAGCAAATGAATCTGTACATCTGGAACAAGAGTAGACTAAATGAATAATAATTGTTCTTTAAATCCCATTTATCTTAAACAGCGATTACCGTACATTTGGGCAGTTCAAATTTAAAAGAGGATCAAAAGAAGTAAGCTAGTCTCTGAGATTCTGGTAAAACAATTCTGTCTCCATCAGATGCCTTCAGCTAAAGGTATAAGGCTTTTCAGCTTGGCAGCATGGCGGGGGAGTTACCTTTTTGGTGTCTTCATTTGTAATAATGTGTGCCAAGACTATTACAAATTATTAAACCTTTAATTAAAATATACTAGGCAATCTTGTTGCCTCAGTCAAGGGCCTTCATTACCCTCTTTTCACTTTTTTTCTATGGCGTTTAATAAACTACTCATTTGCAAAAACTAAAAGAGTTTTCGAAATGAAGTTGCACTGATCAGAAATGTAATGGTGAGCGACAGGCTGTGAGAGTTTTTCAATCACTCTGGGGCCGTATCAATTTAAAGTTGTGTTACATTAAAGAGAAAAATGTAGCATGAGTCTCTGGGTTGTCAGTTTAAATTAGATTTGTTGTTGGCATCAGGAAGAGTGCTTAGGTTTTTTTTTTTATCTACATTTAAATATATTTCCATTCTGCAATTGCCTGCAGACAGTTAATAGTAAATGAATACCTATCTGCTTATTGCCCTGAGATTGGAAGGCTTCTTAAATAAATATGAGAAATAGCAAAACATATACTGGATCTGTGTTGGGATACCTATTACCATACACTGAGCAAATAGGATTAAGTCAAGCATTTCTAAAATAAAAATAATGTTTTTATTTTCTGTAGTAATCAGATTAATCAAATGTAATGTAAGTTTTCAGAAGCCATATAACTAAATTGCCTGTGTTTACTTTAGTTCTCTGTCTTGATATGGTAGACCAAAAAATGGCTACGTGATCAGTTCTGAATATAAAATCGTTAGGTCATTGGAATAAGAAAAACAACTTGTCAAATATTAGGGAAGTAGCTTGTTCTTGTCATGGTAGCTTGCCTCTGGGCAGGTGTGTGTCAGTCCTTGTCACTCCAGGGGAAAGTACCGGTCCTGGGGGGGGGTGGGGGGGGGGTGCTTCAACAGTTTTCTATCCTGAGCTTGTAGACTTGAAGGGCAAAAACTGACTGAGTAGATTTGTAAGTGCATTACATACTGTACATCAAAGTACATCTAGCTAGCCTTAAAAAGGAATTTTACTTGCATTCAAAAGGCTTCAAACCTGCCTTAAGGTTGCAGTTTTTTACTATCAGTTTTAGTTTCACACATTATTACCATTGACTTAAAAAAGCTCTCAAATGACTGCACGTGATTACAACACAGAGCAGAACCTGCTCCCCCCAACAGTACCTTCAACTTCACAATGATCAGGATGACTGAGGAAGTCTGTGGGTTATACTGTCCGGAGCCAAAGCCCAGATGAACTTTTGACTCTTCAATCTGCTGTTCAGGGTTCCATCAAAATGCCAAGCTTTCCACTTGAATCCTGCGATCCGATCTGACAGGCTCATGATCTGGTATATTAAAAATTCTCTGTGGTATTGAGCACCCGGACCCGATGCTCCCATGTTAAACACAGTTCAGCTCAATTAACAGCTCTTCCATATACAATTAAATTTTTCTTTCATCTTGATCTAAAGCCCCGCTCTCAATACTGAGTGCTCAATGAGATCCGCTCTCAGCAGGTGGTTTTTTTCTCTTTCTTTTTCATTTCACACAAGGTTGTTCACAAGGAGTATAATTCTAAGTGTTTTGAGGTTTCATGCATATCTAAGAACATTTCATCCTTAACAGCCTTTTCTTCTGTCCATAAGGGGACTTCAACATTCTGCTAAAAAAAACAAACAAATACTGAAAAAAAACAGGCTTTGCAAATGTTGGAAAGCGCTTGAGACTATGAATATCGCAAACTACTTTCCAACATCACTATAGTACATTATCACAGTTTCATAGTCCTCAATATACAATAAATATTTTTATTTCAGAAATATACATTAAAGTTGGAATAAGACCCCCTACCCCTGTACATTATACAGCACTGAAATATATAACAGATTGTAGGACACTATTGTGGGGATAGGATATACATCTATTGTACTGTACAATACAAAGTGCATTCTATAGGCACTTGGGTCGCAAGAGACCATGCAGTCAAAGTGTAAAGTAAAAGGTGACCTAGATGTAATATAAAAGGTTGCACACAGCAGGCACATGGTATGCATAAAGAACAGAGATTGCTCATGGGTCAGTTTGAACTGGTGTTACAATTTCTTTTCAGAAATTAGGATTTGAAGTATATCATAGTTCTTGAACCAAATGTTTTGTGTGTACTATAGATTCTCTATTGGAGGTACCACTTAAAAAAAAACAATTACAAATAGAGCTTTATCCTAGATATAATACCCACTACAATAGGGAATCCAGAACCAAAAGGGTTAAACAGCTATATATCCAAAAATATTAATTCATCTTACTGAATAATACCTTTTAAATTTAAATAAATATTTGCAGTTAATAAAAAAAAATAATAATAATAATAATAAATATCAGTACTCTTAGACCGCAGAAAAACACTGCTGCATGCTAACAAATAAAGAGGTAAGATACTGTAACAGAAAAAATAACTCTGCCTCCATATGAAAACAATTGTAATCTTTAGATCTTGTTTTCTGAGTTCCATGTTCTATATGAAGCTCAGCTCCAACCACAGGGACTCACTGTAGAATTAAATGAACTAAAGCAGGACTATAAACGCACTGGAAAGGCTGAGTATAACTTACATGTACCGCCTTTTAACGTAATATATCAGGTAATAAAGCTGCTCTGCAAAACTGATGCAGCAAGTTAAATTCTATCTGGCCTAAATTAATAGGAATTTAATGTTAATGTAACTGCATTTAGATAATATTTTCCAATTCAATTTCCCTGATAAATCCATCTCTGAGAATACAGCTTTACTGAGAAGGGCAAAGCTCTCTGTAAAGCACCAAAAGTAAATGTTTAGTCTATAATGGAGAGCTAATGTAATTACTGCTGCTGTAGTTTATTGTGATTTAAGTGCGGTTTCACAAACATTCCAGTGCTACAGGTTTATAGTCAGCTCCAGCATTCCAACATACACAGCTCCTGCTCTCTATCTGTAAAGGGGTGCTTTTGCAATTGGGAACATCAAAAGAAACATTTACAATTCAGTTTTAATACAACTCACTGTCGTCGTAAAAATAAATAAAAAAAGACAAACCTCCAGGTGTAACCAGGGTAGGTTTTAAATTGTCATTTCTATGCCAACTATTGCTAAAATAAGAATGCCATGTGTGTGTGAATTCCCACAAGGCAGGTTTTTCATAGTACTCTATCCCTGTACTGGTTATGCACACACACACACACACACACACACACACACACACACACACACACACACACACACACACACACACACACGGGAGAAGTCGTGTCTGTGACTTGGTACTGTCTTTGGTATCCACTGATAAAATAACAATATAAAGTCTTTTATCAGCGTATTAACAATGTCCTGTGAGAAAAAGGTTGACCCATTTTTTTTTTTTTTTTTTTTAATTTAAATCTTTTGAGTTAATCTTCTGATAAGATATGTTCTGTTCCACATTTTACATTGCACACTAGTGCTTAGAATTTCAATAACCAGCTTAAGTAAAACAAAAATTGTTCTAAGTAACAATCACGGTTTAACATCTTTCTTGCTTACTGGTTCTGAGAACTTCAGTAGTTGGTATGTCTGTTGGAAAATCTAAATCAGCTACTGTAACAAAACCTTGTTTAGAATTCAGCAATTATATTTTTCACAGGAAATAAGAGTTTGTTGTTTTTCACCTAATTAATACGATCACTTTCATCGCACTACTGAAGAAAAAAAAAAACATAAATCCCACATCTTCATTTGGTTGCAAAGATATAATTCACACCAGCTTTATTATTCGCAACATAAGTCATAAAATTGTGCCTACAGCTGTTACGGGATGTCAAATTTACATTAATAATAGAAGTCTGAGAAATGTTCTAGTACTTTATAATGGAAAGAATAGAAAATCTTTTGAAAACTTTAAAATTCAGGACTGGAACGGTCAGGTAAATGGCATGCTGAAAAAATGTACACATTTAGCATTATTAAATTATTGAGGCAAATAGCTTTCTTATTGGAATACAGGTGAGCAACAATGACTAACTTTTTCAGGGCGCAGATGGGAAGACTGTGTACAGTGCTTTGGGATGCCTTGGGACTAAAGGTATTACATATAATGGCATCAAGAATTGTTCAATGTGTTACCTACAGTTTTAGTATGCATATTTTGAAATATCATAGTAAAGTCCTTTATCACTGTATAAACTCTCTTATGAATGCATCCTTATATTTAGCTCTCCACTACAGTGCATAATTCACATCGAAACTAGTATGGAACCGATATCACTCCCTCTATTAAGATTTTAAAATGAACAGAATCAAAAGGTAGAAAGATAGACAGTATATATTATACTTGTTTAACACTGTAATTCCACCTCAGGGATCTCGTTTTCATTATCTTTGGTGCCATTTTATCTACTCTAGAAATAGTTCAAGAGTTGTTTTTGTTTTGTTAAGCTCCTAAAACAATGACTTTGAGGGCAATCATTTGGCAAAAGTAAATGCTTCCTGCTTCTCCATCACAGAAAAAAAGCATTAAATTGGTTTAAATAACTACATTAGTGGCTAAAGTAAAAGATGACAGAAAAGAAAGACAATGAGCCGATTCCCTCTCAGGGCTATTAAAACAAAGGCTTTCAACTATTTGTGTTTAATCAAGGTGTAATGGCAGAACTCATACATGATTTAATTGTCTGCTTTCCCTGCAATGAAATACGGTATTGATGATCCGAGACAAGCCTTTCAAATATTACCTCTAATAATTACTGTACAGTACATAACAGGTATTCCCCCTAATTACTGTAGAGTACATAACAGGTATTCCCGTTACAGTGTGTTTTCATGCTGATATGAAGTGCACAGGGTTGGTAACATACAACTAAATGTCACCACTAACAACAGCTGCACTAACAATCCAAAAACACAACTGCAGGTTGAAAGGTTGGGACATCAAGATGTACATATGAAACAAGGTATTTTTATTTCATGGCTCAAACATTTCAAAAGATGGGTCTATGATATGACTCTAAAATTTGAAATGTTAGCAGACATTATATTAGTGTTGTATCTACAGGCCTACATTATCAATTCATACATTTGTAACAGTGTTACAGCAGAACAACCTCAAAAATCTCCATTCATACTGAACAATCAGACTTCAGGTATGTACTTACAATAAAACTTGAGTCGTTAAAACTAACATGGGGTAAGCAGTGGTTATTTCAGTGATAGGAAAGCATGAATACATTTTTTCATACGTCACACATGAGTATTTAATATGTTACATCGTTATGAGCCCATCATTTTAAAAGCTGTATCCAAAATGTGCACTGTGTTTTCTCTGTGTATTGTATTGACAGCTGTTGCTTTTCACAGTCAATTTAAAATATATATATACAGTACTGTGCAAAAGTTTTAGGCAGGTGTGAAAAAATGCTGTAAAGTAAGAATGCTTTCAAAAATAGACATGTTAATAGTTTATATTTATCAATTAACAAAATGCAAAGTGAGTGAACAGAAGAAAAATCTACATCAAATCAATATTTGGTGTGACCACCCTTTGCCTTCAAAACAGCATCAATTCTTCTAGGTACACTTGCACACAGTTTTGAAGGAACTCGGCAGGTAGGTTGGCCCAAACATCTTGGAGAACTAACCACAGTTCTTCTGTGGATTTAGGCAGCCTCAGTTGCTTCTCTCTCTTCATGTAATCCCAGACAGACTCGATGATGTTGAGATCAGGGCTCTGTGGGGGCCATACCATCACTTCCAGGACTCCTTGTTCTTCTTTACTGAAGATAGTTCTTAATGACTTTCGCTGTATGTTTGGGGTCATTGTCATGCTGCAGAATAAATTTGGGCCAATCAGATGCCTCCCTGATGGTATTGCATGATGGATAAGTATCTGCCTGTACTTCTCAGCATTGAGGAGACCATTCATTCTGACCAAATCCCCAACTCCATTTGCAGAAATGCAGCCCCAAACTTGCAAGGAACCTCCACCATGCTTCACTGTTGCCTGCAGACACTCATTAGTGTACTGCTCTCCAGCCCTTCGGCGAACAAACTGCCTTCTGCTACAGCCAAATATTTCAAATTTTGACTCATCAGTCCAGACCACCTGCTGCCATTTTTCTGCACCCCAGTTCCTGTGTTTTCTTGCATAGTTGAGTCGCTTGGCCTTGTTTCCACGCCGAGGTATGGCTTTTGGCCAAAGTCTTCCATGAAGGCCACTTCTGACCAGACTTCTCCAGACAGTAGATGGGTGTACCAGGGTCCCACTGTTTTCTGCCAATTCTGAGCTGATGGCACTGCTGGACATCTTCCGATTGCGAAGGAAGTAAGCATGATGTGTCTTTCATCTGCTGCAGTAAGTTTCTTGGCCGACCACCGCGCCCACGGTCCTCAACGCTGCCCATTTCTTTGTGCTTCATCAAAAGAGCTTGGACAGCACATCTGGAAACCCCTGTCTGCCTTGAAATTTCTGCCTGGGAGAGACCTTGCTGATGCAGTATAACTACCTTGTGTCTTGTTGCTGTGCTCAGTCTTGCCATGGTGTATGACTTTTGACAGTAACTGTCTTCAGCAACCTCACCTTGTTAGCTGAGTTTGGCTGTTCCTCACCCAGTTTTATTCCTCCTACACAGCTGTTTCTGTTTCAGTTAATGATTGTGTTTCAACCTACATATTGAATTGATGATAATTAGCACCTGCTTGGTATAATTGTTTAATCATACACCTGACTATATGCCTACAAAATCCCTGACTTTGTGCAAGTGTACCTAGAAGAATTGATGCTGTTTTGAAGGCAAAGGGTGGTCACACCAAATAAGGATTTGATTTAGATTTTTCTTCTGTTCACTCACTTTGCATTTAGTTAATTGATAAATATAATCTATTAACATGTCTATTTTTGAAAGCATTCTTACTTTACAGCATTTTTTCACACCTGCCTAAAACTTTTGCACAGTACTATATATTTCCCATGTTTAACATAGGAATAATAAAATTATCATATCACACAATGTATATACGTCAATTTGAGCTTCATTGTATTTTTTTTTATTTTTTATAAAGATTCATAAAAAACCAAAGAAAACACAGCCTGGTAATGAAGCACCCTGGTGTTCGTCTTGCTGGGTGACATACGTGCGCAGGGGAAAAATCACAGCCCAGATAAAATGACAGGACGGAACTTCAGCGTCCATTTGTTCTAAGCTGTAGACAACAAAACACATTGAGAAAGCAAACTGGAGCTGGTAAGGTAATTACAGCTCTCTGCCTATCTGGCTTGAGTTAATGTTATTATTTGACATTGCAAGACTATGCTTTTTATTCCCCATGTGTCTCCAAGGAAGGCAGGTTTACCCTAATTGGTTCCAAAGCACACCCTAACACAACAATCTTTCGTGGTGACTGGTAATGTTAATATTCACTAGATTGTAAATAGTGTTTTGCAAACAACACAAACATGGTAATAAGAGGCTAGGTGGGTAATTAATGTGGTTACAAAGTGGTTCATTTGCATTTTTATTAAAAAAAAAAAAAAAACAGCCCTCTTTAAAAATCAGCTCAGAGTTTCTTTTTAGCAGAGATGAGCCTTGGTTTGAGAACCGATCAGTAATTACTCTGTTTAGGGGTTCCATTATACCTCCCTCCAGGGAATGGAAATGAAAAGATAAGCAGAATTTTAAAGAGAGTAAAGGAAAATAAAACACACTTGCAGCAAACGCTTTGTTAGCTTAACCTGCCCTTATTGTGAAAAGGAGGTGTCCTTGAAGTGCACAAGAACTTTCACTTGAACTTGCCAGCCAGGGGCATGGCTGTTTGAGGTACAGTACCTCAAACAGCCATGTATCTATAGGCATGTGTCCAAAATGCACAGTTTTTTTTTGTTCGTTTCTTTCACCAACTTTAAGGAGAAAAACAATGCATCTACATTTTTTAAACAAGCAAGAAATAACTTGGGTCAACATAGAATTATTATGTTGTGTTTAGTTTGTGATATTCTGGCTATTTTAGCCAATTAGGTTCTGCTTTATAGGGTCAATAAGAAAAGTTCCTACAGTACTTGCATTTCACCAGCTAGACCTTCCTTCCAATATAATGCTAGGCATCCCTTGGCAAGTGTATTTAGGGGCCCTCACTGCACAGTCTGTGCAGCACATCTGCTATTTAATTTTCTGCTGGGCTTTATAGTGGCTTCATTACAGACCATAAAAATGACACCAGCGGAACAGTATAAACGACATGAACAGTGTTCTTATTGTAAAACATGGTCATAATGTAAATATTTGTCTTTTCTTAACTCTAACCTCCTGTAATGAGACTGACAAATCTATGCCATATGTTTGCAGTCAGTTGTGGAAAGGCTGCAGTGATTCTCCTGTGGGGAGACAGTAGTGTTGGAGCACTGGACCTGAGTGAACAGGCCAACTTATTTATTCCTGATAAAATCATTAAGAAATGCTTACTTACATACTGATTTAGTCCTGTGTTTAGTGTTACATACAAATAAATGTACAACTAATACAAATGTATTGTTAAAATTTGCATTTTCATTTTCTGAAGCAATTGTTAAGAGCTCTCTGGACATGATAAAGATTGCCAATCTGAAACGGTTTAAATACTTAATACTCCTCAAATCTGAAAACAGCTTGCTCTCACACCAAGCAGGCATAAGTTATTTCATACTTCAGTACTGTGATCTCAATAGATCACTGTTTGTATAATATACCAAATACAATGGAATTAAAGCATGATATTTTGAAGATAACCTATTATGAGATCATTAAAATTGCTATTTTTGTCTGTAAAATATAAACACGGGAGGATCTAATATTAATGATTAATTGAATTGATTCAAGTAATTGTGCGCCAATTCACTTCAAAATTATGATGCATGTATATGCTACACTTATTTCCATGACCAATATAATCTATTATATTACAGTCATTTTGATCAAGGCAGACTTAATATTATGCCATTTTGCTCAATGCAGCAACCTGGTCTATTATAGTTACAAAAATAACTTTAATTTTGTTTTCTGCATTCTATACATTAAATAGGAGATAAATAAAGGTTAATTTTTCCAAAGCATTTCTACGGCAAAAAAAAAATGCATGCACAGCCACATAATGCTTCACAAACATTGCCCCAAAATAAAATCCTTTTAAATGTACTTCCAGGTCGGAGGGTTAACTGAAATGCACCTGGCTTTTTTTTGCAAAGATTTAATAGCCTTCCCATTATAGCAGATGGATGCAATCTCCATACTTCATATACAATCTTAAATCCTTTTCCGGAGCAAGCATAGCCTAATCTATACACTCAAAACAGGAAGGCAGGGATAGAAAGGATTAAGGTTGGAGAAATAAAAGCACTAATGATTACTATTAGGGTACATTATCTGCTGTTCTGTGTGCATTGAGGTTGTATAAATGGCATCAGTGATGTATCTTGGGACTTGAAGAAATCCCATCTGTCACTTGACCCAACACTCAAAGTAGCTTGATGTTATCAACATAGTGAAGATACCCTTAATCTTCAACAGTATTACTTTGGTGGTGATTGTACTGGATTTGTCAAGTACTCAATGCTGTTGGCACAATTGGTTCCCCTCATGTTTAGAGTAAAATATTTACTTATAACCATTCTGTTATCATTAAATATTTTATTTCTTTCATGGCTAATTATACTGCATTATTATTTTGTTTGGCATCTACTGCAGTGTGATTGTTCCATGTTACAATTTACATTTACAGTGTAAAATACGATTATACATATTACTATTGTATTATCTGCTTTTATGGTTGCCCTCTAACAATTGTATATGTTTGAATTACATTATAAGAATAGGATCTGCCCCCAGTCTTGCAATTGCCCCTAGATGTGATCCAATATACGGCTATATTATTATTATACTAGATCACTATTGTCTATTGTCAAGAGCAAACATTACAGGTCTTTGTAACTCAATACAATGGCATGGTTCTCACCTTGTATCATTAGGGGAGACTGTCAGGCTGTCATGACATACAGATATGCACTGTGACCACAAAAGTGCTCAGCAGCTACCCTTACCCTGTATGTTATCAGCAATAGCATCCTAGTCCCTAGCCGTGAAAATTTTAAGATTTCTACGGAACATACTTTTCTCCCTGTGAAGTGATCCTGTAGGTCTGTGCCAATATTCATGATAGTACTGTCGGCTGCATGCCATGCTAAAATTTAATTTTTCTTCAATTATTGCTCATTTCATCTCGTGCATCATAGGCATATAATATTTAAAAAAAAATGAAGACATATTGTTAATCCAGATGTCATGTTGAAAATGTATTCAGATTTAGTGTGAAAAAAAAAAAAAAATCAATTACATAATGTTACCAAGAAGCTGCCTTTTCTAATGGCAAATGATATATTGTAAATTCCAGGATGGTATATCAAAAGCAGTTCATATAGCTATATAGCTTTTTTACTTGAGCCTTCACACAGTGAGCCGGATTGTTATTGCTGTTAAAATAACAGTTCCTTTTTGGAATGAATAAAATGCATTTCACAACACAGGGCTGTATTATAAATGGTGACAGCAGGTGGCTTGGGGTTGTTCCCCACCTACACAATTGTATGCTCAATCTGTTATTCATATTCAAGGTCTGAATCCAAAATGTCCCCACGAGTTCTGGACAGGAAGGAGAAACCCTGCTGCTTCAGTTACTGAGCTTCCTCTAAGAAAGTGTTTTCTGTATCTTTTTCTTTTTAAAAAGGAAGCTTTGAATACATTTAGGGGCTGATGTAAGGATACGTGCAAAGTGATTTGCGGCTGCAAAACACCCATATTGCAGCCAAAATCTGTGTTTTGCACGTGCAAATTGTGTTAGCTGCTGTAAAGTGAGACTTCAGCGGCCACTAAAAACGTGGTGTATGTTAACAATGGTTTTCACCTGCCGTTCTGCACCCGCTATCAAATTAGCACTTTGCCATCATTAATCCATTTAAATGATATTGAAATGTATTCAAATGAAGAAGAGAGCATGGGATTGGGCGGGGATCTGGAATACAAAGCAGGCGCAAACATTATAATGAGATGTAAGGATTTTGCCTTGCACTTGGGTGATTGCTGACCTCCTCTTACAAGGTGCAAACCATTGTAGAAACGAGTAATTAAATGCTGTACAAAACCACACGCCTTCAGAGACTTGTCATTGGCCTCACAGCTGCTGTGGTACACTTCTTGATGTGGCGACGCTTGGCTTTGGTTGAGGATAGGCAGGAAAACCTTTGGAGGAGAAGGGTAAGACAGAGAAGACCCCACATATTCAAGCCCAGGGTCATTTTGTTTGGGATGCCGGAGAATGCGGTGGTAAGGTGTTGTCGTCTCACTACACTTAATAACTGAATTTCACATTTTCATCACCTGGTTGTCTGTCCTGGTAATACCGACAGCATTGACTTTCTCCACTATAGAGGACCATATGGCCTCTTTGGTAGCATAACTGATGTTGGCTTAGGCTTTTCCAAATAACTACATTTCATGCTGAGTGACCTCAGCCGTAAGGACCCTCAGCTCCTCCTCAGAAAACTTTTCTTTTGCTGCCGTTCCTCTGACATATTTTTTTTGTTTAGTTTGATTTTCGTGTTCCACAAATCTCATACAGCGCCAACTGCTCTCTGTACTCCTAACTCACCTCACCTCTGGGCTGTAATTGCAGATGCTAAATAGCCCAATGCTCAGGCGGCGCTCATTGCGACCCTCATTACCATGATTGCAGCTCATTATTTGTGCGTGTTGAGTAATTTGCATTGCTCTTAAGCTTACATATGCCACAGTGCAAAATAATTGCCTGGCCGCTAGGCAATTTGGATTTTGCAGCCGCAATTGTTTGCACTGCGCCTATCCTTACATCAGCCCCTTAATCTGGTAACTCCTAAACAGCAGGTGTTGTTAGTAACATTGCAGTACAGTGATTTGGGATAGATCAACAACAGTTTTTCTAGTCTTACGGCTATTCCAATATTTTTAACGGCAGGGTGCACTGTTTAATCTTTGTGCTTTAATTAAGTTATGTCAAAGAAAAACTCATATGTACAGCCCATTCAAGGCAGCATTTGTTTTGTTTTTTAAGTTCAGTGTTTTGGTGGTTGTACCTTATAAATAAGCTGTTCAATATGTTCTTTAAATATAATTTAAGTGTTGTTCTTTAATATGTTCTTTAAATGTAATTTTTCACAGAATCCACGAGAAAAAAAAACCCTTACATGGCATTCTAGATTTTACAATGGGCCGAGTACATTTTATAGGTACTGTGTGCCTATAACGCTAACAAGCTCAGACATGTCCAATTAAGCCTAGAATAGCTCAAAATGCCATGCAAAGAGTCTTGTAATACCAATATCACTGATGGCAGTAAGTTTTTCTTTTCTTTTTCTTTGGATATAGTACTTTAATTGTTACTAATTACAATATAGATAGGATAGATGAGTTTTTGCTATAATGCAAAAAGATGATCCATCAAGGTTTTTTCAGAGAACTGTTTCAAAAGCCTAAAAAGGACTTACAAGCCCATAAATTAAATGTATGAACTCTATTTTTTTTTATTTAGTAACTTTATTGTGCATATTTATTTCTGCAAAAAAAATTATGATTTGAAATAAAAAGAACAATTCCCACATAAATGACTGACTTCTACAATATTTGAGGGGGAAAATACATGTTTAACTCACCATTTTGAAAATATTAACAGAAAAGATACCCACTGCAAGTGAAAAATGTTCTTTCATAATATTCTGCCTGAGTATATCCCACCTGCAAAAATAATTTTCTTTTAAGACCTGCAACTTCTCAGTAGGGTTCGCAGCTGCTACTTTTTTACTGTGCTATTTCACTGGACTTTTAATTAAACAAAAAACGACTCTGACTGTTTAAAAGTTCAGTTAGCAATCTGTCATGATATCTACGAAAATTATATTTCGTAAAATATATCAAGTTCATCAACAAGTAATTAAGTCAAGGTTTAAGAAAAAAACAAAACAAAAACACATTGCTGTTGTGTCCATGCAAAGTGCCAAAGCTATTTCATACAAAGAAAAAAGCAGGTTTTGTTTTTCTCAAAGGAGCAATTCTTTGGCATCGATTACTGATTTAATGAAAGCTGGTGCTCCTTTTGCCTTTTAGTCTATTTCCATATTCTCTTGTTTTTCAGGCTGTTCTGTTTAAAACGTCTTTGTTATCAGATTTATGTTAAAAGCCATAAATAGAGCCTGCAAGACTGCCAAGATCAGCCCCATAGAGCGGCCTCAGCCTTAACCTGCTATGAGTTCTCTGCTCTGTAAAAGACTAATTCATGTTTTCGTCACTATAATTCCAATTCTTTGCTTATGATTAAAAAATAGCACTTCAGCCGGGAGTTTTAACAATTGTTCACAAGGTAAAGGTTTATGGTCCGTTACCTAATTAGAGCAGCTTCTTATCCCAAAAAATATTAATCATAAATGACGAAAACAGATGCTGAATGTCCCATTGCAGTATCCCACAAGTCACGTACATTTAACTATTCTGTGTATTATTACTTGCCTTCCAAATATCACCTTGGAGCTTAAAAGCAAGAAATTATGAATTTTAACTAAAGGCAGCACAGTGAGCCAATTCAATGTCCTTTCATCTCTGAAGGTAACAAGCAAAATTAGTTTGGTGGTCTCAACTTAGCCAGAAGTGGACATAGTATGGGTAGCACCGAATAGTCAAATTGAAAAGTGACAGTCGACCTGGTAGTAAATTAATCGTCACTTGATTGTGAAGACATTGTGAAGTATATGGTTTCAGATGGAGGGAAGCTCTAAAAGCATCACAAAATAGGTATAGGTAATGGGTATCCATTAGTCCCAAAGTAATTTAACTTGGGTGAACTATTTTGCAGTTTGTACATGTATATGTGGATATTTCATGTAAGTCTGAGATGGAAAAGTGGGAATTACTGGTTGAATTATGTCTTGTAATGCACAAAGATGTAATTAAAATCCTAAACATGCAATTCCTTATCATAGTAGCATAAATGCTAACTGGAAAACATAAACAAAATTAATTCTAGCGACTTCAGTCATCTAAGGACCTCAGTCAAGTACAGTTAAGTATAGCTATAGCCTTCACCGTATCCAAAATAGATCAAACCAAAAGGCAAACCATAGACATTTTGTAGATAGCAAGTTTTCAAATGCATTGCTACACTACAGGCTTTATTGGTTTTTTAAAACGTACTGTGATTGTATTATCCTTTCTACAAGGCCCACTACACCTTCAACATCACAGGCCTTACAAAGACTACACGAGACAGTGCTCTTAAAATGATAAGAGGCAGCCCTGCAACAGCTACAGTACAAAGTGTAAATCAGAGACCAAGCTATGGACCAAAAGCTGAAATAGAAATGACTGAATGTCAACAGCCTACAACATGGAAATAAATACAAGTAAACAATATGCATTCAGTTTTAAATTGCAATCATGTTATAATAATGTAATATACCTATCTGTATAGTATACAGATTATGGAGCACTGCAAGATTTCTGTGTTTATCTGTGTTTATTATTTCTCAGTTACTGTGTTACAAACAGCGCTACACTGCTTTTTCATTAGGCTTTTAAGTCAATTAAGCAGTGAATTGGAACAATCATTTCTCCTTTTCGTAGTATTGATATTTTTTTCTTGGCTGCTTCAGGGCCATTCCTCTACTCCAGGAGAGATTTATGTTAGATAATTCCTTCCTGATTAAAATAAATCAGGACTCCAAATTTCTCATTTCCTCCACTCAAGGCAAGTGAAAAAAGAAATTGAATTAAAAAAAAGTACTTTTAACCCTTGACCTACTTGTACTGTATACCCATAGTTTGAAATGGTGTAGCCTTGAGACGTAAAGGTTTACATTAAATGGTAAAATACATTGTAAAAATGAATCTGAATAAATCTGACTGCATTGTTATTAGGTAAGGCAATGTCACTGAACATTGGTCTGCTTAAAATCCCTGCAATTTGGCTTAACAGACACAGTTTTTAATTTAAATCTCCTAACAGTTTGGGTCTAGTTCCTAACTTTTTTAATCTAAACTTAAGTCGACTTATTTCACCAGGCTTACTCTTGGTTATTCTTACTGCGCCTTAAGATAATTGTGAAGTGTGCTATATAAATTGTATTGTATTGTATAGTATTGTAAATGGCTTGTAATTAAGGTAATTATTTAGGTTGGAAAAGTTATATATCAGGAATGTATACAAACAGGTTTTTGCACAGTAGTTTGATCCCTTCCTGGTTTTACTACAGGCTAATTAAGCTCATATTAAAACTTGCTTTAAACCACTATGTAATGGGTGATATTAAGGATGAAAACAATAATCAGCAGATAGTGGCATTGCATTAAAAAGAACAGCACCCCCTGCTGTGTAAAACCTTCCATAACTGGATGGAAAGGGGAAAGGCAGACCGAACCTTAATTACATAAGCATTAGCATGTATTTTGTGGTCTGAAAGTTCAAGTTCACACACAACAAACTGCACTGTAATTGTTTGCCGTACACCAATAGGCTGGCACACAAAAGCATTCTAAATTACTCGGAAGCTACCCATCATGGGATTCAGGAAACTCTTATTTCCTTGTTGACAATGAAGCGCCGCAGAATGTCCAATTTCTTGGTTTTCATTTGCAGGATGCATGTTCAGTGTTAACCAGGCTCTTAGTTTCCTCCAGGGCACAGGCTGTCCTATCTTCACTGCTATCTTTCCTTTCCGGTGATTATTACTGATAATGGACAGCCCTGGAAGCAGATACAATGCTGTTTTGTACCGTCTTCCGTATTAATAACTGCTTATGTCCTATTAACCTTTATTAAAGCGTGGGAGGAGGAAAAAAACTACATCCATCATGTATTAAATGACAGATGGCTAACACAAAATGTCTTTAACTGTTTCCCTCTTTAAAGCTGCTGCTGAACCAGTCTTATTGTAGGTTTCCCTATCCACACTGTCTAAAGTTACATTTCATTCAATGGGAGTCTTTATTACGTTATGAGGAGAGTTTCCATTTAAATGTTCTCTGCATCATGAAAAAGAAAACCATGACTTACACCATCATCCACTGTGCATACATGTTAAATGACATTTGTACAGACAGACAAGTGACCTGAGCATCCAGCTTTAGTAATTGTACTGTAGGTCTCGGAACTTGATTCTGAAAGTATACTATTCCTTTGCACATATAAACTGCATTATTGCATCAAAAAATAAATGTCCTTTTAAAAGCAAAATCAAATCTATGTATCCCTATTTATGGTAGGTGACAATTATCACATTTCAACAAGGGAAAAAGGAATGAGAAATGTTTAATGTGAAAGTAGATAAGTAATGTTATAATGTAACTTACTGAGGAATGAAAATTTAAGAGGCTCCTTTGTACATTTGCCAAATAAAAAGGATTATTTACGGCTCTTTCACAGGCACAAGCCAAAAAGAAACAGCCAAAATGCTATCTGAAATTAATTATTTTAAAACCAAAATAATTCAAGTCCCTATCAAATGATAACAGGAACCAGAACATTTGTTAAACATTCTGAGATGGATTGTAGTATTGTCAGCAATGGTAAATTACTTAGTCAAACTGGCAAGAGGTTTTCTTTTATTATTTAGTTTCGTAGTTGGTTTAAATGCTTACTATTTGCTGTGATCTATAAGCATCCTGTAATTAATCAACTAATTCTCTCTCGGCCTCAGGTTCCTTGTAATTAAAGTTCTGTAATAGCTTATTTTTTCTGCTTCAGCACCTGCATTTCATTTGTTAATTTTTCAAGAGTCATAAATCTGTGTGACTGTCAAAGTGTCATAATAGTTCATTAGTCCTCCTTCCTTCAATTCCCCAAAACAATACCTAATGTAAAGATCATCTTTCTACACACCCTCTCTGTGGGTGATACACGTGGTCATCAACTAAAAAAACAAACATTTGGAACATGAGTGCAAATCAAGCCATGCAGGGTGGAGTCAAATGTCTGGGTCCTGGGTCACCATTATTTTGTATGAGGACAGCCATCAGATGAATACCATTATTTTGTATGAGGACAGCCATCAGATGAATACCAAAGAAAAACCATGAAGTATCCCAGTTTCCTTTGTTTATGGTTGACAGGTTATTTGTAGAGGAATCTCAACCTGCCATGGAGGAAAGTGCAATGCTTAGGACTCACCCACTCCTCCAGGATCAGGCGGGTCGCTTCACCTGCTCGAGTTCTGTTCCTACAGGCCAGGATAACATGGGCTCCATGAAGAGCAAAGGACTTTGCTGCCTCAAAACCTGAAATAGTAAAGCAGTACAATCCTTAGAATACATCTTCATGTAAAATGGCACTGATCTGCTAAAAAACTAAATATTAAAAAGACCAGTGTTTAATCTGCTTTTGAAGAGGCTAACTGTACTGTACTGTACTGTATCTCTACTTCAGATATAAGAGTTACGGTCCAGGGAACAAAAAGTCATGGCAAGCGGCCATCGTTAATTATGCAAAATTGAAAAGGATAAGAAAATATGCACTTAACATACTGTAGCTTAATTCCTGCTGCAACTTATTTATTTTTTTCTGCTACTATTACCCATATTTATAATGCATTCTATGTACCTGTGGCAGGGCAAAAGCCGTGCCGAATTGAGTATGTATTTGTGTGGGGAATATTGGGTTGGCAGGGAGGGGGTTAAATTTCAAAACACGTGGGCATGTGGCTGGTGCCGAAAATTGAATACATTATAAAATGATTAATTAGGCTCCAGCCGCAGGTGTATAAAGAAGGTGATCACAAGTGTTAATAGAGAATTAATGTTGGTGATAGAGGTGAAGGTCCGTGTTTGTGTTACCATGCTGTGCTATTTAGTCCTGTGTTTGTGAGTTTTTGTATAACCTTTTGTTTAGTGTGTCTTGTTTAGTGTTTTATTTAAGAACAAAAGTGTGCATTAGCGCTAAAGTGCAGCTTTTCTGTGTCCGAGTCTCTCTCCCTGTCAAATACCATTTGGGCCGTGGCGCAACCACACCACAATACCATAGACCGAACCCAAAAAAATAAACCATGTATGCACATGATAACCAATATACAACCAATTAAAACATTTTTATAATATTTAAATAAGTTTTCTTAAAAGTGAGAAAATGATAGCATTGGAGACGAATGTCTTCTGTGCACATCCTAAATTGTATAGCAAAGCAGTATAAATAAGGAGCCTGGGTTTTTTTGCCCCAATTCAGACTAACTCCAATGCATAGTTGTGTAAGCATGCAAAACATTATGTGAAGCTTATTGAGAGGTGGGACAGCAAAAAACAAAAAGGTCTGAAGACAAAATTCTAATTCCCAATCTTCACTCAGCAGAACCTCTAAATAAAGTTTGCAAAACTGGCAGAAGCAATCAGCAGGGCTTAGAACAATTATAATCTGGGTGATTTTGTCTACTAGTCACTTTGTGCTACAGAAAAAGTGCAGAGAAAAAGTTTGTGAACCCCAATGATAATTATGGAAATTCCATAGTTTTACCATGATAGCCTTCTTGAATCAGCCTTCTTAAATATACAATAGGGTTTATATTAACCAATTCCATGTCTTTTGAAACAAAATGATGTACAAATTAGACAAACACTGAGTAATTAAGATTCAGGGTATGTGAAAAAGTAAGTGAACCCCTGGTTTTATCAGCTCAATTAAGGGGATAATTAGAATCAGGTGTTTAAATAATTAGGTAGATCTTCAGCTGTGAGTTTAAGAGGCCCCAACCTATATAAAGATCAGAAACTTTGTGAGTTTGGTCTTCACCATACAGGCGTGTGGAAACATGTCATGCCACGATCAAAAGAAATCTCTGAGGACCTCAGAAAAACAGTTATTGATGCATGGAAATTGAATGTTGAATCATTTGTGGATAAATAAATGTTGAAAAAGTATCATGTTTTTGTGTCGTTTGTTTAATCATGTTATCTTTATCTATTATTAGGACTTAGATTAATCTCTAATAACATTTTAGGTTTGAAATATGTGAAATATGCAAAAATCCTAAGGGGTTCACAAACTTTTTCTCGGCACTGTATAAACATATTGTATGCCAATCTACAGGTTTATCCAGAAGATCAGGTACGATACAATAAAGCAGGGCTATGACTAACTTCTCCACAATGATCCATCTTCTTGCCCTTCATTTGACCAAGTGGAATCACACCTCATTTGAGGGGGAAACATTTATCTTAATGCTTGCTCAAGCTAGTTTCTATTTCCAACCAAAGAGACCACAAATGAAACAAGTTAGTGCCAGAGCACTGCAGTTTTGTAATGGCTACACACCTGACCACATGAACTGATTATGAATGAGGCCTGCGCAGCTGTCAAAACAGAATGGATTTGGGCTCCTTGCCTCTGCACTGAATCTGAACTTTAGACTCAAAGCTGTAAAGGTCAAAGCACACCCGAGACATCTGAAGAAAAAACAAATGTGTCGGACACACTTTCATGTCCCTACCCCTACAAAAAAGGTGTCTTTGCTATTTCTGCAGTTTCTTCTATTACATAGAAAGAAAAACAGTCAAGATGACTCAAGTTTGACTCAACTAGTCCCTGCTTTGGCACAAGAAGAAAATTAAGTTTGCTTGGTTAGATATTTTGTGGTTCGAATAACTGGTCTTTCTCCAGTTAAGTAGTCAATTGTAAGTGTACCTTGCAAAGAAAATAACTAGTCAATCTGTCTTTGTAAGCTCTTTGGTCATTGTGACAGGTTGGCCGGATGTCTAATAATTATTATTATTATTATTATTATTATTATTATTATTATTTCTTCCTTAGCAGACACCCTTATCCAGGGCGACTCACATTATTTTTTACATACAATTACATTATTTTTTTACACATTATTTTTACTGGAGCAATCTAGGTAAAGTACCTTGCTCAAGGGTACAGCAGCAGTGTCCCCCACCTGGGATTGAACCCACGGCCCTCCGATCAAGAGTCCAGAGCCCTAACCACTACTCCACACTGCTGCCTAAGGTGGTCAGGAGATATGAAGGAGACTCAGAGTCTAACTGCGGGTTTAAGCGCTGGGGCACGCATTTATTTTACACAAATAAATCAAGAAAAACACTGGTTCACAGAACAAAAATAAAAGGTTTAACAAAAACAAGTCAATAACTGGCACAGAGGCCCAAATAAAGGTTCAAACAAAATACAATACAGTTGTAGGCTGGGCAGTAGCCTTCACTACATAGTTACAAAATAATACCAGCACTCACAGTGAAAAACTCATCCCAAACTCCCTTCTCCCAAACAAAGGATTTTTCCCTGCTTATATACCATGTGGTTGGAGCCTAATTATCCATTAATCATTCAATTTAGCTCCAGCTACATCTCTCACATGTATTTGGCAGGGATAGGAAATTAACCCCGTCCTTGCCAAACACCACCAACACACAAACCACACAATGCATTTTAAACAACAAATCATTTTAAATGTATATTTGTTCAGTAGTTAAAATTAAAGTTAGTCAATTTCTGGAAACCTAACAGCTACATGCAGAATTACAGATATTGAAAATGATGCTGACCACCTGAATTAATTATTTCTGATGTCACAATAAGTATTGTAAACAATCTGATTCGTGCTCTGAGTGTACTACTACCAATCTGCAAAGCTCGAAAACCTGAAATTAGACAACAAAGACATAAAAAAGACAGTTCGGCTTAAACTTAATTTTTATTAAAAGGAAAACAGGGAATCCTAATTGTGAGGCAAGTGCTAAAGAGTAAGATCCATTAAAACTCCAAATTGAAGTGGGATTGTAAGCACTTTATGGCAACTGAAGCATGGAATTAGATTATAAAACACTTTATTAGGTGTAGTGCAGAGTACACTGCTCTTGCATTGAGGATACTTAGTAAAAAAAAAATATATAAAAGAAAGTAAACAAATCTTTATAACCCTCCAATATGTAAAAAGTTCTTAAAATAATTAGTTTCTTCACTAATTTATTTGATATTCCCTACCTGTAGGCTGATCAGGACTGCCAAGTTTGGTCTTACTACTCGATACACAGCTGATGAAAATCTCAGGATAAAAAGTGTATTTGGCTTTTAAAATGCTTGCCAAAATCTGAAACGAAAGCTTTTGCTGCATATCTGTGCATGAACTACATCAGGTAATAATCTTCCCTCCATCAAACCCAGAAGTGGTAACTTCCTGCTTTTTTCATCTAAGGTATATTCAACCCCTTTGCGAGAAAAATTTGGTTATCGGTAAGCATGTTTAGATGTAGCTTTTTTGAAACGTATGTCCTGTCTAAAGGGTTGTGAGCAACTTTGTTCATTCTAGAGTAATCTTCAGAAAATGTCAACCACATAAAACAAAGTTGCACCTGTTGAACAATTTTACTGGTTTTGAACAATATTACTGGTTTAGAAAGTCCAAAGCTAAGTGCTTGCAGTTAAATATTGAAAACATATTGCTACACTGTCTACAGGTATACTGTCTGAAGATTAAACTCTGTAACATGTTTTTACTCTGCATTTTCATGGTTCTTTAACTCAAACCAAATGTAACCCCTCCCATGCACCTTGTTCCTTTTTCATAGCCCCACAATAGCAGCCCACGTGTGCTAATGTAAGTGCAAACCTGGTGTGAAAAAACATAAAATACAATATTTGTCTGGCCAACACGAGTTGCATTGCAGAGTACCTGCAAGTGCCTTGTAGCACTGTGTAACTGCAGGTGTGTGAATGCTTTATGGGGCACCTCTTATTGTTTAACTCTACACAGGTGGGAAGCTCTATTACTTTAGAAGTACTAGGACTAAGCATGCCAAAGAAATGCTACCCATCTCAAATGAATCTTTATCCACAAGCTTATGGGTGGTCAATCCCCCAAAAAAGTGTCTTACACGCCCTCAAACTTGACTGGCCGCTCAAAGTGAGGTCACCGAAAAGTGCCTCATTTGTTTTGCTGCTTGGGTGCAGACTTCTAACAGTTTTAATTGGATGATAATATAAATCATAATTTATATTGCCTATTTAAAACCAAGTTTTGTTTTTACAGAGTGTGAGAGCACAACAGACTCCTTTACAGGATGCTGAACAGTGTCCAGCTCATTGGCCAACATTGGGGTTATCAATGAGCAGCCCCTGCCTTCCAGCAATTCATAGTCTTTCTAAGTTTAGGCAATGGCCAAAATAAGTATCAAAAAAGGGCGTAGTTCACTATGATAACAACATAATTGCGCTTATACACCAACCTAGCTGCAGATTAAACTGGATTGAGAGCTGGCTTTACATATTAACTGGGCAAACAATTAGAGAATTTAAGTAAAATGATCAAATCACCTAGAATTGTGTAAAAAAATGGATGCAGCTTTTCAGCAACAAAGGAAAAGCAGGATCTCAGTGACGTCACAAGGGGCATGATAGCGGGGTCCCGTGCAGCCGTCCAAAAGGCTGCATTGATCTACAAATCCATCAAGACTCCCCGGAATGGTAAAGTTTAAAGAACTCCACCATTAGAATGAACTCTGGTTGCAAGTGGGGCATGACAGAGCAAGCCTGCAACATATTGTGAAAGCAGCAGACATCCTACAGTGACCCAAATCACAGACTCTCCACTTTCCACCCAAACATGCACCAAGCTAGTTGGTCCTTCTCACTATAGGCCATTTTGGACATTTTTGACCAGTCAGTGTATCAGCCTCAAATGCAAATGCAGCTTTGTTATAGTCTTTAGATCAGCCTTTTTTAAACCACAGAACTCTTTGTAAAACAAGCCTTAAACACTGTTTAGTATGTGTGTTCCACACAACAGCGCTTGTTAAAGGTGATAATAATAATAATAATAATAATAATAATAATAATAATAATAATAATAATAATAATAATAATAATATTTATTTCTTAGCAGACGCACTTATCCAGGGCGACTTACAACTGTTACAAGATATCACATTATTTTTTTTAAACATTATTTTTACATACAATTACCCATTTATACAGTTGGGTTTTTACTGGAGCAATCTAGGTAAAGTACCTTGCTCAAGGGTACAGCAGTAGTGTCCCCACCTGGGACTGAACCCACGAACCTCCGGTCAAGAGTCCAGAGCCCTAACCACTACTCCACACTGCTGCCTAATAATAATAATAATATTAATAATAATAATAATAATAATAATAATAATAATAATACCTCACTTTCCATATCCAATGGTTAGGGCCCCTTAACATACAAACAAGCCACATATACACCTACTCAACAGCGTTACCTGCTTAAGTTTGTCTGTAAAGAAAAATATTTAATTGTATTAAAATTATCCTGATTTTGAATATGTCATATGTTGTTGCCTGCAGTTGAGACCTAAACAAGCATACATTTAGTATTTTAAAAAATTATTTTATAAGAGGTTATATTCATGGAAGGGGGTGGGGGGATTTAACGGAAGATAAATTAAAGAACCATTTTTGAACGACAACATTCCGGCTATGTATTGTTTTATAAAATAAAAAGGCCCTGACATTAATTTTCTACTAATCTGATTGTATGTTCCAAAGCAGGCCATTCTGTGACCTTTGACATCTGAAGCTTCTTATGGAGACGCTGCTCAAATTAATTTCTGTTGAGGTGAACAACAGGACATGGTTGTTTTTTTACAAGTTGGAACATTAAAAAGGTCAAGAACGAGTCATTTTCCCCTTCTGGGTAAAATTGGGCCAAAGGCTATTAGATACAGCCACTTAGTAAAACAAGTGGTTATTAATAAAGTGACACTCTAATAAGCTCCATAAATGCTCATTCTACAACACACAATTACACTTTTTCCAAGTTTTAGGTCTTTTACTAAAAACTTTAATATCCATTATTTAAAGCATATGAAGAAACATGGAAGACATGGATGTTTAACAACACAGCCCTGGAGGCATATTGTAAGGGGAATGGCATCTCTGGTAGAATACTTTGTAAACATGAAGTAAAATGAATAATTGCTCAGTAAATTAATAAGCTGAAAAGTATACTCTCCAATCAGTCAGGTTCCCTTTCAATTCGAAGACGACTACCAACGACATTATCTATGGGATATGCCTGCCCATTGGGTAGGTATTGCTGAGCTCTTTGTATCAGAGCTGCCGGCAGGCCCCTTCCTGGGGTGACGAAATTGGTCCCGCTCAACGAGGAATTAAAACCGTCATCCTGAGGAGGCCATTTCTCTTTTTCCTTCTCAAGACGGTACGGTGTTTAGCTGAGCGTGTTGATAGAAAAGAGCTTCTTGAGTCGATTGCATTTCCTCTGCATTTGTGCTGAAAGCCGGCTTGCCGCTTTCCTGGAATCAACGACTCTTAAGAAATTCGAGTTCTTGTTTTTCTATCTTTCAGCAGCCTCCTCGCTTGCGTTGTAGGCTGCTTACTCTTATCTGTCTGTCATGTGTGAGCAACTGCCTGTGCAGTACCTCTCACGCGCGTGCGTGCGTGTCTATTTCTAATAATTTTGACATGCTAGCAAGTACACATTACAGTGGAGGAACTACACTCACTTATTTCTATTTAAATCTATTGCTTGTGATGTCATTTACTACATAGTTTAATGGTGTAACAATCTACTATTCTTTTCTATTTAAACCTTCAGGCATTACGGTATTGAGTCTATGTATCATTTCTTCTAAAACTACAAATTGTAGGTCATTCATGTTATGTTCTTTTTTTGTAAAGTACTATAGTATTGGTTTATTTCTTATGTTAGCATGATAGTAGTTTTAAAGGCTGCTGGATAAAAAAAATAAACTACATTTCCTGTACTGGGAAATTAATTTGAAAGTTTGCACAGCTGATCTGAAGAAGGGGTTTGGCACTAGCTTTAAAGCACATGTTGTTCCCTAAAACAGTGTGCCAGTTTTCAAAATTACAAACAAAACTGGGCTAATGTTAAACACACTTCTTTTTATAATCATAAAATAATCACTAAAGATGGATACATATCAGTCTGAAGTCGAGAAGTTCTAATAACCCTTTTGTGTTTTGCACAACTGATTTGCTGAAATAATACTTAAAACACAAACATGACCTACTGTGCCGGTATACAGTATGGCACCTTTCCCATGGCAAAAGGCTGAATGATTCAGCAAGACGCCCAACCAACAATGAAGTCAATTATTGGCAAACAAAGTTCTTCTTTGACAAAGATGATGCATAACGCAATTTGAGAAACCCCAGTATTGTTCAAATGTTTTGCATATATAACTTGGACACTTCGGAGTCTATTTAACATATTTGTTTATCTACTTTGTGTGTCATCTCATAACCAGTCATTACAGGTCCAAAACTGTCCTACAAGTTTTAGGTACAGTAATCTGTCACATATCCGACTGTGATGGGACCAGAGTAAGGGTGGATATGTAAAAAGTCAGATAAATTAATCCTGTTTTAAATCCCATTATACACAGCTGTAACAATTACTATATTCACACAATTATTTTTTTGAGATTCAGCTTTTATTAGGAAACTCCCCTAAATCCCTTGTTTAGAAAGAAACAGAGTATTAATGCTTGTGACAGAGTAGCTGTGTGGGTGCGTGCATTCCCTGATGAATGACAGGCAGGAGAACGAGACAGAGGTTGATGTTGATATACCCCGCAGGCGAACAGGATTTATTTATTTATCAAGTGAACACACTGAACAGCTCATGAGACACTATCAGCAATGGAAGCGCACGGTGTACATACAACACAGTGAACGAAAACTTTGGTAGGATCTGTAATCGCTGAACTAATCTTCTCTGTTCAATAATAAACTAAGGTTGTTGAAGAGCTTGACCATGGCAGATAAACGGTTAGGGCGGATATGAGACGGGCGGATACACAATGGATTACTGTACACTTGTTTCTTTTAAATGGTACAGCCCTACAATCCACAGACAAATAAATAGCAAGGATTGATCCAGCTGGTTTGAAAGTTAATGCATTCCATGACAAAAGCCAAAACTAAATAACAAGGATATGTGTTCGATTATTTTTTGTACTACTATATGATTGTTGTTGATTGGGAGTTTAAAATGATAGTATTACATGTTACAAGGCCAAACGATGAAGGATAATAGCATGGAGTGCATTGCCAGCAACTGTGTATGATTTGCTGGTATTGATTGCATGTTGAAATATCGTCCGTGAAGACAATCAATTGCTAGGTGCTGAATATGCCTGTTATGTTTATTGATATTTGTGGAGGAGCATTTTTTTACTGGGAAAAAAAAAACCTATATATTCTTTGGGGTTTTTTCTACATATTAATTATTATTGAGTCATTTAGCAGTCACTTTTATCCAAAATGACTTAGAGACCAGAGGGGGAATAGGACCTCAGTTTTAAGTCTCATCTGAGGGATGGAGAACAAGTAGGTTAAGTGACTTGCTCAGGGTCACACACAGCGAGTCAGTGGTTGAGCCCCTTTCTTAACCACTGAACCACCAAGCCTCCATACATATATTATTAACTTTTGAGTCTGAATACAGTATTCTGATTATACTGAATATGTTGAAAAATATATATACTGTAGTAATCTAGACAGTATACACAACAATATAACACAGGGGAAATCTGTCAAGTTACAGTTTCATACAGTATAGTATCAAAAACACTAGTTTTATATTGTGATTTCACCTCTGTTGTGATATGATCATGTTGCAGCCAACGTTCCTTACTTAACTGACCATGATGACCTTTCCAATTATATATAGTACAGTAAATGTGCACAGTGATTTTGCACTGATGCATTTACCATGCCTAACATTTACAATGCTTTACCATAGTTATTCATCATTTAACATCTTGCTCAACTTAATCATAGAATATCACAGAAAACTTTAAAATGGGAATATAAAATATTTAAAAGAAAGGAATTGGTCTGTTTCCAAAAGTATACAATATCATTTGAAATTATTAAATAAGTAAGTACTCTCTCGTTTCACACATCCCATCCCAGACTGATACAGTACTGTGAAATATTGAGTGACTTCTTGGAAATACAGACATAAAGCCACAAATCAGGCCCAACTTGAGCTTTGGTTTCTTTGAAAAGTTTTCTATTTTGTTTCTGGCCCCATCCTGGTCCCTGCCTTGCCGTGTGTAAAAATGACAAGCCTGTTGTTCTTGGAACCCACTAAACAAGGAGGCGCCAAACTAAACGAAAGAAGCTGACTGATGTAAAGGCTTTGCTGTAAGATTGACCAAACATTCGTACAGTATGTTAACCGTTTTCACATGATTTCATGTTTATTTTCTTTTTAAGATGAACAGATTACCAGGCGGAGAGTAATGTTTCTGATGACAAATACAAGCCTTTACAGCTCACAACACAAATAAAGCCTGAGCTTTGAAGCCTACGTAACTTAGCTCTCTTTGTAGCTGTTCCACAAGAGACTTTCACTGCGTAAAACTTTCAAAGAAAAATGGAGCCCTGGGTAAGCAGTCTATATTCAAGACAAACTGCCATGAATAATTTGTATTTAATTTCTACACTATATTCTTTACACAGGCATCAAATGCAATAGTACATTATTCCGTTAATTAAACTTGTACACATTTGTGAACAGGCTGGCTGGTGGCGACCTCAGGCCAGGAAGTAGACAGACAGGACTGGTGAGTGAAATGCGCTGTTGCACTGGTTTATTATAAATAAAAGATTTAAATAAAACAAAACACTGAGACACCAAAATAAACGGCACATTGGCCAAAACAAACAGACACTAAACAAACACGGTGAGACAAACCAAAAAAACAAGTAGCTTGCTGATTTAAAGTCGGCACAAATGGCAATTGTGATTTTTTTCGGTACCTCCCGACTCTCGTTCTCTCGTCACCGAACACCCAACCCCATGTGCATGAAACACTCACTCTTTTATGCAGCTGTACCGAGACTCAATTGCTGATCAGTCATTCAACTGAATCTCAGCATGAGAACTAATTGTGCATTCCTGTGCCCCCATACAAATACCCACTTTAATCTGCACATGAAGTGATTGTGCAATCCACATGTCTAAATACAAATATACAGTTTACATCGCCTGTGCTACATAACCCACACTCCGTGCACCACTACAATAACACATATAACAGTCTATATGCAGCTGCAATTTGGGGGCAGCTATTTTATGGTCTTCAAAACTGATGCAAGCTTTCTTTCTTACTGTACCTCTGCGATTTCAAATATTGTAAACTGGAACTGCAAGATCCATAAAGTACTGGCCTTCTCATAATAACATAATAATTGTTTGGCACAGCCTTCAACATAATATACAAATCCACGCTCGCCACTGCACATATTAAAACAGTAATCATTATTGAACCTCCGGGCCCAGATGTAATTTCTTGCATGTTACAACAGGTTAGGCATGCACTGTGAATTTCATCCAAGGTTGATAAAGTTCAATAATTTGACTAATCATCCATGTGTGGCAGTCACTATGGACCCAATAAACAGATTCATCAAAAAGGACATGAAAATCTGATTCAATTTCCCGTCCTGATCTGTAACAATTACCACATGGGCAGCCCTTCGGTGTAAGCCCAGTTTTGTGTATAGTGCTTGGATTTGATGCAAGTCCTGAAACTGATTTATATTTTATTTAACCAGCCCAGGATACAACTCTGTGTTTGTAGCAATGACTGACAAATCAATCACAGCATTAACAATTTAAAATACAAGATTTCGAGAGAGTTTGAAAATAACTTAAAAGCAGTGTAAAAAAAAACAAAAAAAAAAACATCCCAATTGTGTCCTAAATTTCTGTAATATTTTTAGGCTTGCCCCTTTTTTTTTACACCAGGCTTTTTCCAGATATAAAAAGTCACACTATCAATTCAGTTCATGCAGTCGTGATGTGGAAAGAGTCCAGATTTCAGCAGAGTGGATACTTCCAATTAAAAAGCTGGCATTAGCCAGAGCTAGCACTTTCTTTACAAAAACAGAACAGTGTTAAATAATGTCACAAAGACGGCCGGAGTGGGTGACGTCAGACCAGAGCCAGGAAATAAATAACAGAGATGGGGTTTTGGTGAAGCTGAGCGCGTGATCGCGCTCAGCATTTAATAATTAAACAGAACAGAAAATAAAAGGTTTGAACACAAAACACGGCACATTCGCCAAAACAAAAGAGATAAACAAAACGGACAGACACTAACAAACAGGGACGAACAAACACGGTGAGCACAAACGTTTCTTTCTTTCTTTCTTTCTTTCTCCTCTCTCTCTCACCCGTTCTCCACTCACGAACACCCAACAACCCCGAGTGAGTGAATCGTGCATCTATATATACTGTTGTGCTGGGATTCAATTACTAATTAATTATTTACTTGAATCCCAGCACGTGAATTAATTAAGTGCAACCTCGTGCCTAACTACAATTATACATTTTTAAACACACGTGAAACACACACCGTTTATATCCCGTGTACCAATGACTATACACCAACATTAACACACGCAACATGCAACATATAACACACACATGCACACAGGGGCGGGGCACATTGCCACATATACCCCCTTGTGCACAGCACAAATGGCCTCAACGGCCACCTCCCCATAAAACCCAGCAGTCCAGGACAAAGTCTCGGGCTGGGAAGGGAGGCTTCAGTGGGCCCATGGCTGGCAATGCTGTCAGCACCCCTGCCGGTAGTGGCACGGCTGACAGCATGCTGGTCCACTCCTGCAGCAAATTGCTGCGGGGATGCTGGTCTCCTGACCTCTCCCCTTTCTTCAGTAGCAGTAGCTCCCTCCTGTGGGGCTCCGGCCACAAGAACTCCTGCAGCGAAACTGCTGCTGGGGAAAGTGGTCTCCTGACCTCTCCCCCGGTCTTTGTAGCCGGTAGCTCCCCTTTCTGGGGCTCCGGCCACCGTACTCCCTGTGGTGGAGGTGCGGGAAGCAGAGGCAGCTCCTGCTCCTCTGCTCCTGGCGGTGGCAGAGGTAGAGGCAGCTCCTGCTCCTCTGCTCCGGGCAGTGGCGGAGGCAGAGGCAGCTCCTGCTGCTCTGCTCCTAGTGGTGTCAGAACCAGCAGGTATTCACCCTCTGCTGGTGGAGGTGGGAGGGGCAAGCAGTCCTCCCACGACAATGAAGACGGAACCAGCAGGTATTCACCTTCTGCTGGTGGAGGTGGGAGGGGCAAGCAGTCCTCCCACGACAATGAAGGCGGAACCAGCAGGTACTCACCCTCTGCTGGTGGAGGAGGCAGAGGCAGCTCCTGCTGCTCTGCTCCTGGTGGAAGCGGTTGAGGTGGTGGAGGCAGATGCAGCTCCTGCTGCTCTGCTCCTTGCGGCGGAGGCAGAGGCAGCGCCTGCTGCTCTGCTCTTGGAGGTGGCGGAGGCAGAGGCAGCTCCTGCTCCTCTGCTCCTAGTGGAGGAAGCGGTGGAGGTGGGAGCAGCGTGTAGTCTCCTGCCGATGGAGGTGCGAGCAGCGTGTGGTCTCCTGGCGATGGAGGTGCGAGCAGCGTGTGGTCTCCTACTGTTGCAGGGGACTGGTGCGGCTCCGCCTCTCTTGCAGGGGACTGGTGCGGCTCTCCGCTCTTGCAGGGGACTGTGGTGGAGGCAGAGGCAGCTCCTGTTCCTCTCTCCGGTGGTGACGGTGGGAAGTGATACCAGCAGACGCTCACACTCTGCTGGTGGATGGGAACCCAGCAGGCATTCTTCCTCTGCTGGTGGACACGGGACAGCAGGCATTCTTCCTCTGCTGGTGGACACGGGACAGCAGGCATTCTTCCTCTGCTGGTGGACACGGGACAGCAGGCATTCTTCCTCTGCTGGTGGACACGGGGACAGCAGGCATTCTTCCTCTGCTGGTGGACACGGGGACAGCAGGCATTCTTCCTCTGCTGGTGGACACGGGGACAGCAGGCATTCTTCCTCTGCTGGTGGAGATGGGGACAGCAGACATTCTTCCTCTGCTGGTGTAGATGGAACCAGCAGGCATTCTCCTCTGCTGGCAGCTTGGGTCCTAGGGCTATGGAAGCACCGACTCCCCTCTTTGGGCTGTGGACGCACCGACTCCTCCCTTTTGGGCTGTGGACGACCGACTCCTCCCTTTTGGGCTGTGGACGCACCGACTCCTCCCTTTTGGGCTGTGGACGCACCGACTCCCCCTCTTGGGCTTAGGGACGCTCGGGCTCCCCCACTCAGGCGTAGGGACGCTCGGGCTCCTCCCACTCAGGCGTAGGGACGTTCGGGCTCCTCCCACTCAGGCGTAGGACGTTCGGGCTCCTCCCACTCAGGCGTAGGACGTTCGGGCCCCTCCCACTCAGGCGTAGGACGCTCGGGCCCCTCCCACTCAGGCGTAGGGACGCTCGGGCTCCTCCCACTCAGGCGTAGGACGCTCGGGCTCCTCCCACTCAGGCGTAGGGACGCTCGGGCTCCTCCCACTCAGGCGTAGGACGCTCGGGCTCCTCCCACTCAGGTGTAGGACGTTCGGGCTCCTCCCTTTGGCGCTAGAGAGGACAACAGCCTTGCTAGTAGCGGTGCAGGGCACCTTTTTAACACCGCCTGCAACTGCTGCGCTGATGTTACTCTGGGCCCCCTTGTTTCTCCTGATCCAGCAGCCAGTCGATCACCTCCTCTGTCACTGGCCTGCAGGATGGGTGCTGCTGTTGCTTCCTCTCTAGCTGCCTTTCCTCCCTCCATTTCTCCAAAAAAAATCCATTTTTTTTTTCTTTCCAAAAAAACTGCGGTTCCCGCTCTGGCCTGAGTCCTGGAGGCGCTGTAGATCCCACTTCTGACACCACGTGTCACAAAGACGGCCGGAGTGGGTGACGTCAGACCAGAGCCAGGAAATAAATAACAGAGATGGGGTTTTGGTGAAGCTGAGCGCGTGATCGCGCTCAGCATTTAATAATTAAACAGAACAGAAAATAAAAGGTTTGAACACAAAACACGGCACATTCGCCAAAACAAAAGAGATAAACAAAACGGACAGACACTAACAAACAGGGACGAACAAACACGGTGAGCACAAACGTTTCTTTCTTTCTTTCTTTCTTTCTTTCTCCTCTCTCTCTCTCTCTCACCCGTTCTCCACTCACGAACACCCAACAACCCCGAGTGAGTGAATCGTGCATCTATATATACTGTTGTGCTGGGATTCAATTACTAATTAATTATTTACTTGAATCCCAGCACGTGAATTAATTAAGTGCAACCTCGTGCCTAACTACAATTATACATTTTTAAACACACGTGAAACACACACCCGTTTATATCCCGTGTACCAATGACTATACACCAACATTAACACACGCAACATGCAACATATAACACACACATGCACACAGGGGCGGGGCACATTGCCACAAATAACCATCTTGTTTAAAAGACACAAGAGGTTTCTTGAATAAAATATTGTATTTTGTGTTTTTAGATTGAACGCACATACTGTATTAAACAATAAACATAATATTATTTTTAAAATAACTTCTACATAATTTTATTATCGGTTTTAAATAATGTTCTGACACAATTTGAATCCTAAAATGTATCTCTTGCAACCAATTCTAGCAGTGCACTGTGATGTTTACTCTACACTCATTGGAATCACTTCACACTTTATTAAATCTCATAGCATAACTACAACAGCAACATCCCATCTGTCCAGCAGTTCTGCTCTGTATATTACAAAACAAGAAATTCATACTGGCCATTGTCACACAGGTAAACTAAGCAGCATGCACACAAGGATTGTAGGACACCTTAAACTTCAAGTTCACAGAACATCAGGCTAACATTTCTCACAATATGAACAGAAGTGATGATCCAGTACTGCTAAACATTGGATCCCACTTTTGCATGTCCTTATGGACAGATCTGATTGTACAGTGTGTGCTCCAGATGTTGTAGCTGGAATATCGGAGTACAGAACAAAGGTTCACTGGCAAAGGTGAGAGAAGAGGATAGGATGCTTGTGGTGTGCGTTGGTGCTTTAAGGCAAACTTCAGAGGCTACCACAGTACTTTACAGCAGCAAATAGCTTTGGCTAATTCAATAGTAACCAATTAAAGAAAGGCATAAGAGGTAGGGAGGTAATGGAAATAAATGGGAGTCATCAGGCAGGGTCAAAGGAACTATACATTGCTTGAAAACAGGTGTACCAGGGTAAACTGTCATAGAGCCATCATGGACAATGGAGAGAAGGCATCATTTATTTCAATCAAAAAACCTATTCATTTTAAAAAGGAGGCTAATGCACAGTAAATCCAAACTGTTTTTTAGACTAAAGTAGGGAAGAAAATGTGTTTATTAATAATAATAATAATAATAATAATAATAATAATAATGATCATCATCATTTCCCATGCTTTATTGCAACTATAAAACTGCAAAAGAAGCTATCTGACCGTGTGCTGTACCATACAAAGACATTGACCTGTATTCAGTATAAAGAAAAACCCATTTGAAAAATGTCATGCATGTTATTTTAAATGTATAGGTACTGTGACAATAGTGGGGTTATTTGATCAACCTACTGAATGCATGGGTCAGGACATTGTTTATAGTACTGGGGAATCTACCTGGATAGTATATCCCACAATTTTAAGGTTAATCCCAGGATAACCACTTATAGGTGGTTGATGCAATCATATATATTCAAGTTTAAGATCATTGGGATTCCAGCATGTGTGTTAAGGCTATGTAATAAAGTCACCAACATTTCTTTAGCTCTAAAGTGCTTTCTGCAGTCATCAAATAGGCAACGTGTTAATTCTGTAGGATATAATAAAAAATAAAACAATACAAATTGAATAAATAATAAAATATATGGCTAAACATTTTCTCTTAGCTATATTCTCTCTGTTTACATGCACATGAAATGAAGAAAAGATGGAGAAAATTCTTTTTTCAAGCCAATGAATGAGCATTTTTTTTTGGTTTTGTTTTTTTTCCCACATTTGCAAAAGGTTCTTCAGTTAACATGAATGTTTAAACAGACTTTCCATGTATAGTTTCTCGTGATTTATTGTTAAAAAGTTGGATATTTATTTTCTGAAGGAACAGACAACAAGCAACAATATATCACTTAATAATCGCAAGCTTTCTGGAACACTGAAAGAGTTACACTGCCCTCTGGTGGATAGAGTCCATATTAATTGAGCACTGACCATAAAGCATTTTATTTTGACACATTTATATAAGTGTAAACTGAAACCCAATTAAATCAAGACAGGAGTCATCACTATATTATACATTGCAAATGTTTGTTTTTTTTGTTGTTGTTGTTTTTCTAAAGAATGGGCATATTTTGTGGATACAACAACAAGTCAAACAGAAGTTTGCTCATACTGTGTTCTTAAGGTTTTTGCATCTTGTGTTTACTGCAGTTATAAAGGTAAACAGGCTAGATAAGTGTCCACATGTTTCTTTACAACAACAACAAAAAGCCACGATTAGTATTTTCAGCATATAATGTGAAAGTAAAAATAAACCATCTGAGAACAGCTATTGACTTGCAAAGTATAATTCAGCAAACTGCATATACTGTATTGTGAACATATTGACAATCTGTGTCATTCTAGAATGTCACAGACCCATTCCACATTAGTTCAGGAATCTCCAGCCTATTCTTATTGTGCAAGAGGCTTGAACCAAATAAAGGGTGTGCGTCAACCCTTTTATTTGGTTCTGGGAAGCTACTGCTTTTTTCGAAAGGAAAAACATGATATCTTAAAGAACAATTTAGGTCAACATTTGCAACTATAAACATGCTAACAGTTGCTTTACAAAATCCTGTACAGTATTTATAAAGACACAATGTTACATAAATGCAAAGTCTAATTATGTTTCTCCAGTTTCGAAAACTAAATTTAATCCAGCTCTTTCAACAGTTTTACTTTCTAGTTTTTACGTTTATTTTTAATTTAAATGTAACAAACCTATTAGAATATGTGATGGAAATGGAATTCATATACATTTCTCTCCATTGCTATTTAAAAACAATATTAATAAGCTGCTTCCAAATTGATGCTCTCCATCTGCTAAATCAACCAGCCTGTACTAACCAAAGAAAATCAATATCAATATAAAGCTGTGTGTGAAATGGAAACAGCACAGATCTCAGTTCACCTCGCGTGTCAGGTGTTCTCCTAATTTCCAGAGGGGGTTCTGTAAAGAGGTTAGAGCTGGAATCAAACACACATCTGGTTTTTACAGTATATGTGCATGCAAGAAATCATTTTAGCACTTTAAACCACGCAAGCTGATCAAAACAGCCATTTCCTGTCTCTGAATTTGGCCGACCCAAATTCATTTTGCCAATTCAAATAAAATCAATGGAGATTTGATAACACCTGTAATTGTGCGAGATACTGCTAGGGAATTCCTTTGAACCTGCCAGATGAAACAATAGCACTAGCCCACTGCTGGACTTAAAGAAATAGCTACATGCTTGAGAAAATAATTATTTAAAAAATATCAAAATATTTTGAAAAAGGAAAGAAATAAACAGCAATGATTTATTATCCAGTATGTATATTTTTATAATGGCTTAAAGACATATTTCTTTAGCTATGGCTTTCTTTCTTTTTTTTTCTTTTATCATTTTATCTAACACATTTTACAATATATACACATAAGTGTTAATAATCTAAAATCAGCTTTGAAAATCCGAGCAACACATTTGAGCAGAAACGTGCTTGCTTCATACCAGTTCTACACAAACAAAGCTTATTGATAAGTATCAAAGTCAACATCAGTAACAGCATTACAGAAGAAATCGTGGATTTGAAATGTTTGAATTATGAAGCATTTTCTCACAATGGCTCATACCCAATTATACTATGAGTAATTCTCTCAGCACGCAGGAAAGTTATTCATTATTCTTTACTGTAAGAGACGCCTCATTCTGTATCGCTAATTAGTGTCTGTTGAGTTCATGAACCACGTTAAAAAAAAAAATTATTTCCAATTTTAAGTTTATAATGGAATGGTTGTTTTGTTTGTTCTGGATCAATTTTTAAAAAAAAAAGGGCAACATATTATAGAAAATATTTTAGTGAACACAAAACTTAAACACATATTTGTAATACGGCAGTGCCCCTTGCTGGATACAAACCGCAACTATTGTTAAAATGTGTCCCTCCAGGTGTTCAGAAAAGTCAGGTTTATACAGAAAAATACAGGCACTTTTACCCACAATCAGAAGATCAAAACATACTATTATTCCTCTCTAGGGATATACTGTGGTGGAGGTACATATGTCCAACTTTTACCTTGAGCAGTGCTTATCACAATGCATTTACTGCAGTGCTATGTTAAAAAGTATTTGTTTTCTAAAACAAGAACAAAACATTGATAAAAGCTTTAAATAAAAAAAAAAACTAAATCAGGAGGTTCGTTTACATCTTATTATTTCTTGACAATACTGAAACGATTTGTTTTCCATGTTACAAAAAACGATGGTAAATGTTTTGTGAATATTGTTCTTGGTTAGGACATTCTTAAAGCACAAATTATTGAAAGCATCAAACTGGGGATGCATGTTCATCTGTCTTTACGTACTTCCACCTGTACGTCACACTTTTTAATATATCTACTAAAACCACTTATCCATTCTTTTGTTGTTGAGCGCTGAGACGGAATATATGATGTCTGAAGTATCATTATCATTCTCATGAAACATACGGTATATGGTGGTGGGAGATCCTACAGTGTAACTCCCTATAGCATTTAACCAAACAGATTACTTTTGTTGTACTGTACCTAATCGCAGGAACATCTTTTTCAACATAATCGTGACTGTTTTTATATTTTTATTCATAAATCAGCTGGGGAATAAAACTGAGCATAAAAGATTATCAGCAGTGCTTCTGAACAGATGTTGAGATTGCCTTCTGACTGGCAGGGCATCCTGTGTTTGCACCATCAATGCTCCCTCCGGCAACAACACCTGACGATCAGGAATTAGTGATTCACATGCTAGAACTGTGTATTTGCAACTCACCAATTCCGGAGTTGGCTCCGGTAACAATGATGACCTTTCCAGTGAGGTCTCGGCCCTGCAGGATCTCCATGGCGGAGCTGTTCCCATCATACCGCTGTCTGCTGCTGGGCTTCTCCGGACAGTCCTCCACAGTGAAGGCCAGTCTCGGGTCAAGGTAGGTGGTTCTCTTGTTTATGTGACTGTCATAATGAAGGAGGCAAAGAATGGGATGGGTACATTTAATAATTGTGTAAAACTGTTTACAAAAAAACAGGGATTCCATGCTTTCATATCCTTTCTGTTAATTCCTTTTGCTTATGGTTTTGAAATTCCCTTTCAGCTTCTATACCTACTTTCTGGATAACCTGGCAAGGAAGAGGTAGATACCAGTATTTGTTTGCTCGTTCAGCATGGCTATGCGAGTAAGGGAAATCCATGCATTGATAAAGGCCACACTGTCTGCAGAGCATGAAGTCACTTAAAAATAAGGGGTGAAAGAACTTTTCATTGGCAAATGTTGCAATTTAAAAAGTTACAGGATAAAAACAATAAGAAAACTACATTAGGTAGCCCACGATTAATGCCAATTTGAGTCTGTGAAACCAGCCGTTCAGAACTCAGAACTGGACTGTATCAGAATAAGCTGTACAATGGCCTTTGCAAGATTGTCTTTTGTCTGTAATAACCTCATGTGCAAACAACTGAACTGGAGGAGTCTGAATAGCCAACACATATCCCACTGCTACTGGTTTCTGTAAAAATGTTGGTGCCCAATTATTTGGCCTGCTGCACAATAATAACGTCAGACCACTTATACTGTTTGTTACTATTCACCCAGACTGAACAACAGAAATCTGCATAAGTGCATTTAAATATATTTAAGACCAGGATAAACTGTTACTTACTCAACAAAGAACACTTGGCCACTGTCATCAGTTTCCTGTTCCCATCCATATGGTAAATCTAAAGAGTTTAAAAAATATATATTGATAAGAAATCATTCTGGGCAATTCACGTGCAACACTGTGACCTAAAAAGTAACAATAGCTATTAGGAGAAATAGTGTTTCATTTACTTAGTGTCTTATCAATAAGGCAATCGTTTTCAGAGTAGCCCTGTGCATGACAACTTACCTGCATGTGTCAGGGTTCAGCAGGGTTCATTTTTTAAATTTTGCATGACAAAGTTGGGGGCAGAGGGAACTTGTTTTGATTGCTGCACCCTAACACTACTGGTGTGTGTATATATATATATATATATATATATATATATATATATATATATATATATATATATATATATATATATATATATATATATATATATATATATATATATATATATATATATATATATATATACTGTGAAATGAATTGATCTGTCACTAATGAGACATTTAAGTTTAATAATACTTTTTTTTCTTTTCGTAATTTAAAAGCACAGAACCCCCACAGTAACTGAGTTTTAGAATGATAACAACAGCTGATATTTAGACCAGGAGGCTGATTTGTTTTAATAATCACAATCCACCTTGAAATTGGAGCCAAGGTTTTAAACTCCTGTGCATTAGGACAGAACCATCAGGAAAAAAAAAAATGTTGGTCGTTCAATTTATCAGATGTCAATAACAGTGTAACACACATTTTAATGAAACAGAAAAAACATGAGTGTGTAAAAGCATCGCTAATCGGAAACCTTTGTGTTAGCCTCTGTACTCACATAGATTCTTCAGATAGCTTGCTAGTCATCGAAATAGTTAAAATGATCAGATGCCAGGAATACACTATAAGCAAGTTGCTCTGAACTGATCACTTTTATCACATGAATGCAGGAAGTTCACTAGTTATATACATTCTGGGAGCTGTACGCAGACCATTTAGAGCAGATTGAGGCCCAAATGGCTGGCATCTGGTCATTTAAAGAGACAGATAGATCTGAGTAACGACTGAATCAACTCCTTGTCTTTGACTTCATAGGGATCAGTGAATCTTTCAGTTGCTTGTCAAGTGCAAAGCTGCACTATACTGGTTTGTGATACAGTACTATAAATCCACTGATCGTTACTACCCAAGCCTGAAGCTGTTATCAGTGGAGCCTACATTATACTGCGGGTCCTCTTCTCTCTCAAATACAAACCTCCTGCCACCCGTCTCCTTTTTCCAGTTTTAGGATGTTCCCATTGCGTCTTCAGCTCCTCGTGGCTGTGAATACAGTAAGAACAATCCTGTCACAAATTACACATAAATAAGCATAGTATAGAAGTGTAGAAAGTGCTGTCTTTTGCTACATGTTTTTTAAAATGTCAAACTGTTTGTACAAACCCTCTATTAACGGCATCATAACCTACAGCTATAAAGCTTTAATCTATAAAAACTGGAGGGCCCCTCAAAATTGTGGGTATGTTTTGTTTTTTTTGTTTTTTTAAATGAGACGGTTGCTTTCGGCCACGTAAACAAGCAAAATGTATTCCAGTTAAGTTGTTCACGTTAAATTAAAGTTATCCAAATCTAAAAATATGGATACAGGTTCACTCTTAGTACAAATGTGTTAAATGTAACACAGTTCTGAATTCATACAGGGACAACACAATTTTGTGTTGAAATGAACAAACCACAACACAATAACATTTTTTTAACACAAGTCTGTGTGGCTAAATACAGTAGTGTGTAGGTTTTGTTCATTTTAACACACAATCGTGTTGTGCCTGTATGAACTCAGAACTGTGTTACACTTAACACATGTTCTAAGAGTGTTAATCTACAGAAAAATGTTACACCAGTACACACCCAGTGCAACGTATTGTATGTAAAAACTCATTTGAATTTATATAACAAATTCAATAAATAAATCGTTAAATTGAATCCCCTAGAGGTGCAATTATAGAACAGGTAAGTTTAATATAGTTTATGGTGTATACTTAAAAACAAAGCACAGTAAGCCACTACTATTTTTGTAGAGGGTGAATCTTTGTTTAACTTTTGATGTACAACGCTCTGTAAATGCAACTTTGTTTGCTGAAACCAGTTAAAATACTAAAAGGATAAATAGTAGTGTTTTTAACCAAAAGCTATTAATTTGCAAAACATGTGTAATAAACAGCAAAATAACACAATATAAGAGCAGAGCAGTCGCTGTTATGTTTTAATAACAAGTGGAATGTTATTGTTATGCTGGACTCTCATCGTCTGCAATACACGTTTGCATTGAGGAAGTTCAATTTGGACATCGGTATATTTAAATATACTGCTCCTGGCAACAATATTAGTTGCATAAAGTGTGCATGTTTGGTACTCTACTCTGTAGTTAACTTGCAATGACTCGCTTTGCAGAATTATTTGTTTCATGGCAGACTGGTTCGTCCAGTGCAAATCCACTAATCCTTAATGATAATTTCAGAAAAGCACTTTTTAATGCCTCCCTTACTTTGCATAGTAAACCCATCCATCCTTTGTGGTTCTTTCTTCCCAGCCAGATGGCAACTCGTCCTCACTGTCAGTATCATCCAAACCTGCGTATTTTAATGCTGCCATGGTGCCTTGCTGTGGGTTTTATGTAACCTTGCGAGAAACCTGAAACGTGAAAGCAATTCAATTGAGCACAAAAGTGTGCATGGGACGGTCTATACTGTCACAATCAGACTCAAACTGCATTCGCGCACTGCTTACTGGTGAAGCAGCACTTCCGGGATTTATACCTGACGTGCAAACGCAGAAAAAAGGCAGGCTGGGAAGTGTAGTCCTTGAAATCCATTTCAATTTGCCAGGTATACCATTGGTCTCATACATAGAAGAAGAATTTAAGGAATGGTTGTTGACAGTAAATGTGTTTATTATTATTATTATTATTATTATTATTATTATTATTATTATTATTATTATTATAAGTAGTCGTAGTCGTAGTGGTAGTAGTAGTCGTAGTAGAATAATGTTGTGTGTTATGTCAGCTTCATTATTAATCACAACCCCTATGTCTCCTGCAGCAATACTATGGCATTCTATTATTTATACTGATGTTGTTATTTATTTATTTATTTATTTATATGTATGTGTGTATTTATGTAGTATCTTCTTGCATTTGGACAGATATTTATTGTGAAAATAAATCACAGCATATTCGCACATAATTTAGGTTTGCCTCAGTGTTTTGTAGTTATAGAACATACAAACAAAACAAGATCACCTCTGTCTAACGCGTGAAACGGTAAAACCAAAGAACATATTTGGTAAAAAAAATAAATAATAATAATAATAAAAAAAAAAAAATTGCGATGTGCCCCGCCCAGTTGGATGGTCACTAGTTTTTGGAGTTTTAATTGGCTAAACGAAATGATATCCGTTTCCTCTTAGCAACAACAGAACAGAGAAGAAAGTGGTGAGTTGACAGTTGGTAAGGGGCGAGCTTGCTGTACTACAGGCAGACAACCATGGTAATTCTTATTTTGTTATTATTATTTACGGGGGAAATAAATACGTTACAATGATATGAGGTTTAAATATATTATCCAGGTTATAATACGCAGTGTTTGTTGTTCTTTTTGAGCTGTGCGGTCGTGCTGATGGATTTTAGCTTTCTACCAGAGTATTTACAAATGAGGGAGTTAAGAAATATGCTGTGGATCAGTACCTGTATATATAACATGAAAAATGTAGTTCATTTCACATGTTTTAAGGTGAACGTTACGCTCCACTGTGCTGGTCTAACGGTATCTTGTTTTCCATTAGATTACATTCTCACGCCCTCGTCACATACAGACGGGACAGGCTGTCATGAATACGTTTATTGTATTATTTTACAGTTTTTACTTTGATAAGTGATTCTGGTAAATGCATTAAAAATAATTTAACAATAGCCATGAGAAATTCTATTAATAAATAATAATAATAATAATAATAATAATAATAATAATAATAATAATAATACTTTCTTATATCAAGCAAATGTTGTTGATCAGGTTTCTTGTAACAACATGCATTAACAAACAAACGATATTCTTTTCAGTCAGAAGTTGAAGAAACATTGAAAAGGATTCAGTCACACAAAGGAGTGATTGGAACAATTGTCGTCAATGCAGAAGGTAAGTCATGATACATGCGAGTGATATTATCCATACATTGTTAAATGAATATAAAGGCTAAAGCACAACACATTTGGAATTATGTTTTCTTTTTTTGCCACAGACAACCTAATGTAATGGTTTTGCTACTGCAGTGTCCTTTTATTTTATGGGAAGATTAATTCAACTTTGGTGTTTTTCTCTCCCTGGTAACAAAACTCAACAACCATCACATGGTTAGGGGTCCAGTCTGTCAATGAATAACAGGGAGATAGTCCCAAACGATTTGACCAAAATCTTCCCTGGAAATGATAACTGTAGAAAGTTTGACCTTTGTCTTACTTTGTTCAAGTATTTGAATGCCTTTTATTTCTCAGGAATCCCAATAAGAACAACACTTGATAACTCGACAACAGTGCAGTATGCAGGGCTGCTCCATCAGCTCACAATGAAAGCTAGAAGTACAGTAAGAGACATTGACCCACAGAATGATCTGACCTTTCTCCGGATCAGGTCAAAGAAACATGAGATTATGGTAGCACCAGGTAAATTTGCTTTGCTCTTATCTTTATGGTTATTTTATTTATTTAATCCAGACATTTAACCAAAGTCTAGTCAGTCATGTACAACTGGCTTAATACACACTGAGATTAAGCTGTTACAGTTTCTGCTTAATAGTTGAATTCAGCCCATTAGACACACATGGGCTATCATCAGCAGTGCAAATACTTACTGATACTCTTGGAAGTCTGTACATTAGTTTTTTGTCTGACTTGTTTTGAATGTTGACTGTCTGTAATTCCAACATCAAAACCGGTCAGTATGTTGCAGGAAGAAAAATAAATACTATGTTTCTTTTTTTTTTTTTTCAGACAAAGAATACTTGTTGATTGTCATTCAGAACCCGAGTGAATAGCTTCTTACATTGGAGCTGATTTATTTCAAGGAACCACTGACCACTGAAACTCCTGTGGGATTGTGTAAACCTTATATTTCACATTCTGCACTGAACAGTGTAATTATCAATAAGTTGTATTTGTTACCTGGTGTTCTCAGTAAGACAAATCTGTCATAAGTTGTTGTTTTTTTTTTCTGTTACTTGCTTATTCATTCACATGTAAAAAAAATCCTCAATGCCAAGAAGGAAAGGGCCGGTAAAAAAAAAAAAAAATTAAAAGGAAAAACCTGAGTATTTATTTATTTATTTATTTTTTTTTTTTTAATATAACTGAACATGTTTCTCCTTATTAGTAGGGATGTTGGTGCCGATTATGAATACAATACCATAATCTGTAATCAGAGTTTCACTGTCATTATTATTATTATTATTATTATTATTATTATTATTATTATTATTATTATCTGCACCTCTTTAATGACACGACAATGTTGTAGCCAAGTGTGGAGTAGATTTAAAACAGTAGATTCCAATGAGTTTCAGATACAAAAGCTCTGTCTCAAATCCAGAGGTGAAAGTAACTTTAATTTCTTACCGGTACTGTATTATTGTTGAGTCATCGTACTTAAATAAATAAATAAATAAATAAATAATAAAAATAATAAGAAGAAGAATTGATACCTAACGGCAGCAAATGTTTTACCGGTACTCAGTACCGGGCTGTACCGGCTTACTTTCACCTCTGCTCAAATCTGCAATGATCTACTTTAACATAGGGGTCAGACCCCCAAATGTTCATCTCCAATCCACTTTACAAATTGCTATCCTGTGCTTGTGGGTCTGTCCATCAATGAAGAAAAAAAAAAAAGCTGGATAGAAGCAGTAACTCAGCATTGGTCACAGCACACTGTTGTGGACATGGTGGCTCGCTGGAGGAAATGCAATCTTGTTTGTAATAGTAGCACTGTATGAAAATGTAAAACTGTAGTTGGATCTTGCTATAGAATTTTAAAATTTCTTTGCACAATTTTCTGTACTTCTCTGTTGGTGGGATGGTAAGTGAGGACTAGAGGAATTCTGTTCACTGTGTTTTTTAGCGGTATGTAAAACATGCATTCTGTCTAAACACGAAACATGGGATTTAGCACTGTTGATGAACTTGTCTGGAAAAAAATAAACACATTTCCTCAATTTTAATGAAAAAGTCTTGATCATCACTGTAAATATGTCTTAGTCTTAGGGAATTGAGGAAAGGAGTAGTGTACTGCATCATTTGCACAAAATGCAACCAATTATACATTGGGGAAACTAAAAGACGTTTAGCAGATCGTTTTGTGGAACATTTACGAAGCATTCGAATCAACATCTTGACATTTCCAGTAGCCCGACACTTTAACAGCTGTAATCACACTGCTGAAGATATCACAATCTGGAATCAGTCAGTGTTTTGGTACAAATTATACTCAGAAGCAAAGAGAATGTGAGCTTATCTTCAAACTTGGAACTTCGGAGCCTCTTGGAATGAACATTCTATTCTGACATCATCTTAACATCATCCTCAGAATTTTGGAAAATCAACAAGTTTACTGTACTGTGTTACTTGTCTTTCTACAAAGCTGAAGAAGGGCTTTTGCCTGAAACGTCTTGAAATAAATGTTTTTTTAATCATTTAAACTTTTTGTGTACATTATTTATTTTATTTTTAAAATATTTTTTCTTTCTTATCAACATTCATTTTTGTACACTGCAGTTCTGCCTTTTCTGAAACACACATATATATATATATATATATATATATATATATATATATATATATATATATATATATATATATATATATATATACAGTACTGTGCAAAAGTTTTAGGCAGGTGTGAAAAAATGCTGTAAAGTAAGAATGCTTTCAAAAATAGACATGTTAATAGATTATATTTATCAATTAACTAAATGCAAAGTGAGTGAACAGGAGAAAAATCTAAATCAAATCCATATTTGGTGTGACCACCCTTTGCCTTCAAAACAGCATCAATTCTTCTAGGTACATTTGCACAAAGTCAGGGATTTTGTAGGCATATAGTCAGGTGTATGATTAAACAATTATACCAAACAGGTGCTAATGATCATCAATTCAATATGTAGGTTGAAACACAATCATTAACTGAAACAGAAACAGCTGTGTAGGAGGAATAAAACTGGGTGAGGAACAGCCAAACTCAGCTAACAAGGTGAGGTTGCTGAAGACAGTTTACTGTCAAAAGTCATACACCATGGCAAGGCTGAGCACAGCAACAAGACACAAGGTAGTTATACTGCATCAGCAAGGTCTCTCCCAGGCAGAAATTTCAAGGCAGACAGGGGTTTCCAGATGTGCTGTCCAAGCTCTTTTGAAGAAGGACAAAGAAACGGGCAACGTTGAGGACCGTAGACGCAGTGGTCGGCCATGGAAACTTACTGCAGCAGATGAAAGACACATCATGCTTACTTCCCTTCACAATCGGAAGATGTCCAGCAGTGCCATCAGCTCAGAACTGGCAGAAAACAGTGGGACCCTGGTACACCCATCTACTGTCCGGAGAAGTCTGGTCAGAAGTGGCCTTCATGGAAGACTTGCGGCCAAAAGCCATACCTCTGGCGTGGAAACAAGGCCAAGCGACTCAACTATGCACGAAAACACAAGAACTGGGGTGCAGAAAAATGGCAGCAGGTGCTCTGGACTGATGAGTCAAAATTTGAAATATTTGGCTGTAGCAGAAGGCAGTTTGTTCGCCGAAGGGCTGGAGAGCGGTACACGAATGAGTGTCTGCAGGCAACAGTGAAGCATGGTGGAGGTTCCTTGCAAGTTTGGGGCTGCATTTCTGCAAATGGAGTTGGGGATTTGGTCAGAATTAATGGTCTCCTCAATGCTGAGAAGTACATGCAGATACTTATCCATCATGCAATACCATCAGGGAGGCATCTGATTGGCCCCAAATTTATTCTGCAGCATGACAACGACCCCAAACATACAGCGAAAGTCATTAAGAACTATCTTCAGCGTAAAGAAGAACAAGGAGTCCTGGAAGTGATGGTATGGCCCCCACAGAGCCCTGATCTCAACATCATCGAGTCTGTCTGGGATTACATGGAGAGAGAAGCAACTGAGGCTGCCTAAATCCACAGAAGAACTGTGGTTAGTTCTCCAAGATGTTTGGGCCAACCTACCTGCCGAGTTCCTTCAAAAACTGTGTGCAAGTGTACCTAGAAGAATTGATGCTGTTTTGAAGGCAAAGGGTGGTCACACCAAATATTGATTTGATGTAGATTTTTCTTCTGTTCACTCACTTTGCATTTTGTTAATTGATAAATATAAACTATTAACATGTCTATTTTTGAAAGCATTCTTACTTTACAGCATTTTTTCACACCGGCCTAAAACTTTTGCACAGTACTGTATATATACGTATATAATTTTTTTTTGTTTTGTTTTGATTGTTTATTCAGGATTACCAAGTCTTTCATCATTCTTAGAAAATTATGTACATATATATTAGTAAGAAAGCAGTTTTAGTTGTGTAAAACTGGAAACAAATGTCCTACCTTTTAGCACCACCTACCAGCATGGGTGGGTGTATACCCAGTTTTGGGTCATTTCAAGATTCTTTTAACAATAAACCAATATACAATTTGGACAAAGAGAAAAAGATGGACATTTCTATAAACTGTTCTTGGTGCACAGAGATTGTTCCTTGTGAAACGTCTCGGATACAGCGCTGTGGATTAACCCTATACAATGTTTTTTAATAACGTATTATTACAGTATACTATAATTCCATTGAAAAATAAAAGTATTTAGGTATTGCTGTAACCATATATCAATACCACAGTAGAAATTAAATAGTGTTTTAATGCACTCTTTTCATTACAGTGAAGACAACCATTAGTGTTCCCATGGCTACAGATTTGCAATTGAACTGATTGGCTGTTGCATTAACTATATGCAGCTGATTAGAAACCTAGTATTGCTCCGAGCCGCAATCAACCGTGTGAAATACTGTCTCCTTTTGTATTTGTATGCAAATACAGATATCATGGAGTCGCATGTAAAAAAACAGAGTGCTATGTTTTAAAATCCCTTTGTTACCTCTTAGTAGTTCTAGGAATAATATCAATGCCCCCCGTTCCTTTTGTTGAAGATCTTTTGGTTCTTTGCTAGTATTTTATACTTTAATTTGCAAAGAGCAGGTATTTCAAAGACAACACTACTGATGAAATGTTACCATTGCTTCCAGGTTCCCAATCACTTCATCCGTTGGTTCAAACTCACGCCAATGGCCTGCAATCAAATCAAATGACCTAAGAAAAGGTACCTGGATGCAATAGTTTATCTATTGAGTTGTAATTAAAATAAGAGTTAAGAAATCGAGATAAACCTAACAATTTTCAGCATTATAAAGCCTACCGGTAATCAAATAATGAAGGTAGTTGACATTGTAGGTAGTCGGCACTCTCTTTTAATACAAATGAAAACAAAGGTAGGGCTGGGTCTTTTCCCTCAGGTTTATTTTTATTTTTAACTAGCATTCTATTTTGTCAAGGAGAAGACATTCTCTCAAGAGGACATACTGTGCTCAAACCAATGACTTCAATTTCAACAAGTGTAACTATACTTACTGCATTAGGAAGAACCCATGCTAATTTCCCCCCATGAGAATACACAATGTATAATACACTTCATATGTGCACAATTTTCCAGAGAAAGTGGCAAAGAATTCCAAGGCTGTATGCCATTCTACATTCAAGTTCACAGCCTAGCCATCTCAGCCTAGCCAGGGGTCACAAATGGAGATTAGATAAAGGGGCATTCAGAACAGAAAATAGGAGGCACTTTTTTACACAGAAAATTGTGAGAGTCTGGAACCAACACCTCAGTAATGTTGTTGAAGCTGACACCCTGGGATCCTTCAAGAAGCTGCTTGATTCTGGGATCAATAGGCTACTAACAACCAAACAAGCAAGATGGGTCGAATGGCCTCCTCTCGTTTGTAAACTTTCTTATGTTCTTCTTATGTTCTTATCTCTATTTTGTAGCATGCGCTGCAATATTTTGTCAAGAGCTTTCGAAAATTAAATATGTATTAAATATGTGCTGATGTAATGTGATTCCAATCCCCTCGCTTTAAGTCCACATTGTTTGCATTGATTAATTCACTTCTTCCCCTGTCTAAGCTGTCTAGGCTGCAGGGGCTGTAGGTGGTTCGATCCATTAAGCCTGGCCCACTTCGCTTTGTACAGCAGTTATCACAACTCCAGGCATGGCCACCACTCCCATACTTAAGGTGGGCGTATTTGTTCAAAACAAAAAAAAGGCGAATTGCAAAACTGCTGCTATTAGCATTATGTAGTCATACATGAGTGATAAACTTGCTGCAAGCATCTAATGTGATTTTACACAATCCCTCTGTTGGCTCAGTTCCCTATATGAAATATATTGAGGCTTATCTAAACATTGCCATAGTTGCTAGAGCTGGAAATTCACATGGTATATATTGGCAAACATAAGAACCCCTGATTCTGTTTGCAATATGAGGTTTTTCACTTTTGCTGCCAGGATTCAGAGGCCTTTGTTGTTTGTATTTTTAGTATCAAAACATATTATTATTATTTATTTCTTAGCAGACACCCTTATCCAGGGCGACTTACAATTGTTACAAGATATCACATTATACAGATATCACTTTATTTTTTTTACATACAATTATCCATTTATACAGTTGGGTTTTTACTAGAGCAATCTAGGTAAAGTACCTTGCTCAAGGGTGCAGCAGCAGTGTCCCCCACCTGGGATTGAACCCACAACATTCTAGTCAAGAGTCCAGAGCCCTAACCACTACTCCACACTGCAGAACAAGTATTTGTTCAGAGGCTATAAAGATTCATTTAAACGTGTAGAGCTGTATTGGGCATGTGCTGGGCAGTTCACCAAAATGCAGTCATGTACAACTAGGGTAGGTTGTGGTCCACTTTTGTTCACAATGGTATTGTCCTCAGAGTATATAGCAATGAAACCAATGTTAAGGTGGTGCTACTGTAAGTTTCAGTTTCCCTTCTCTTGATTGTGTCGTATATTATTGTATTTCATTGTGTTGTATATCGCTTTAAAATTACAGCTCCTGATTTTGCAGCTGCAGAATCTAAAAACAACTAAATGTCCTGCTGGTTTTATTTAAATGAGGATGTCCCTTATTCCACTAACAATTTGCTTTTTTAACAACTCACAAAGCAAAATACTAAAAATATGCAAGTCACTAAAATCTTTTTGCTTGTCATCTGTATTTTTTAGTAATACAGCACTGTACATTTGTTAATACAATTCTGGGAATTAATGTCAGTGTTCAGATTATCTCCAATTGGAAAGGGACTGAAATAGATCATGGGCTTTTCCTCATGTAGTGTAGAACTGGTTACTTTATTAATAAAATCAAGAATTGCAGTACCATTAGTGCTGCTCAGGTCAAATATATTCCACTATATTAATAATAAATTCTAGTCCTTCAGTGTAATGTTAAGTATTCAATGTTTTATCTTGCTTTCATGTCACATCTGCTGAGTAATAATTGTGAAGAAGCCTCCTTTCTCAACGAATAAGTCAATATAGTCCTTGATCCTTTTCTATATTTCTTTTCTCTGCTCTGGTCACCTTCTCCATTATTTTTCCTATCTGCATTTAAACACAATGCTAATTGCTTCAAATCCCAGGTGTTAAAAGGCTTTGTCAAAACTTCTCTGCTCTGGTCACCTTCTCCATTATCTTTCCTATCTGCATTTAAACACCATATTTCATATATAATTGCCCTTCATCACCGTTTTTCCCCATTTCACTAGCGTTTCCTTATCAATATGTTTTTCTGGTTTTGACAATCATATTCTGTAAAATAGATGTTGAAGCATAAGAGACTTTATTAACAATGTGTACATTAACACCATACTGCTGTTAGCCCATCCCGTGGATTTCATCACTCAGAAATTCTTATTGCTTGTTTTATTTTTCCAATATTTCTTTGTCAAGTTGCTTTGAGTTCAGGAACTGCTCTTCACTTCTAATTGCTTCCATAGACAAGTGTTTTGTAGACTATATGTGCCAATCGTTATTGAAATAATCACCAGCCCAACAAGTGCAGTGTATCACCAGCAAAATAAATTCAAATGTGTCCTATTTAAATATATCTTTGGCAGACACAGAACTGAAGAGCAGCCCTTGAACTCAAAGCAACTTAACAAAAAAAAAGTCTGTAGAATTGAGAAATTGAAATAGGAATGGAAATAAGAACCGCTTGGTATGACAGCAAACAAAGAAAAATGTTTGGTTACAGCAGACAAATTTAAACAAACGATTGCATTTTTAAAAAAACAACCAAAAGTGCCAACCAAAATGTTACAGTGCGGAAGGAATTTCATACCAAGAAGCAGCAGCAATTAGTATTATTTTTTACTATAAAGATTAGAGAACAAGAGGATATTCTGTACGTAAATCCTTTCATGTTACCTCACTTGCTTAAAACACACCTGTGTGTTTCATCAAAGGAAGACATGCTGAGGCAGGCACAACATTCATGAATTAAAGAAGGAGCATTAATTGCCATCTGGTTTAACAAAGATCAAGCAATTGTAGGAAGTCACAACCAACAGGGGCTTGAATGTTTTATGAGGTACCTGCTCTTGTTTCTCTGTCTCACTTGTATGCTGTGTTAAGGAAATCCATGGTACTGAAAAAATAACATCAGTTCAAAAGTTCACTTCACATGTTTTGGAAATGAGAAAGGAGTAGGACATGATATCATATCCAATTAATTTTAAAGGAGTTGCCGCCACTTTTTAAATATATTATTCACTTAAAAGATAAGGGTTGTAAAACAAACCAAATAATTAGATTTAATTGGGTCTTGTTACATATGAAACAGAGAAAAAGTTATATAAAAAGTTGAGGCAAGACTTCAGTCACGCATCACTCAACTTGCTCACTACAAGTTGTGTGGTCTATGCTGTGAGGATCTCTGAAAAAGCTGGTTACTGTTTGGTCGTATTCAGAAGTCTGCCTTTGAAGACAGAGCTTGTTTTTACATTGTATTCTACAACTACACTTCCATATAGTGGAAGGTTAGAACAATTTTGAATTTATATCTCATTTATATTGATGCATTGCTATAAGCTATTGGAATTATATATATATATATATATATATATATATATATATATATATATATATATATATATATATATATATATATTGTATGTTTTAGGATTTAGTAGTGGGCATTTTAGCTTTTTGCGTGGCTAGCCTAAGGGCTAAACACATGATAACCATACTTGTATTGTTGTATTGAAGTAATAATGCTGTTAAACCTGTAAAGGCACTGGAAACACCCAGATTGCCTATTAGCAGGGATCCAAAGTGGCTTGCAACCACTCAATCCATTATTAAGCATTTAATTAACAGAAGGAGCACCATTACTGCTCTGATTCGTTAAAACTTCAAATTAAATGAGTCTGTGTGATTTTCTTGATTATTAAAAGTTGTCTGGATACACTGCAAGCCCAGTGCACGAACAATCCACTACAGGAGTCCAAAACATCTCTGTGTCCTCCTTAAACGTCTCCCCTGAGTTTAAGAGTGTGCTCAGAGCAATAAAAGGAGTGTGTGGAATCTGACACCAGAAATAGACATAATGTAAATAATGCAGTGCAGTCAAGAACAGTATCTATACATTAGTAACCACCAGCACCAGGTAGTGCACTGCAGTGTATTGGCAGCAAAGCAAAAGTAAATTTAATCCAAAGTAGACAGCTGGCTCTTGCTTCTGTAAAGACACTAGCCTGTTACGTGCATATGAAAAGCAACTTCTAAACTAAGAATACCTTAACACAGATTTATCAAAACCTGTAAAAGAAAATGGCATTTGAGTTATTGCAGTAAAGAACCAATCAGAATGATTACAAACATCATAATTAAAAGTTGAGAGTACAGTATATAAAAAAAGAAAATGTATCTGAAGCTACTTACTGAGTCAGTGAATGACAGGTGATTCTGTATGGCACAACCTTGTCCCTTACATTTTATTATGCTTACTCGTCATACTGTGAAAGTGTTACCACTGCACCATTACATTACTAAACACATTATGTTGTAGTCTTCTGTGTTGCAGGCACTCCTGCAATACCTTTTTCAACATAATCATCATAATGTTTAGATATTTTGCTTCACATATGAAACTGCTGGAGGAAAGGTTGGACGGATTGTAGCAAACATTTTTGAATAAAGCCAATAAATCCAAATAAAGTGCCTGATTTATGAATTAGGATTGGTGAATAAATTTCAAAACACTTTAAGCAAATAAAGTAGAATTGAAATGATTGTCACAGATCGGCAAATCTTCCCTTTTATATGTTTATTCAGCAGATATATATTTCAAACACAACTCTTTACAAAAACTGATACAACTAGTACATTTTTAATTTAATTAAAAAAATGTAATTCTGTTTATGTCAGAGAAACGGCACTTCCAAGATTGAAAAAAATAAAAATGCATTATAAATTACAACACAGATAGGAAACTGTGGCAAAGTGGTAATTAGTGCACAGGTTTAGAGCAGGTGCAGTAATCCAACAGTGAATGACAGACAACAAAGTACGGCTGAAATGGTTTCTGTTTTATTTTGTAAATCCAAACAGTAAACAAAAGGAGGGCTGGCAATACACAGCGATGCATATTACACAGTGGATAATTATGGGTAGCAGCACATACACACAAAGCACAAACACAGTCACGAGTCCAAAGTGAGTGCTGTAGTGCTCGTGGTGTAGTACAAGTTTGATACAATGTGCAGTGTTGTCCGGTTTTAGTGTTGGCCTTAACCCTTTGCGGTCTTATGTTGGACCAGGTCCAACATTACAATTTTCCCTCTCCGGTCCAATTTCGGACCCTGTCCGACATCATCAAAAAGGCGTAAAATTACCTGAATACAGGAAGATCAATACAGTGTACAAACTTTCATTATTGAAATACTAACAGAAAGTCCTTAGATACTTGGGTTAGTTTTGTATCTTTCTAGCCAAAAAAATGTGCGTAGCTTTACAAACACCATGTCAGTACATTATATAATTACCTTTATTGATCCCAATGATGTTGTGACTGGAAAGGAGCTAGTGTGCCCTCCATGATCATGGTTTTGTGGACCTGAACCTGTGGGGTCTCAAGAATCGCTGTTTCAGCACCACCTGTTCAGGACAGCTCCCTGGCTGGTGACAGTCTGGGGAAGGTGACACAGGTTAAATCAGGTGACACTACAGTAGATGTACTGTACAGTATTAGTACTTATGTAAAATGCAGGCAGGGTCTGGGAAGATGTTAATTGTGTATTTTAGTGGGGGTGAGCACCCAAGCTAACATTAGTGCCGCAAGTTCCCAGCATCACAAAAACACTTTAACCAGCCGCTGCTACCAGCACTGATATTGCATCAATGTGCAGGAAAGCTGGGCTCTGCCAGCAGCACCATTACTGTATTTGCTTAACTTATTGGGATTCATTTTAATGTAGGCTCAGAACCCAGGACAAAGTACAAGTATGAGAAGTTATAATTAGGGCCCTGCGTTTTTACGCGACCTGCTTTCTTAGGCTGCACTTCATTCCTCCCACCGCAAGGTGGTCATGTAGTCGGCTTAATTAAACCACTTATTGATTAATAATCTCCCGATTCCTTTAATCATCTCAATTAGTCATTCTATTAACGCTCATTCGGGCGCTGATTAGGCGGCAGCAGCAGCTACAGACATTTATTTAGTCATGCATCCCTTTATTACTAATACATTTTATTCAATATTATTTGTTAGAATGTGTAAATAAATAATTTAAATGTTTCAGTTTACTAGTAGGAAATATAAAAAATATATATATAAAAAAACCCAGCACTGATTCCCAGAACAATTTATATAAAATACTGAAATCATAACATCAATGCTGTAACATACATTATATATATATATATATATATATATATATATATATATATATATATATATATATATATATATATATATATATATATATACAAATCTAACTAATAATAATAATAATAATAATAATAATAATAATAATATAATAAATAGTTTCATGAAAGAAAATGTCCCATGCATTAAATGTTGCTATTAAACGTAAGCATCGTCAGTTGGTTAACCCTGCCTTCATTCATAGATTGACGTTGTTCTGTAAAAACTTGGTCATAAGAAGAAACACTTCTTTCAGGCATCTACAGAATTGGTAACAACTGACAAATACTGTATATTTTAGCCTTTCGTGTTAAATTGGGAAATAATTCTTCAGCTTTAATCCAAAATTCATTCAAAGTCATTCTACTGCCATTTTCTTTTGCATATGATAGGTATTTGTCCATTTCTGATTTACAGTCAGCATCAAATCCTGGAATAGAATATAATGGGAGGGCTTCCAGATCCAAACCAGCTCAGGTGGCAGCTTGGGTAAAGTATAGCCTTCTTGTTGGATTGCTTCTGTCAGGTGGTCTTTAAAACGTAGTTGTTTTCTGCTTGGGCAATGTTTAAACAATTTTTTAATGGTTGCAACCAGCTTGTCTGCTTTCGGAAAATTATTTGCCAAGATATTGCTGGCAAGGGCTATTATGGGGGCATTACAAGTCAAATGTACTGAATTTGGCAGTAAACTTCAAAGAATGTCATTGTATGCCTTGATCATGTAACTGGCATTATCAGAGATAAATCCAGTCACATTATTAAAATTAACTTCAAATGCGTTTAAACATTTCACAACGCCCTGTGCCACCGAGTAGTCCAGATTAACTGTATCGGCTAATATTACTTTCAGTTCGAAGGTATTCGATAGTCCTTGGAGAACAAACAAAATGTGCAAACCATGCTGATCTTTTGCATTTGTAGACTTGTCAGTAACTACAGATACACTGTCAGACATCTTTACCAGTTGTACAATTTTCATCTTGTGCAACTCAGCAATTTGAGGTAGATATTCCCTTTTCAGTTGACCTGCTGTAGGAATTGCTCCCGCATTTATTACATGTTTGTTCACAAATGCACGTAGTTTGGGATTATCAATTTTTTCCAGGGGAATATTATCACAAACAAATGCCTCTGTCAAATCGAGAATAACATCTCGTCGGCATTCATAATTTTCGTTCCCCATACGTTTTTTACTGGAGGACGCCGTCTCATAGCTATCAATCTCAGCCTTTCGTCTTCTGTGTTTTTCTGATGATAAATGTCGATCTGTTGTTGAATTTTGAGTGTGGTCCAAAGATAAATTGCAAGTTGTGCAAAATAAATGATACCCATCGGTGTGCAGAACACCAGGTGGATATTGTTGCGTTCGTTCACTCAATGAAATGCTTTTTCATTGCGATGTCTTTGACTTCATGTTTAGATCTCTCGATTTTTCTTTTAACGCATCAATTTATTAAATTACCATTTATACTCATCATAATTAGCTTTTATTTTTCTAATTAGTCAAAGCGTAATGTGTTGATTTATTAACTGTGAATTCGATTACTATAACTGGAGTGGCTGCAGGGACATCTAGGGGATAGCAGTTGAATTACAATTGAAAAAAAAAGTTGCGTAAAACGCAGGACCCTAGTATAAACTACAAAATATAAATCAGAATTGTACAGATCTTCAAGCAAGGTCAGATGACATTTTCACCCAAGCAGATAGAAATATTGGTGACCAGAACAGAGCGCACACAGATACCCACTCTCCTGAGCTAAACTGACTCTAACAGACAGAGCTCTACCTACATGCACAAGGCCAGGTTAAAGTGGCAATCAATTTACCAATTTAACCCGACCACATTCCTCACAGGGGTTTTCGTACACCTCCAATTAGGGAGGCCAGCTATTTAAACAGCATATCATTTTTGGTTGGCCTGCCCAATTGGAGGGAAAGTGCACTGCAATTTGTGTAGCATGAATTGCTTTTAACTCCATTCCCACACAGTATACAGATTTACAAGTACAGGGCTTCTGCCCTGCCACACAGTTATTTCTTTTTAAAAATATATTTTCCCACAAAGTTTTCAAAGCTACATAACACCATCTGAAGTTTTGTTTTTCAACTAAAATAAGTTTTGCTTTCAGTTCCCTAGTCTGATGATTCCATTTGTTTTTTTCTGACTCAATTTTCCTAGTTTGAACATTGTTTATATTTTACTTTTAATCATATGTGATAAAAAAGTGTGCTTAGTTACTTTCATCTTCTTGTCCCAACTATATGACACTGCGTCAATAAAAATGAACCATAAACTTAACTATATAAAAGCACACTAAACTAACACCAAGAACTCAACGTGAATCAGAATGAATAAGGGTTGTCTTTGTTGAAGATGGCAGTAAAATGAGGAAGTTTCATTTCAAACCTGCATATAAAAATAGCTCGTAGAGGATTGCCGTTTCTTTGCAGTATATACCATAGTAACCGTTTGACACAGGAAACCGCGGTCTGACGAGTTCACTAACCTGCTTTCAATGTGATTTACCTAGAGATGCATGAAGCATGCAAGGGCCACTTTCATGTTCTGTATCAATAGCTGTTTTTAAAAATACTGCTTTCTAAATTGTGTTCCACACACCATACAAAATGCCTATAGATAAAAATAGAAATGTACCATTCCAAAAGAGTAAATAATGTTTAGAATTAAATTAAAAGATAAAACTCAACAGAACATAGAATAAAGGGAATTGCATTTTATTTCAGATGGGCTTTGTTTCTTCTTACAACTACTGGTATGTGCTTTGGAAGCACTTCTGGTGAAGTGACTTAAGCCATTCATTAGGGGACTTCCCTTCACCTGTGGCCTCCTGGGAACACAGTTATGCTAATTGGCATTTAATCCAGCAGCCTCACTTAAGGTAATCATAGGGATATCACCTGAGCTGGTACATAAGCTTAAAGGGGTAATAACCATGGCTTAAAAAATTCTTACATTTCTTACTTAGTCCCTTAAAGGGTACATAAGGACCTTTTTGATGATGGAGGATGATGGGAAATGTAGTTCTGAGAGGTCCATGCAGGTACATAGGAAGCCATCTTGACGCAGGGAAAGGAATTTAAAAGTTTAAAAAAGTTGTCAAAATGTAAAAAAAAAAAAATAATAACACAATACATTCACCTTATGTAAAGAATCGTAGCAACAAATGGAAACATGTAGCACAATAAAATAAAAAGGTCCTTATGTACCCTTTAAACATTGGGGCGACCATGAAAAACATACACTCCATAGCATGATGCTTATAGTCCTGCAAGGCTGCTTCATATACTGTACCAGAATATGCCTTTTTGCAAAGGTTCCCAGCTAAATATATCAGGAGTTATTAGTTTGGCACTATATGCATGTGGTTGCTGTGACAATGTATGTGCAAACAGGCATCCTTTGTTAAACTATAAACATTGTTTTTGAATAGGAATAAGATTTGAAAGAGCAACTACATAGCAGATGTTTAAAATTTAAAAAAAATGGAATGTACTTCTTAGAAATACTAAAATATTAAGAGAATTTTTCAACTAAAAACTCTATATGTAGGTAACGAGATAGCCATCTTGATTTGGATATTTTTTGGCAGTAGCTTGAGAAACTGCTAGAAGAGATTAATTTTACCTTGGGGGTAGTGACTTGCTCCACACATGTGTTTTGGCAAATCTTTTGTGATTAAACAGCTGTTGGAGGACATCACAGTAAAGCTTGTATGGGATTACATAGCACATTTCTTAGGTGATGATTTTTAAGTATGCACTGCAAGTATACGATTAGCACAATATACTTCAACATGTGACTACTAATTTTGAGCTTGATTTACAAGGCCTAACACACACCTCCTCGCTGAAGTAAAGATGCAGAGCACAGACTTGACATCATTTTAAACTCATGTTAAACTCTGTAAAATGTTTGGTCTGGGTCTGTATTAAAGCTAAGGTCTGAAGGAAGCCTGGTGGGGGGACAGAAACAGAAACAGAAACAGATCTGAAAACATGAAAGGCATTTTAATACTTGAATAAGTATGTGTTTTGGGTACTAGAAAACAGCTGTCCGGTAATAGTTAATACTTAATAAGTTTAGTTAGTACTCCTTGCAGGAGTTAGGCTTTTGTTTTTGTTTGATTTATTTTGTGACTATAAATATGCAGGCCCTGCCCTGTTGAAATATATCTGTGGTCCAGTGTTCTATTTTCACAAAAAGACAGTGTGACAGGTCTTGCAAGTGGCAAACTTACTCCGCTTTGTCACTATATATATAAAACATTATTAGCCTTTCTTCTGCTTCGCAGTGCTTTTTCCTTAACGTGCCTGTCGCGTTTTAGCTGCAGGTATCCACCTGCGCATTAAGCTTTTTTTGTTTTCACCAGTTATGCAGGAGCCATAAGGAATGTTATCATCATTATGATAAAATGAACAAGGGATACAACACTGCCCCATTACCATGTGGCATCTCCTATACAGGTTCTTTATTTTTTGGGAAAACAATATTGCCCAGAAGATTTCACACCTTCTTTTACATACAGTTTTTACGCCTCAATAAATGTCACTTGTCACCACAGACAAGTGGAGTGAATTGTTTGTTACAAATTAGTAGGCCACAAACTGTATTACAATGTGTTTAAAATTGTTTGTGAGGATACAATTAAAGCATAGTCAGACTTGTTTAATTTTTTTTTTTTTTTTTTTTTTAAATTTATCTTGGTACACCCTTTGCGTTTTAAGTTTGCGTGAACATACTTACAGCCTCAATGAATCCTGGTTTGCTGCCATGATTAACAGCTGTTTCCTCCTTCTCTGAACTCTCCTGGAAAATGACGTTATAGTGCGCTATACATTTAGTAACCCAAACCGGAATTTACCACCAGCCGCATTTGATAGAGGTGTGCTAAACTAGATAAAATGAGTCCGTTTGAAATGGCACATTGAAATGTATTTTGAACCACATATAGTCACAGTGAAAAGGGTGCTAAATCAGATAAAACCTGTTGGCTTGGTCACTGTTCCAGTTTTAGGAATATATATATATATATATATATATATATATATATATATATATATATATATATATATATATATATATATACTGTATATACAAAAAAATAGTTACAATATGATCAATAAATAATATGATATAATTTTAAACACTCAAAACAATTTAGGCAGGTTCAAACTTAAACTTAAAATGTGTTCCCAACTCCAACAGATTATTGGGAAACTAGCTCAGAACACCATCAAAAAAGAAATGTAATGTCCATAAAGTAGGTAGACAGGATCTCGGTTTATCAGAGACCACTCCAACAAAACATAGCAGGCACATGCACCAATGAAAGCTATAAAACTAGACATTACCATTTCCACGATCAGACACACAAGGAAGTTACCATTTCCACGATCAGACACACAAGGGTCTGAAACACAAGGGAAGAAAAACTATTTTCTATTTATTCATTCAAGCATCTCACCAAGACATTTACATATGTAGAACCATATAGGCGTATACAAGCCCTTTTTGTTGTTGTGGTTGGACTATAGGCTAGATTGCATTTACATTTTAGAATAATAGGTTGTCTAAGAACATAAAATAAGATTAATAAGAAATGCTGGTAGATCTTTTTATTTTGTGTGTGCATGAACAGACGTACAGCAGTGTGATAAGTAATTAATAAAAATATACAAAGACATGACATATGCAGATTGTAATGTTGTTGTTTTTTTCTCTCTTGTCTTAATTTATTCTATATATGATAGGCTTGATTGTGTTTGTATTGCTAATCCTGGTATTAAATACATTTAAAGAAAGTTCAGAAAAGCACGGTTCATGTTGAATGTTTGTTTTCTTTGTTTTCCTGTATGTTTTTTTGCTGCACTTCACGTAAACAATGGCTGAATATGAAAACATAAACACAGCTGAAATGTGTCAGTATTAAAATAAATAAACAAAGATATCTATAAACACTACGCTAAACATGTTTGTATAAAATATTATTCATGTTACTCAGCAATGCATTTGTTATTATTAGTTTATTTAGCAGACACCTTTATCCAAGGCGACTTACAGAGACTAGGATGTGTGAATTATGCATCAGCTGCAGAGCCACTTACAATTACGTCTCACCCGAAAGACGGAGCACAAGGAGGTGAAGTGACTTGCTCAGGGTCACACAATGAGTCAGTGGCTGATGTGGGATTTGAACCAGGGACCTTCTGGTTACAAGCCCTTTTCTTTAACCACTGGACCACACAGCCTCCTTGTAAAATGTATTACAGAATTTGTAGCATCCAATTTTATATAGTAAAACCTGGCTAACCTGGTCTTGCAATGGCCCCCATGTAGTTAATGGAGTTGAGATATGTGATGGCAGATCCCTTATAAAAGTTGACTGTGGTATACCATGGTGAAAGTATAGCAAGGTGCAGAGAAGCACAGTTAAACTGCACCTTGTGTAACCAATGGAAAGGGAGGGGGGTTGATGTCTATGATACCTTTTTTTAAGTAATCAAAATGATCGAATTCTCAAAGCATTATATTTGAAAGCACCCTATGTATGACACCAAATAGACACGATGCTATTACAGATCACAACTTCTTACACGCATTTCTATTTTGGCAGAAGCTGCTTCAAAATTTCCAATTCACCCCTTTAGGTGGGGAAAAAAAACACCAATAGCTTGAAACAATGGCCTTTAGATAATTAGCATTGCATGGCGGCACATTATAATTTGGGCTTCTAGTCTTCGGTTTTTATTTTCCATCTCTCTCCCTCCCTTTAAACCTTAATTAATAGTTGTTAAGCCATAACTGAATACCAGATTGTTTAAATTAGGGATGCACTGCTATAAACTAACACAGTGGAAAATAATAAACTGAATTTGGCGATTAGAGCCGGAACGAAATGCAGGTTCAGATAGAATCAGGTGAGATCAATGCACGTCGTTTGTTAACTCAATCAAGATATGAGGGTAAAAAGAAACAACTTCCTTTGGTAATTAGTGTTTGATTAAGAAAGCGAATCGGCTCAAAATATGTTTAAAGGAATATCACGCGATCAGAAATAAAACCTGAAAACTACAAGCCCTAATTATAATTTTCATAGAAATGAACCTTGCTACCAAACAACCAATAACAAAAGCTGGGAGAAGAATAAATTAGAAATAAATACCCATTTGGGATAGGAATCTTGTTCCTGTGTTGATACTGGCAATCTGTAAAGGGTTTGCGCCAATTTAAATAAGTCATTGGCCAAATGTAATTACTCTCAGTTAGTCCGTTTAGGAAGTCAGTCTTCATTGGTTTAGGTATTTCTATCACAGTTATGAGCATAAGCAAATGCATTTGGATTTGACCCTTAAAGAATCTTGTTTTCTTATTTTTTTAATCAGATACATGTCAGCCATGTTTCTCCAAAAAACCACTATTGGAGAAACTAAAGGAAAAACAAATTAGACATATTGAAACAAACGACGCACAAATGAGAAATGCTCAAAATTCAAAATGTTTACCCGCTTTATGGCATTTTGAAGGAATATTTACAGAAAACTGCACAAATATATTTCTGAAGATGTTCTCTCAAAGATCCAGAAATAAACACTATACTGTCCTCTGTAGTTCTGTGATTTGAATTCCCCAGGTTTTGTTTGAAATCTGGAAAATATTGTTAGTGAAAAAATAACACCTTTATATTGCCCAAAGCGAGTCAATCTCAAGCCAAGAGAAGGTGCCTCCTGCCAGATTATGCTCACTCTCAAGGCCTATGACTTGAAGACCTTGGAAATCTCAGCAGCAGCAACAGCTGAAGATACCAGCATGGATGGAAGGCAGAGTGAATCAAATGATGTGTGATCCATTAAAATAAATCACTAGTCTTCTAATCAGGACCCACCACAACTAACCTTGCTCCCAAAGAGGGATTTATAGGAATGGTAATGTGATCTCTCCTACAGGGTTTGACTCACAAATGTAAGAATGTTACTGGGAGGGACTTGGTCAAAACAGTTTGTCAGGATAAAACTGGCTACTCATGTGTTTCCCCCATGTAACTAAGTTAACAGAAGTCAAGTCAGCAGTTGTGGCAACATTTCTCAAGCATGCACAATACTCTGCTCTCTGTGATAAGAAATTGACTATTGAGATGTCTGAAATAAATGAATGCACCAAAAATGAATATAGTAATTACACATTGGGGAAAAATAGACCACAAAGAGGAACACAATAATGTAAACAATATATAACGTAGCAAGAAAATACTCAGAACAACTTAACGGATCCTCCCTGCCACTAAGTTATTAAGTTGTACACTGTTACAATTGTTTTATTATATAATAATTCTAAACAGTACGGCCCATATACAATGCATTTATCACCATGTTAAGTTTACACCATATTTGCAATCAAACTGGTAATGTTACTAAGGTGCTTGTAGGAGCTTTTAAATTAACTTCCTAAATGCTTTATATTTTAACTACATTTTTTTTGTTTTGTTTTAGAACAACATTTTTTGGGAGGTGGTTGAGAACCATTTGATGATTTAAGAATCTCAAAATGGACATTCAAGCAGCTCTGACATACAAGTTTCTTTCTAGAATGGAACAAGCTCTTACAGCACTGCATACAAAAGCATCTGCTAAATCATTAATTATTAATAATAATAATAATAATAATAATAATAATAATAATAATAATAATAATAATAATAATAATAATGATACCACCTATTCATTGTCACTGGTCATATTATTTACAGAACACAATACGCTGTCCCTTGGACACAAATGCTGACTAATGCCATAAATCATCCTGGGTCTTTTGCGAAATATTGAAAATCTTGCTCCATGTAAATCAAATACAATTTTTTTATGGATAATTCTACAATGGGTTGGGTATATCTGAACAATTCTACAGTCGGTTTGGTTCTCAATTCTCACATGTCATATAGAATATTTTTCCAATAGGGCTGTGCAGATACTCAGATTTTCAGAGTCATTCTGTTAAGATATGTAAAGTGGTTCGGTATCACTCAACACAAAACAAAGCTCTCACTCGGTTGCCTTTGTTTACACAGTCATTGAGTACCAATAAATAATAATAATAATAATTATAATAACATATAGAATCTGTCATGATCAAACTAACTAAAACAGCATATATAACAACTGAGTGCGTACAGGATCATTTCAGTTTTCTAAAGTCCATGGAAGTCTGAACAATCTAATTCCACATGTTATAAAAATACATTTTATACAGTTATGTAATTTGTTTCCCCTGAAGCAGATTATATTAATTTAATTTAAATCTCAACTACCCATTCGAGGAAGCAAACAAAAGTGGAGATTGTTTTATTATTATTATTAGGTCAGCAGCACAATTATATATTTATCACAATAGTGAACTGTGAACTGATGTCTATTCAACTGATCTAAACAACAGATGTACTGTAAATACTAACTCCATATAGATTATTTTGCATACACTTCCGAAACCCATGCGTATTGTTAACCAATTTAAGACTTTTTCAATATAACTGTTTAGACATTGCACTGATTTCAAGTTTGACTAAATCAATGCATAAACATTTTAGTCTAGACAGAAAAAAGTACTACAAACTGTTTAAATATACTGCACAATGCTTTAAAAACATGGAGCTACCAAGGTTTTGAAAATCATGAAAACATGTTAATCTGTGTATTCTGCAATAACAGCAATATTATTTATTTTATGATTCTTTAGGGCTATAATAACTGCTACACAAACCTGGATCAAGGAGTTGTGACCTATGATATTAAAAATCTAAATACTCAACAATATTCAGTCTTCGTGTCTGCTACAGAATGCATACATCAAAGGGTGTAAATAAGTAATTGTTAAAAAGGACACGTACAAGGACACTCACGTGCATAGAAATAATCTCACATATAGATTGTACACATTTAACTTTTTCTATAGATTGTATTTGCATGCTCACAATAAAAACAGATGTTAATTCTTTTTGTCTGAGATTTTACTTTTGATCACAAATTGTTGTTTGAACAGAATTGTTACCAAAATAAACGCATTCTATTTACAGTGTTCTCAAACATTAAATTAAATAAACGCTAAGATGGTTACATTGGACTGCTTAATTCTTTAAACGTTTTATACAACAGAATTGTTTTTATTAACAATTGAAAAAATATACATTATAAAAATAACAAAGAGTCAAAACGTAGGGCACTGGTCTAATTGTTGTGAATTCCAAACTGTCGCCAGTGTGTCATACCTGACATTTGAAAGAAAATATACATTGTATTCTTTCTTGAAATACAGGCTCTATTGTTATTTTAAAAGATATTTGGCTCTATAGCTGTTTGGTATGCAACTCACCAGTCCATATTAATAATGTAGGCTAACACAGATATGTGTATGATACTGTTGATGGTTTTGTTGGTCTTTATGGGAAGAATCGTCATTAAAGGGACTTTCCAGGGTTAAAATGATCTAACAGTCTACAATAGTCAACGTTGGGGAATGCACCAAAAGCTTCCAGGTAGCACCCAATTGGGCATTGTGTCATTTGTCGTGTATAGAGTAATTAGGACGGCACATTACCTAAAGAAAACTCATACGGAAGGGTGGGTTCCATAAGGGGGTAGATTGGATCTACCCAAATACACCGTATACCTACAGTGTTCAAACAGCACCGCCCAAATCTCCCGTCTTGTTTGTTTCAGCTGTAGAACGATCCATCTACAACAGCCGGGCTCGATTGACACTGTCTGCCTGAGCTTTGCTGCTACGCCTGGCTCGGAATAACAAGACAGTTTGCTAATACCAGCCGATCGGGGCTTTACTCATATCTACACAGCAAGCTAAAAAATAAAAGCAAGGAAGCAGCAAGCAAACAGCACAGCTCAAGTTCTGCAACCCAGCATGGCTTCGGGAGACCTTTACGAGGTACTGTAAAACACTGTCAAGGGTTATGTTCTAATATCGACAGACAAATGCATTAGGAAGTACAGACGGGTTTCCGTTTATGGAATCACCAATGTCCTAAGCCCTTAGGAACAGAAGATTCCATACAAACCCTGCTGTAGCAGTAAAGGGATGAAGCTTTGGGTTCATTGTTATTATATCAGGCCTATTGAAATAGAGTTAGCGGCAGCATCTGAAGCCAGGTGTAAGAAAGAACTCACGTCAATCATGGAAAGTCGTAAGTAACAGAGATGGGTTATTAAACAAGCTCATACCTAAAAAAAAAAAAAAAAAAAACGAAGACAAATGCAATAACTACAGACGGGATGCTGATGTAGTACGCATGCCAGAAGAAATATATTTAACATTTTTATTTTTTATTTTTAAAGTGTGATATTTGAGTTGAAAATTAAGGTTGGTCGCGGTGTTACGTGTTGTCATGGCGCAGGTGACCAGAATAATTCAGACCTACAATATTGTGATTTATTTTTTTTATTTTTATTTATTTTATTTTTTATTTTTATTTGGGGGAATCATAATTGCACTTTCCGCTTTAAAAAGTTATTATTTGAATTTCTGTCTGGGTTTACTCATGGGACGCTGTCATAAGCTAAATAGTAGGTATTTAGCAGGATGTATAGATATGCACACCATGGGAATAATATTGAGTTATTGGTTAATATTTCTGGCTGATAGTACAACCCAAATGAAGAGTAGCCATAGGAGAATAACACACACCCCATGTTCCTTTTAAATGTACAAAATATCAAGGCTGTGTTACAGTAAACCAAGACCATTCAGGATTTCAAGATACAGAATAAATATGTTGACATGTGAATGTGTAAATCTTGAGTTTGATTAAGAAACAGCAGCATCGTTATTGGTTGGTGATAAGTCAGTTCTTCACCCATACCTTTTAGGTTATAAAAAGCTACCCGACAGCCATATAAGAAACCGTCTGCTCTGTTAAACTGATTAATCCAAAACTTGCTTAAGCATAGGATTTGGATTTTTTAAAACGTTCTGAATCTGTTAAAATCGTGTACTTTGTGTATGAACATAGTAGACCACCAGTGAGAGTTATCAGAACATTGTAGCCTACTGTTGACTTAATTCTGGATATGCGTAACTTGATTACAATATGGAGTTTACAGTTGCATTAAATATTTGCTTAATTAGCCCAATATATTTTAAAAAATGCATAAATTGAAGGTTTTGCAGGCTAGTCTGATTCAAGTATTTGTTGGATTAAACCCAATAATGTTCATAAAGTCCGTCTGTACTTTAATATATGAGGCGGCATTTTGGAAAAGGTTATGTTTCTTCGATTCGAATTAATTAAAAAAAAGAGTGAGGTATAGATTTATTCACTGGTCTGTTCCAAACTATGTTGAAATAGACACCTATAATTATTGGACTTTTAAACTTGAAATTGTTATGGAAAGGATATTTTTGATCAAGTAGATTATGGTTGGGTGCTTGTGATAAAACAGTTAATTTAGGATGTTTGGGTGGATTTTGCCAATGCTAATGTACCTCTTAGTATTTATGTTGAGATAAAACCGTGATTATTTTTTTATAGGCCTATGTATTTTGTAAACTATGATACACACAAATATTAACAGATTATAAACACCAAAGGTTTGATTTTTTAAAAAAATCATTGGTTGTAGCGTATATCTCACAAAAAAATTGCAACCGTTTCAATAAGAAAATCTGTGTACTTCTTTTGTACATATTTCAATGAAATGTGGGAGTAGAAAGTGAGGCTAATTAAAAGGAGCTGCATTTATAATGATGGTAAAGTCTTCTCCACCATGTTAGAGTAACCCAATCAAGGAAGTATTGTTCTAGACGTGGCATCCGACCTACCAGCCTACGTTTTTTTTTTTACTTGAAAAAAACTGCCTGCAGATGGTACAGGTACAGTATCTTTGATTAACCTATCACTGTAACCACATCAACCTGGGAGGTCGGATTTGGTGTATTTAAACCGGTAGGTTTAAATCCTGTGATAGTAAAAAAAAAAAAAAAGAAAGAAAAAAACACTGTCACCTGGTAGACTGGCAATGGCAGTTAATGTAAAATTAGTAGAATAAAATGGATAACAAGTTGTTTTATTTACTGTGACGTGCAAGGTATAGACAGGTGTTTTATTATTATCAAATTAAATCTTGTTGTAAAATAGAAACATTTTAGAAAATTGCATAGATTTGGAAGATCGTTTTTTTTTTTTTCAGGTTTACCCAACCTGACTCTCATTATAGAATGGTTCACGTTTACTCAACCAACTCGTTGTTTTATTGTTTGTAATAGTTCAGCATATGTTTATTTTGATGATGTGTTTTTTAGCCATTTCAAAGCAAAGATTCAGATTATAACTACATATAATTTACACCTAGATGAATTACGGGGAGATGCTGTTGTTTTCCGTAATAGTAGTTAAAAAAATAAAAAATAAAGTGTCTTCATTTAGCATAACTTATGATTTGTGCTTGTAATTTGTGTCATTGCAAGCAGGTTTACTTCTAACATAAATCCAAACTCAGCATTATTAAACGGGTGTCAGTTTTTTTTTTGGGGGAGATTTATTGAGACACCAATCCAGTTTCTTTTATTGTTTGCATTAAATTCTGTACCCAAAATAATTCAGTTATTTAAAATGGTACATAATAATATGACAGTGTCACAACAAGTCTGAGGCTTTGATATTTTATGTTTTGGAATTAATGGGAAAAATATGTGATTATCCCATAGAAAATCTATAGGATTGAACTTGAAACTTGGCTAGGCAATCTTCAATTGGCTCAGTGGTAAAAACAAGCCAAAATTCTAACAGACAGTTCAACGCAAACAGACATCTGAGATGTGCCTTCCATGGTATCATACATGTAGTTTTTTGTGCCATGTCTGTTAGATCAGGGCAAGTTGACAAATCTATAAAGGACATCTTCAGATCGTGGTTAGTTCTTCCCATTGAACCAATGTTACAGCCGAATTTCAAGTACAGTACAATGCTATGGAAAAGGGTTGTACTGTCAACTGTCGTAAGAGTATTCAGAAATGTAATTTTTCCAAGCCAGGCGTGGGCCACAAATTGGCCTTATCGGCGCTTATTCATTTCCCCCAGATTGGCCATGCTTGTGTTTCTAAATTCTTAGTTCTAGAAAAAGGTGTGCTCTGTTGGACTCACAGTAGGGATGTTATTCTGCACCACTTCTGGCACTTTGACTGAGTGAAAGCTGTGTGCAAGTCTATCAACATCCATGAGCAGAATCATTTGAGTTTGAGACACATTGTGATGCTGTGATGAATCCATTGTAGATAACAAGCTGGTTCATGCCAGCTCCTGTGGACCAAATGCTGGGCTTGTTGCCTCCATTTAAGGTTGGTTATACATAGAGAACTGTGTTTTTTGCAAATACGAAATAACACGAAATGTAGCATATAAAACGAAATGCAAATATAAAAAGAAGTAACACGAAAAATCATTATAAAACAAAGATACAGTGACATTTTTAAATTGTGATGTTTGTACAGAAAAATCGTAGTTGTCAAGGTTCAGCCATTACCAAAGACACGGTCTGAAGGGAAACGGAAGCTCTGACTAGCAGTTGCGTAAATGTGTAATTTGAAGCGAGTCGTTTGGGAATTAAAATTCTGGTGGAAGAGACATTTTTTTCTAAAATGCCTAAACCGCGCCTAACAATTAAACAACGTTTCAAAGAATTTGAGCATGAGGGGATGTATGCAGCTAACGGTGACAAAGTAATGATGTGCAGATTTTGCAACTGTTGACTGGAATGGGATTCGAAAGATACCGTTGTTAAGCATCATTAGTGATTGCCTTGCTGGCATAATTCGTGATATAAAGCAGGTCATGAACACATTATGAGTATGAGGGAAAAAATAAATAAAACGGTGAATTAAAGAGCAGTGTTTCAATGCTGTACGTTTAGTCGTTCTTTACATTTAAACAAATACATATAGTTTACTGTACAGGACTGTTGCAAAGTGGTTTGCAGTGCGCAGGTGATGTGATTATGAAACAGAAGACAGACAATAAAGTTCACAATCCAAGCAGGTTTTATTTTTATAATCCTGGTCTGGTGACCACAAAGAATAATCCTAGGCAATACCCAGCAATGTGTATTGCACTGTTCCAAAACAACGGGTTGCAGTCCCAAAATAATAAGACACGGTTCGCAAATAATAAACACAGTAGAACACACAAAAAGACACACGCATTCACAAGTCCAGAGCAAGTGCTATAGTGCTTGTGGTGAAATACAATTTATCCGTGTACATTGGTGCAGTGTTGTCCGGGTTTAATGCTGGCCTGTAGCGATAGCTCCGGATCGTGTTAGCCGTCTAACAAACAAGTAGATTTTTAGACATGACAAAACAAACAAAACACTCACGATAAATCACAGTACTCCTTCCGGCCAAGCTTAACCATAACAAAGGAACAGATCACCTTGCTACATCCCCTTTTGTACCATCAGTCACACTCCCTTGGTTAGCGAGAGCAACCATTTCTCCTCCAATCCGCGGTTGCCACATCGCTTCCCTTCTGGGTCGATGACTTGGTGTACCGTAGTGCCGCCCCCTTTCTAGATGTCCAACTTCCACCTAACCCTGGGAATGAATTGTCAGGCCATCCAGTCCAGGGCACTCTGTTCCCTTTATCACAGTGCCCTCAAAGGTATCATTAACTGGAACGAAACAGTGCTGTCATTATCTAAAAAAAAAGGCATGAATTGTTGACTGATGAGAGCTGTCAATTCTTGGTGTTTTTTTGTGTGCATTTGTGTAAGACTGACTGTTAAAATTTGGTGACTTTGGTGTTTTGTAACTGAAGGCCGCCCGCGCAGCATTTGGCAGCACAAAATGTCAGTTTATCAGCCGAGATGATTGTTGGTTGTTAGTTGCGTTGGAAATTAATTCTATTCTGTGGTTTGTGAGTAAAGCCTGGACACGCAGCATTTGACAGGCTGCACAAAACGTGTCAGTAAGCGGGTTCGTGAGATGATATCAAGAGAGGTAATTTCTCAAAGAACCTATAGCACGTGGCAAGTGGTTTTTTGAAAAATTGTGATAATAAATGGGGTATGATATTAAGCGAGGTGATATAAAACAGGTTAATCTGTATTTTCTACTAGTATGCTAATTCTTTTTTTTTTTTTCAAGGGGTGCAAACTTTGTCCTGGAGCCAATGCTGTTTTGGTTTTGAATGGATTTGAATAAATTAATCTACTTTGCTTAGTGTTTAAATACTGAGAAACCCCAAGCTTGTTGTATACAGCTTCAGTGCAATGGGATTGAAATACAAATCCTGTCCTGTTTTTTCTTTTCTTTTCTTTTTTTTTTTTTTTTTTTTTAAATGAGTAGATTGCTGTATAGTGGGGCAGTGTATATACACTGAAGTGATCCGAGTGCCTGTGACAGTTGCTGTGCTGTGCAGTGAAACGGTGACTCGTAATGGTGAGCTGGCACCCTGGGTGCAGCTCCCAATCTCCATGCTACTCGTCTGCAGAAACAAAAACAACAAAATACAGGCTCCAGCTTGATGATTAGTTTTAGCGTAAGGGAAAGTATTCGCGTCCCCTTTGTATTACCCAACTCCTCCCTGCAGTCAGCCCGACGCCAGCCTTTCTCTAATCGCTGCCTGCCCTGTAGCCGATCGCAAGGGATTCGTTTCGTGTATGTGCTGCTTCACGCTTCCACTAAGATGGACAGCTTCCGGTTTCCGCTCACCGTCGAGTCGACCAGTCTACGGGGAAGCATACCGTCCACCTTACACAGCGCCCTTTCTGGTTGGGAGGGAGATTTACAGCTTAGACTCTTATTCTCTCTTTGTCACACTTCTGTTGAGTTTTCATTGAAAGAACACTGGGTAACCTGTATTTGCAAATTATGACATGTCCCATATTTAGTCTTCTGAAAGGAGGTAACTTTATCCATAAATGCAACAGCACCTCAGCATTTTGTATGTTACACGTGGGAACAAGATTTCTGAGTTTAGTTTATGTTGAACTGAGTAGAATATATGCTATTATTACACGGTGTTAAATAAAATATCAAAATTATGTGTATTGGTGTTTTTTTCTTTGTTTTTTTTTTTTAAATGGTCTCAATCTTAAAATTCTATTTTGCAAAACTTTTGGCCACAGCTGAAGGCTACTGGTTGACAATAATAAAAACAACAGCATTTTCAGAATAAATAAATAGTTGTTATTAAGTTAAACTGTGTTGTTTCTTTATGTGGCCAACAATTACCTTTATATGTGAATCCTAAGCAATCACTATATTAACTGTAACTGTTATTATGACAGAAAATAAACAGTAAACTCTGCTTTTCATTGAAAATAACAAAACAATTTACTTCATGTTTGGAAAACTTTATTATCAATAATTGTATAATCGACAAAAAAGCTACAAATATCAGTGCCACTGCTACAGAGATATTGTGTTATTTTCTTTTCCTGTAGTGTCTTACGATTTGTCCATGAAGAAGTGGCAGGGTTTTAAGTGTCATGTAATGAAACTGTATTGTGGGAGAGAAGAACTACTAACTAGGGTTACATTCTCAATTAATGGGAGTTAATGATTAAAGATCATTGGGATTATGACCATAAACGATAATTGAAAATGTCATTATCATCCAACTCTATTATACATGTTCAGGGCATGAAGTTAAGGTCATGAAGGGCAAGGCAATGTTGCCTTCGTTGGGCATGAAGATTCATGGGCACCAAGGCAGTTCTAGGGGGCAAAAAGGCAAAACATAAACCCAACCCAAGGGCACCAAGGCAATTTCATAAAACAACAAAAAAGAAATACAGAGAGCCTATTATGTTGACATTGTTATTCAAGCAAACACAAATCAATGTTTTCTGAGTGATTCACACACCAATTGTTACAAAAATAAAATGTAGGTCACTTTTCCCTTGTAAAAATAAAATGGTATAAAAATAAATCCAATTAAAAAACAACATAACTTTCATAATGAAAATATGCAAAGGTTAATTTGGCAAAAAATAAATATTCAGGGTATTTTTTTTTTTTGCTAAACTCGATCACACACCACTGACTAATGCGTAGATTAGACTAGAAGCTTAGATACAGCCTTATCATTTAGAGATATCTCAAATTGCATTTTAAGATATATTGAAATATTTATAAGATTGATATCTGTAAATAATTTGCAGATATCTTTAAATGAGTAGACGATATCTGTAAATAAACCCTTTTGAAGATATCTTAATTTCATTTTGTGATATCTAAAAATGAAACAAAGATATCTCAAATTGATTTACAGATACAGATATTTGCAAGGATGGTACTCCAAACTGTCATTTCAAGATATCCTCTAAAGGACTTCCTGTGCAAATGCTCTGTTTTTAAAGGGCTTCCTGTCCATTTAGAGATATCTCTAAATGAACAGGAAGTTATTTCAAGATACCGGTATCTTAAAAATGATTTAGAGATATCTCTAAATGAACAGGAAGTTATTTAGAGATATCTCTAAATGATTTATAGATCTCTAAAACAGGAAGTTAGTTCGATACCTTTAAATGAGTTAAAAATATCTCTAAGTGATCAGGAAGTGATTTAAAGATATCTGAAAAGCGATTTGAGATATCTTAAAATGATTTAATGATATCTCAAAATGCATTTTAGATATCTAATTTAAAGCTCCATTTAAATATATCTGGAAATCATTTTGAGATTCTGTAAATGTATTTAAGATTTACCCATGGCTTTAGTTTAATAATGATAGTGGTCAAATGAGTTATTCAGGCTGTAGTGTTTGCGCAACTGCAGTTTGTTAACCGCTGTTACAAAACCTGTACAACCTGTACAAACAATTTGGCTTTGAAAATGAAAACTCGAAATAGAAACTACGTCAGGCAATAGAGAGTGCTCTGCATCACAATGATGAACAGCTGGATGTACATAGTGTTGGATGTTTACATTTGAGAGGCCTTATATAGTTTCACAGTTCTTGAAATTAACAGAGGATTTACACTTTTGTTATGGGGCATTGCTGGACACTCGATTCAGGGGGAAAAAAAAGGTATGCTGTATTTAAGCATTCACATTCAAACCCCTTTTGTGAAAGCATGTGTTTTACTTGTTAAAAAGCAGAACTACGTAAGTTAGTGAGAATGTATTACACAAAAATAAATGAAAACAGAAATCGATGCACTTCTCAAGATTGTGTTTCATTATTATATTATATCTTCCATAACGCAGAGGGGAGGGGGCGGACAATAACACTGAATTACAAAACAGCAACTGTCATTGAAATGTATATACATTTGCAGTACACTGAAGACATGAAAGGAGTGAGAATGTGTTGCAGTGTAAAGTATTGCAATTTTAAGCCCGTTCTGTCACAAATCTAATGCACTTTAACTTGCACTTATCTGCTCCCTATTTTACTGTATTTAATCCTGCACTTAGTCCAATCTGTAGTATTTTGTATTTTACTTGCACTCGTATCTAACCCTGATGTAACTATCAACACTGTTACCTGCTCTTGAACTGCCCCAATATCAAATCGTACTGTGTTTTGTATTTGCACTTATTAGGACTGAAGTCACTGTATTTTGTATCTTGCTCTTAATTGTACTGTAATTATTGATTTCAAAATTAAAAGTAAATTCACATTATTATTATTATTATTATTATTATTATTATTATTATTATTATTATTATTATTGTCGGGGACGAATTGTTGTGCACCCATTTCTAACCTGAACATGAGGTCATTACTATTTAAATTGTTATTATAAAGTTTCTTATAAATAAACATACTATGACAGCACTGTACTACTGAAAATATCAGGGAGAGAGGGAGAGGACTGACTCATTTTCTGTTGTGACAACAGGGAAGAAGAAAAGTACACATAACATGACAGGTGAACATCAGGTAGCTGTTTAGATAAACTCAAAGTCTGCATAATCATACTTGCGTTTCTTTGAAGCTCCCTGCTTGTTTTACACAGCCTGTCGAGCTGTATTGGTCTTGATCCTCAAGTTTAGACATTTGCAACAATCCAACTGAAACCCCTGTATTGTATGAGGAATTCCGGCTTGTAACGGGATACAGCAGGGATTTAATATCAAGTTTCAATTGCTTGTCAGACTCAGCTGACAATTTAAATTGCCTGCACTTATAACTGCAGTATAAGGGAAAGACCTCTGGAGCAGATGTCCACACAGTTGATATTGAAACACAAGGTTTGGTTTTCAGTTGGTTATTGGAGATCCCACCCTGGGTTCTTTTTTTTTTTTTTTTTTTTAAATGCTTTTTATGTGGGGTTAAGAGAAGGTGGTGATCAATTACACAACAGGCTATGATTAATGGCGCTCTTTCAGTTGTTTTCGGCACCAACAGAGTACCTGCTGTATCTATTACAATCTTTGGGAAATGCAGGGAATATGATAGAAAAGAACTGAAGGAACATTAGGTTCTCCCGTGATTTACCAGCAGAAATGGTTTGGTACTCCCCAAAATTAGGGGTCATCATCCAAGTCGCTGTCTAGCTCCACCTCCTCCTCCGACAGTTCAAACAATTGTGATGTCAAGGATCAGGGGTGCAAATTTGGAGCTAGATTCTACCACCAGGGTACCTCATATTAAATTCTGGCGCTAGTAGACATGTTTAATTTATTATTATCATTTTTTAATGTTTTTATTTTTATTTGTTAGCAACCATAGATGATGATGATGATGATAGTTTCTCATTGGGTCTGGACTACTCAAATGACCCCCCCCCCCCCACACTCATCCACATACACAGGAGAGAAGGTTTGTGTCGTCGTAAGGGGGGCTTGATGAGGGTGATATTTAATAATTTAGCACCAGTAGGCTGTCTGGTGCTAAACATTGAAAACAGTTTATCACCAATTTTCAAAAAACGATTTGCACCCCTGTTCAGGATCAAAGGTTTCAGTGGTCATCTTACACATATGAATATGCATCAGGGCAGAAAGGCGTGAGGCTGATACTAGATGGGATCGATGTTTTTTTTTTTTTAAATGCTGACCTGTGGAAACCCACGCTCAAGCAGCACTGCCAACAACAGTTTCTGAATGCTTAAGTAGGAGTCCAGATTGCTGGTTATTACAATTTTTAACAGATCACCACACATTTTCTGTTAATTTCAATAGCCTACCACCGAATTTCAGCTGGGGGATGCAAAAGCAAAAAACAAAACACTGCATATCTTGATGGCACAACAGTATTTATAGAAGGATATCACTGAGGGAAACAAAATATTATTTTAAGTAAAATGCTTAAGTAAATGTTTTTTTAAACTCCTGCTTAAATGTAATGGCTTGACACCTCCTCTCATCTGCGCCCAGTTTGGGAAGTGAAGCCTCAGTGAGCTTCTACAACGCCACTACCCGTAACTACATCCCTCTTCCCTGAATGGACAGCTAAATCGAGATCCCTGCTATCATTGGTTGTTTCAAGTGTCCATTAAAAGAAAATGATTGATGTTATGAACTGGAGTGCTTACATCTATCGCTCTCATTTTTTTTTTTTTTTTAGAAAACCTTGAAGCAGCCAATGATGGCGCTAGCAAAGATGGCCTTTTTAGTGAATTGGAACCCTCTGGCCTTAAGTGAAATACGGAGACTTGTATTTAATTATGGTCTGCGATAATAAGCTCAGTTACATTGAGATCGTTGATAGATCCCAGAGACCTTGAGACTCAATAGAAAACCGGGAGGTAGGCAGGTATGGGCCACAGCCAGATAATATGCTTGACCTTGCAAGCGTGAGCACCCTCGCTGCCTATATGAAAAATGCTTTCCTGTTAAAAATGCACTGACGTTAAGCATTTGCGTCTTAAAAACAATATGGTAGTATGATTTTTGTTTTATTGGTGCGCGTGCGAACCTGTGTAGCAGTTATGTGAAGCCCTGTGTATAATCATTAACCATTAAACCTGGCCAACATAGTCAATCGGCAATTATCCCTGCTTCATTCATTGGTTCTTTATACAGGTTCCAATATCTGACAACTAAGAAGTGTCTACCCCATTATCTACTGTCATGCCATTTTTCAGTATTGTACTATAGCCCTGCTGTATATTACTGTAACACGGGTTATCAGTTGCCTCTAAGCAGTTCTTGCAAATCTTGCTATAACTCTGCCAAAGCCTTGTTCTTCAGAAGTTTCCCAAGAATTGCTGCATCCTCTGTCCATTTTGTAGACACCTCATTATACAAAGCAGGCATTGTAGATTTATCTTTAGAAAACAATGCTGTGTGATTACTTGTTCTAGGTTTTCTCTTGCAAGATCACTGTCACTTAAGGTTGCAAGAACAATGTTGAAAGAAGTTATACATTTTCATAGTTTGGAGAGTAGCTTCTTTGAGCTGTTGTACTGAATGTACCCTCAAACAGATCCCATGTTGTTCCAGTTAGATGTTAGGTTGTCATCCATTGATCTACTTCAGTGCACACACAATGTTCTTTTAAAAACTAGTGCATCACTGCAAGAGCTGATGAAGTTCATCAGGAGAAAAGCATACCCATGTACACCAAAGCACAGATTTCTCTGGACCATTCTGTGGAACAGCTGCAGATTTTCAATCCAACTTCCCAACATGACATATAGGTGGTAATCATCAAATAATGGCTATGTGTCCCTCCAAAACAGTTGAATCACCTTGCAGACTTGACACGTGGGATCACACCCATGATGTGCATACACTATAAATATTTTTAGTTTTTTTTTTAAACTTTTAACATCAGGTGCTACAGGACATTACAGGGTTACAATGCAAGGTCAATATTTAAATTCTGTATATTTTACAATAAGTGCAAATTATACTAGTAAAGTACAATATGAAATAAAATGCAACAAGTTAGGATTACAACAATTTGTATCTACAATGACATAGTAATAGTGCAAGGATATTATGATCAGCTTAATATGTATGTCGGAGTATCACATGAAAAAATATTCAACATTCATCCCAAAAGATATGTTTTTTCCAAAACTAATATATGATAGATATATACAGTATGCTTCAAATAATCCTAAAGGTATACGTGATAGCGAGCACACACTCAAAAAACATCTTATTTGCTACATGATAAAATGCTACAAAAAAAAAACACAGAACCTTATTTAATTATACTGTTACCTGTTTATTTCATTTATTGTTATTTAATATAATTGGATGTTTATAGTATGCTTTTTGCAACGCAGTTACTGATTTGTTCAAACCCTGTAGCAACCATCACTATCATCATACTGTTTACACAAAGAAGAGAAAAGGGTTAGTAGCCTACTATTACTGGATGTTTTGAACCAGGTACCTGAAAGGCAACTCAAATGTAGTGTCAGGAAGATTGTGACGCCACTGTCGTGGCAGTAACTGGAGTCTACGCAGCCTTCATGTCCTACATTATTATTGGAATAAAAAAACAAGGTACAAGGTACAAGGTTTCAAAATGTGAAATATGTTCTCCAGAAAAATGATGTGTTGAGTAGATCTGAACCTACTCAACAGGGTTAATCTTGGAACCCTGTTGAGATATTTTCATGGCCAATAAACCAATATTCTTATCCTTTTTTGTTTTCCTTTTGCTATCTAGGTTGAAAAAATTGTAGATAAGAGAAAGAACAAAAAGGGAAAATGGGAATATCTTATCCGGTGGAAAGGCTACGGGAGCAATGAGGACACGTGGGAACCTGAGCATCACCTCCAACACTGTGAAGAGTTCATTGATGATTTTAATGGACTTCCCATTCCCAAGGACAAGCGCGCCAAGCCAGGCAAGCAGGGTGGGGGCCCCCGGTTTCTCAGGGAAGGGCGAGCGGCCTCTTCTGAGGCTGTCAGAGGCAAAGTGGCAACCCACAAAAAGAAAAGGACTAACACGATGGGCTCCCAAAAGCAAAAACGGTGTTATGGCGGAAAACACACACTTGACAGAGCTACGAAGACTGTAACATATAGGACCACCCCCAGTGGACTGCAGATAATGCCCATGAGGAAGCCACACAATGGAATACAAAATGGAGACACTAGTCTGGACAAAGACTCCTTACACTATAGAGATACAGCCCAGGAACAAAAATTAGCAAACGATGGAGAACATGAACTGTTGGACGACTTGGAAGTTAATGACTCCCCTCTTATGAATGGAATTGGTACGTCATTATTTTATTGTTTTATATTTATTTGTCTTTTGCTATGTGAGCTGCATTCTTTCCACAGGGCAGTGAAATGCTTTGTCCATAGATCATGCTTTTCTGTCAATTTGGCACACTTAGTAATTTAACAGAGCAGTTTAATATACTCTAGTTAATGTACAGTCTTGCTGAAAATGATGTAAAGCTGTCAGTTTCATTCAAAAAGCTGATGGAAGATGAATGAAATACTGCACCTGCTGCTTCTTAGTTCAGCTTTGATGTGTATACTGTAGGTCACTTATGTCTTTTGGATCTAATCTGATGGCAAAAGCTGTGCAGTTGCTATATTTAATTGAGTATAGAGTACTGAACAGTATACAGAATTCTCCATTTATTCTTCCAAGCTGTAGATACCAATGTTCAAGATGTGTTTTTTTTTTCACTCCATTATTGGTCTCTGTAGCTTGGAAAGGACAGCTCATTTAATTCACTTTGACTTGCACTGCCAGAATGCTTCAATGCACTTGTGAGATAGCTTGCAAATTAAAACGTTCTGCATATATTTGAAAAGGAGACGATTATCTATTCATAGATACCAAGATATTTATTGAGCAAGGACAAAATTACATTACCAGCCACAGTATGGATGGAAAGGTAGGGCATAATTCACTGTAATACAGTACTTTGTAATCAGGTATTTTTATATATATACAGCTCTGGAAAAAATTAAGAGACCACTGCAAAATTATCAGTTTCTCTGGTTTTACTATTTATAGGTATGTGTTTGGGTAAAATGAACATTTTTGTTTTATTCTATAAACTACTGACAACATTTCTCCCAAATTCCAAATAAAAATATTGTCATTTAGAGCATTTATTTGCAGAAAATGACAACTGGTTAAAATAACAAAAAAGATGCAGTGTTGTCAGACCTCGAATAATGCAAAGAAAATAAGTTCATATTCATTTTAAACAACACAATACTAATGTTTTAACTTAGGAAGAGTTCACAAATCAATATTTGGTGGAATAACCCTGATTTTCAAGCACAGCTTTCATGCATCTTGGCATGCTCTCCACCAGTCTTTCACGTTGATGTTGGGTGACTTTATGCCACTCCTGGCGCAAAAATTCAAACAGCTCGGCTTTGTTTGATGGCTTGTGACCATCCATCTTCCTCTTGATCACATTCCAGAGGTTTTCAATGGGGTTCAGGTCTGGAGATTGGGCTGGCCATGACAGGGTCTTGATCTGGTGGTCCTCCATCCACACCTTGATTGACCTGGCTGTGTGGCATGGAGCATTGTCCTGCTGGAAAAACAATCCTCAGAGTTGGGAACATTGTCAGAGCAGAAGGAAGCAAGTTTTCTTCCAGGACAACCTTGTACTTGGCTTGATTCATGCGTCCTTCACAAAGACAAATCTGCCCGATTCCAGCCTTGCTGAAGCACCCCAGATGAGTCCAATTTTCAGCTTTGCCCAACACCTGGTCGTCTAATGGTTAGGCGGAGACCTGGAGAGGCCTACAAGCCACAGTGTCTCGCACCCACTGTGAAATGTGGTGGAGGATCGGTGATGATCTGGGGTGCTTCAGCAAGGCTGGAATCGGGCAGCTTTGGCATGAATCAAGCCAAGTACAAGGTTGTCCTGGAAGAAAACTTGCTTCCTTCTGCTCTGACAATGTTCCCCAACTCTGAGGATTGGTTTTCCAGCAGGACAATGCTCCATGCCACACAGCCAGGTCAATCAAGGTGTGGATGGAGGACCACCAGATCAAGACCCTGTCATGGCCAGCCCAATCTCCAGACCTGAACCCCATTGAAAACCTCTGGAATGTGATCAAGAGGAAGATGGATGGTCACAAGCCATCAAACAAAGCCGAGCTGCTTGAATTTTTGCGCCAGGAGTGGCATAAAGTCACCCAACATCAACGTGAAAGACTGGTGGAGAGCATGCCAAGATGCATGAAAGCTGTGCTTGAAAATCAGGGTTATTCCACCAAATATTGATTTGTGAACTCTTCCTAAGTTAAAACATTAGTATTGTGTTGTTTAAAAATGAATATGAACTTATTTTCTTTGCATTATTCGAGGTCTGACAACACTGCATCTTTTTTGTTATTTTGACCAGTTGTCATTTTCTGCAAATAAATGCTCTAAATGACAATATTTTTATTTGGAATTTGGGAGAAATGTTGTCAGTAGTTTATAGAATAAAACAAAATGTTCATTTTACCCAAACACATACCTATAAATAGTAAAACCAGAGAAACTGATAATTTTGCAGTGGTCTCTTAATTTATATATATATATATATATATATATATATATATATATATATATATATATATATATATATATATATATATATATATATATATATATATATACAGTACTGTGCAAAAGTTTTAGGCAGGTGTGAAAAAATGCTGTAAAGTAAGAATGCTTTCAAAAATAGACATGTTAATAGATTATATTTATCAATTAACTAAATGCAAAGTGAGTGAACAGAAGAAAAATCTACATCAAATCCATATTTGGTGTGACCACCCTTGCCTTCAAAACAGCATCAATTCTTCTAGGTACACTTGCACAAAGTCAGGGATTTTGTAGGCATATAGTCAGGTGTATGATTAAACAATTATACCAAACAGGTGCTAATGATCATCAATTCAATATGTAGGTTGAAACACAATCATTAACTGAAACAGAAACAGCTGTGTAGGAGGAATAAAACTGGGTGAGGAACAGCCAAACTCAGCTAACAAGGTGAGGTTGCTGAAGACAGTTTACTGTCAAAAGTCATACACCATGGCAAGACTGAGCACAGCAACAAGACACAAGGTAGTTATACTGCATCAGCAAGGTCTCTCCCAGGCAGAAATTTCAAGGCAGACAGGGGTTTCCAGATGTGCTGTCCAAGCTCTTTGAAGAAGCACAAAGAAACGGGCAAGCGTTGAGGACCGTGAGACGAGTGGTCGGCCAAGGAAACTTACTGCAGCAGATGAAAGACACATCATGCTTACTTCCCTCGCAATCGGAAGATGTCCAGCAGTGCCATCAGCTCAGAACTGGCAGAAAACAGTGGGACCCTGGTACACCCATCTACTGTCCGGAGAAGTCTGGTCAGAAGTGGCCTTCATGGAAGACTTGCGGCCAAAAGCCATACCTCCGACGTGGAAACAAGGTCAAGTGACTCAACTATGCACGAAAACACAGGAAATGGGGTGCAGAAAAATGGCAGCAGGTGCTCTGGACTGATGAGTCAAAATTTGAAATATTTGGCTGTAGCAGAAGGCAGTTTGTTCACCGAAGGGCTGGAGAGCATACACGAATGAGTGTCTGCAGGCAACAGTGAAGCATGGTGGAGGTTCCTTGCAAGTTTGGGGCTGCATTTCTGCAAATGGAGTTGGGGATTTGGTCAGAATTAATGGTCTCCTCAATGCTGAGAAGTACAGGCAGATACTTATCCATCATGCAATACCATCAGGGAGGCATTTGATTGGCCCCAAATTTATTCTGCAGCATGACAACGACCCCAAACATACAGCGAAAGTCATTAAGAACTATCTTCAGCGTAAAGAAGAACAAGGAGTCCTGGAACTGATGGTATGGCCCCCACAGAGCCCTGATCTCAACATCATTTAGTCTGTCTGGGATTACATGAAGAGAGAGAAGCAACTGAGGCTGCCTAAATCCACAGAAGAACTGTGGTTAGTTCTCCAAGATGTTTGGGCCAACCTACCTGCCGAGTTCCTTCAAAAACTGTGTGCAAGTGTACCTAGAAGAATTGATGCTTGATGCTGTTTTGAAGGCAAAGGGTGGTCACATCAAATATGGATTTGATTTAGATTTTTCTTCTGTTCACTCACTTTGCATTTAGTCAATTGATAAATATAATCTATTAACATGTCTATTTTTGAAAGCATTCTTACTTTACAGCATTTTTTCACACCTGCCTAAAACTTTTGCACAGTACTGTATATATATATATATATATATATATATATATATATATATATATATATATATATATATATATATATATATATATAATATATATATATTATATATAATTGCTTTGACTACATCTACTTCTTTGTAAAGAGCTGTTATCTGAGCACTTATTTTCCTGGTCAATTCATCGTTCTTCTTTTGTTTTAGGGGTTGTTTACGCCTTTTTTTCAAAGTTTACTGGTAATTGACAGGCAAATGATTGTAGCTCCAATTTCTACCATATTTCCAACAAATGCCTGATCCAAAGAAAAACAAAAAGGGATTAGATTTAGGAGTTACAAAGTGATGAACAATTAACTCAGAAGTAACTTGGAAGAGCTAAAAAAAATACAGTAGTTTGCAAGTACACTACTTGATTGGGCAGTTTCAGGCCTACAGTCAATTGCATTCCTTGTCAGTATCTTAGTTTCCAGTAATAAAAATACAAAAATCAACTGGACTTTGATTTGGTGTTTGGCTCATAATTAAGGCCAGAACAGTACCTGGAGCATTCTAAAACCATTTAAAGTATGTGATGTTCATTAAGTATGCTTATTTAAGAAGCAGTGAAATTTGAATTGCTGCTAGAAACGCTGTGGATCTATATTTTATTTGATTTAAACACACAGTAGATCGGTAAAATGTGTGTTTAATTTAATAACATTAAGTATCCAAAACACAATAATGTCATGGGTTCTTTATATATCTCTCAACTGTGAAAAAAATGTTATTATATTGCAAAAGAGCATGCCATACATCAGCTTTTATTTAGTTTTGTGTATGTTCTTTTAATTTCAGTGTTCATAGGATATGAAAAGCCATTCTTCCATGTTTTATAATGAGCAGATTAAACATTTTATTAATCGCAGAGTCCAAACTGCTGTCAAGAATCTAATGTAAATATAATAAAGTGTATTGCTTTTATAATCCCAAAGGATATACCTAGTGAATTACAAATCAATACATTTTACTGTAAAGTCGCTGCTAGTGACCAGCTTCATAAAGACCAGCTCACAATTAAGATGCTCTCTCATTTCCATTTGTAGATAATCTGAAGAATTGGTTTCATTAGTTCCAGCTCAACTCTTTTACAAACAGGCTTTTTCACAATGGGTTTGATAGAAGGGGCAATGGATAGGATAATAATTGACTATAATCAGATAAACTGTTGATCTTTTCCACTGTATACACACACAGTTCCCATGTGTTATGTTCATAACCAAAGTAAAGTGAATAGCATATACTTCAACACTGACTTTAAATGCACGCTGGATACTTGTTATGTAATGCAATCAGAAATTTCAAACAAACAGACTTGAAGATTCAACCAAACAGCAACCCAGCTGAGTAATATACAGTAGCTCTCCACCAATTAAGTGGCTGACTGTCACGTGTGTTGTACACTGTCAGCTAAATGATTATTCAGTTGAAGCGATGTACTTGATATCAGATAATTGTTCAAAATGTGTGTTTGCATGTGGGAGTTGTATCTGGAGATGTCGCCACCAGGACAACGCTAGAAATTAGATGATTTAATCTCTATAGGCCTGTCTTCCTAAATGGTTTTAATTAATCAAATAATGAGCTTTACAATCTAGCTCCATCATGTAGATTTATATTAATCGAAACCCATATGTCAAAAGAGCATAAATAATGCACGATCAACCAATCAAAAGTGATGAATCTACAAGGCAGGATGATTAGAGTTGTCAGTCGTGAGTTCAATTTTATCAAGACCCCGCGGAATACTTTTTTTTTGTTGTGGAACAAAAAAAATAATACTTTGGGGCCATGGCCATGCATAAGGAATTTATGAATAAGAGGAGGCCATTTGGCCCATTGATCTCAAAACTTTGTCAAGTTGGGTCTTAAATGATCCCAATGATTTAACATCAACAACATGGCTAGGTTTCCATAACCTCACCACTCTGTGTATCTTACGCTTGCCCTATGTATGTCTCCACTTAATTCCTATGTCCTTTGGTCCTGGTTTCAGTGCTATGCTTAAAGTATTGTTAAGGGTTCACTTTATCAACTGCTTTTACAATGTCCTTCTAATTCTTCTTTGTTCTAGGATAAAAATCACATACGTTATACTTTGTTGGGCAAACTGCCCACATCTTACATTTGCTACAGAGCAGGCAATTTGTCTGCAATTTCCACAGTGGGAAAATAGGTCAATATTTCCTGTGTGATGGTCGAAATCTTTCTTATTCTTACCCATGGGCACATTTTCATATGGCCGAGAGCCACAAGACACATACTGTAAAACATGAAATGTTTGCGAGCAAGACATTTTAAATACTAGCATTAGTGGTGCAATCGAATTTTGTATTTGATTATCGTATAGGCATTTATCAACAATAATCGATGCATTGACGTTTTATTTTTTAAAATAAAGAACACACATTCGTTTTTTTTTTGTTTGTTTTTTAACAGAAGATCCAATAACTAAAAACACTGTTGTGCATAATAGTTAAACAAAAAGGGACAACTTACATTCAAATTAGAATACTTCGATTATAAAAAAAAGAAATACAAAGGACTTGGAGTTTAACAACTGAAAATAATATGCAAGTGCCCACATTGGATGTCCCTTTAACATTGTAATAATAATAAAAAATACTATGTTTTAACAGAAGTCATTTCGATCTGAACTATGGTTGTTCATTACTGTTAACAAAAAGCAAAACCTTTTAATTAATCTCACAAATCCTGACTAATTTAACTATTGTACTTTAACTTAGCTTCTTTTTATATAATATTGCCATATAATCCAAACACAACATGCTTTGAAACAAAAGAAGGTAATCGGTAGATTTAATATTGGCATTCTTTTGAAATGATTATGCATACTGTGTTCGTGTCACTTTTTAGTGCAAAAAAATGTATTGACCAGTGAAGCAACTCAGCTCATTTTACGCGGGGTATATCCATCGCAAATGTAGAGGCCTAAAGTGCGTATCCTAGCAACGCGCTGATGTTGTTTTATCTACCATAATAACACTAAAAGAAGCGCATTCTCACACACTCAAGGTTTTAATGCAATCCGGCAACAGGAGACTTCAAACTGGGTTCCTATTTGATGCATCGATTCACCAATATGTAATCCAAGCTCGGGAAATTTGACAGATGATCAATCATCGATGCATTCATTAATTGCTGCGCCACTAACAAGCATTGTTTTAAACATTTTTTTTTTTTAATTCTGTCGAACATTTTAACGGAATCTTGCATTTACTCTGTGCAGTACAGTAGTTGTTATCTCTTATATATTTTATTAATTTGTTTGTATGAAGAGAAAATGTAATGAAAAAGACATGATGTGTTCTCAGTCTGACAGTTTCAGGATGTAATGTCTTCATTCTGTGAACGACTTCTGCACTGCTCTGTATCTGTAAGGTTTGTGAATTAAGGTAAAAATGGAATTAACTAGGCCTACTTTGTTAAGCTATAAGGATGAGACCAAACCATGTACGCATTACGTTCCACATTGAAGGTTATTGTTTAGATATGTACCACTAGTATTAACAGAGATAGGCAGATACATCGATGGTCTACAATGCCTGGTGGTATTGAGCTTCGCTATCTGTGTATGCCTCCATCCCCACTATTTATATTATAGTAGGCTCAGGACATACGTAACTACAGTCTGTTTTTAGTTATCTTCGTAATTATCAATAGAAATTTCAGATGTTAATCCATTCAAGTGCAACCAACCCCTAACCACCCTCTTTTACAAAGTTACCATGGTTAATTGTTTACCATAATTCATTCCATACATTTCTGCACATGCTTTATCTCCAATCATTTTAAACCTCAGGTACTGTACCTAAGCTACTCTACTCATGCCAAAGTCACCTAAAGCAAAATGGTTTCACATTTACCACATTCACATTTTATTTGATATGTCATTGCCAGTCTACATACAGTAAACCATTATGTATAGTATGTCTACTAATGATGTGGAATTTCGTGACCTCCTTGAAACCTTTCCTGAGGGAGTCCTGGCTCCCAATTTAAGAACCAGTCTCAGTGTATCATTACACCCCTGATCAATCAGGTGCTTAATCTTGCTTTTTAAATTACTTGCTAGTAGAGGAAACGCATAGCTCATTTTGGCAACCTTTTTTCAACTTTGCATAAATATTTGTTGAACCACCTTTCTGTAGTTAATGTGGGAGGCTTATGGTAATGAAAGCTCACAAGATTTCTGCAAAGCGTTTTTTCAAAGGTGTGATGCCTGCAACTGCCAATAATGGATTTCAAAAACCAAGCCTCATCAGTCTTTTAAATTAATTCTTCATTTATTTTAGCACTCCAATTCCATTGAAAAGGGAGTGCATTATAAATTGTGGCACCTCTGCCTGGAGGCAGTTTATATATATACTGTATGTGTGTGTGTATATATATATATATCTCTATCTATCTATATATATATATTTCACCTCCAAAATTATTGGCACCCTTGATAAAGATGAGCAAAAAAGACAGTATAAAATAAAAAATACCAATACTGAGCTATATTGTAATTTTCCAACATTTGGAATACATTTGACTTTATTAATGATTCAACGGAATCAACCAAAATTACACATTTCTCAAATTATAAATTTATTTCCAAAAAAAATGAAGTGTCACAATTATTGACACCCTTGTTTTCAGTACCCTCCCCTTACAAGGATAACGTCTTTTTCTATAATGTTTAATGAGATTGGAGAACACATTGGGAGGGATCTTAGACCATTCCTCCATACAGAATCTTTCCAGATCCTTGATATCCTTCGGTCTGCGCTTATGAACTGCCCTCTTCAATTGAAACCACAGGTTTTCAATAGGGTTCAAGTCCGGAGACTGAGATGGCCATTGCAAAATGCTGATTTTGTGGTCAATTAACCATTTCTTTGTGGATTTTGATGTGTGCTTGGGGTCATTGTCTTGCTGGAAGATCCACTTGCGGCCAAGTTTCAGCCTCCTGGCAGAGGCAACCAGGTTTTTTGGCTAAAATGTCCTGGTACTGGGTAGAGATCATGATGCTGTTGACCTTAACAAGGGCCCCAGGACCAGTGGAAGCAAAACAGCCCCATAACATCAAAGATCCACCACCAGATTTTACAGTAGGTATGAGGTTCTTTTCTGCACACGCATCCTTCTTTCGACGCCAAACCTACCACTGGTGTGCATGGCCAAAGAGCTCTATTTTCGTCTCATCTGACCATAGCACCCGGTTCCAATCGAAGTGCCAATGCCGTTTAGTAAACTCCAGGCGCTTAGGTTTGTTGGTTGCTCTCAATAAAGGCTTTTTTCTAGCAACCCTTCCAAATAGCCTATTGGCATGGAGTTGGCGTCTAATTGTAGATTTGGAGACTTGGTGACCCCAAGATGTACCAAGTTCTGTAATTCTCCAACTGTGGCCCTTGGATTTCCCTTTGCCTCCAGAACCATCTGCCTCACTGTGCGTGGGGGCAAGATACACTTGCGTCCTCTACCAGGTAAGTTTACCACTGTTCCAGTGCTTTTGAACTTCTTAATTATTGCCCTAATAGTGGTAAGTGGTATATTTAGTTTTTTAGCTATTGTGTTGTACCCATTGCTTTCTCCAATGGGTACAAAACAATAGCTAAAAAACTAAATCTTCGAATTCCTGGCTAGCGAACGAACCTTCGAACCTTCTAGTACAGCTCTAACATGAAATAAATCTTTTCTTTTTTCAGCATTCAGACACAACTACCACCTATAACAGACTGAGTGTCACAAATATGTTCTGAAATGTTGTGTGAAATGACATAACATAAAAAGAAAGAATTACAGTTGACTGCTCTGTCATGAATTAAAGTCTGCTGCCAACTGTAAAAACTGTACATGTTTAAAATGAAAATGTAGGTTTGTTTTAGAAATATTTTATTTTGTTATGGTGAAAGGCCATTTTGTCACATGATTTGAATGGAACGAGGAAGTCTAGTCAGTCCTTGGCAGGCAGCTCACAGACAGATATAGAGAAAAAAAATACTCTATTGGATCACAACCACTTAAATAAAAGCAAAGGTACAAAAATAAGCATCAGAAAGTAAGTTATTTCAAGACTACAATACATTGACCTACAGTATGTGGTACCACAATGCCATACAAATAGATTGACTTGGTCTAATTATAAATCAATTATTTATTAATTATCACATTATTATTCCCCACGGTAATGACTCGACACTAAATACCTTGTGTTTCCATGGACAATTTCCTTTTGGTAATGTGACTGTGTGTTTTCCTTGCTCTTGGAATGTTTTTAATATAAAATCTTGATGGCTTTGTTAATATATTACAAGCCGCTTGGTTGGTTATTAAAAACATTTCAACAGCCCACTTACACAATGGCATCCACATGAAAGGGACTCTGTTATTGTTTTCTTTTTGTGACAGTTACTGTTCTGTAATGTTTTGTTTCCACAATGAAAGCTACATTGTACTCAACTTGTCTTCTGTTTTTCTCTTTCAAACAGGGTCCACACTTTCCAACGGAGGAATTAGTTTGCACAGTGCAGTAAAACGGAAACTGGTAGAAGACAAAGACTATGTGTTTGACAAACGACTCAGATACAACGTTCGACAAAATGAAAGTAACTGCCGGTTCAGGGACATAGTGGTTAGAAAAGAAGAAGGTTTCACACATATACTGCTATCAAGCCAAACATCTGACAATAATGCATTAACCCCAGAGGTAAGATTCTGTGGTGGGTCCAGGCAGTTGGTCTGTTTTTTTTTTGTTTTTTTTCTATTTGCTTTAAATATGTTTTACACAAGTCCACATTCTTTATGAAGAGAACTGACCATAGCAAAACATTACAGAAATGCTGGTACAGTATTTAGGTAAATAAGCAAGGACTTAATTGCATGAAAACAGCAAAGCATTCAATCCACAGTATTTTCTTGATCGACTACCATATTAACGCTTTCAATACTGCCGACCACTGACGAGGTCTATGAAAAATAGGCTAACGACGACAACTGTAGAAAAAATAACTCTAATTGTCAGACTGCTCGTGTAGTCTAGAAAAAATAACTAATTGTCAGCCTGCTAGTGTACTCCCCTCAATACAGTAGATGATTTAATCAGCCCTGATTTTGTCTTTTTTTCCATACAAGACACTGCAACATTAATTTTACAGTAGGGTTGGCTTCTAGCATAGTTTCTGACTTCACTGTTATGAGTTAACAATGAGGCACAGACTTTCAGCCATATCTTGAGACTCAGTCATCCAATTGGGATGAAACTTGGTAGAAAGATGTTGTTGCCTATATTTGAAAAATTATGTCATTTTTTAACATAAGAAATTTTACAAACGAGAGAGGCCGTTCGGCCCATCTAAGCTCATCCGGTTCTGAGTAACTGATTGATCTCAGAATTTGTCAAGTTCGGTCTTAAAGGATCCACTTGATTTTGCCTCAACAGCATGACTATGCAGCCCGTTCCATACCATCATCCTTCCCTCTGTCCTAAGTTTATCTACTTCATTTCCAACTGTGTCGTCTTGTCAGGGTTTCTGTACTGTGCTTAAAGTATTAGTTTGGTTTAACTATCCTTTTAATATTTAAAAAAAATCTGTAATTCCTATAATTTATAAATCTATAAAATTAAGGAAATAAGCGTGGACTTTATAGCATAATGTAAGCTTTACATTAAATTGGCATGGCATAATGCATTCAGATTCTCCATTCCTATATGTACTGTAAATGCTTGCACACATGCCATATTTTCTTTCATGCCACATCTCATTCATTATAGGCTCCTGAGATTTAAGCAGAATGTACTATAAATGTAATAGCTTAACACTTACATCTATTGCCTCTTAAAAAAAACATGCATATCTCTCAGAGGAAGCACAAAAGACATATATAGTGTACTAGGATAAAGTATACATTTGCTAAGTTCGTATTAAGCAGTGTGAGTCTTTAAACACGTAGGTTGTATAAGTAAGTGCTGTTTGTTAAGTCAACTAAATATAAATTAAATCGCTAAACAATTTCAATTCGAACCCATTTTATAAATGTCATTCTTGTTGCTGTCAGTTGCATTATGTGCTTACAAAGGAACTTGCCTAATCTGAAGTCAATTCTCCATCTCTGTTTTGGGCAAAATTGGTCTAAAAAAAAGAGAATATGTTCAATGGCATTAACTGCAAATACAAGCTAATCCCTTTCACAGCATACTCAATAACTGGAAGACACTTTAGTGAATATACTAATAGTACTAGGTTGTATTATACCTTCTGCACAGGTAGTGAAATTGGTTTAGACAAGTTAAGTAAAGAATGTAGAACATTAGAAAAATGACAATAGTTTTTAAAAGTTATTAAAATTACTAAATATTTAATGATTATGTTTTGTAAGTTAACTTTTTACCATATTGGAAAATTTTCTGCAAACATGTCTAAGAAAGGTTGTGATTATTGCGATGTTACATTTTTTTAATAATTGCTAGTTACAGACAACTGTATTTGCTTATAGTTAAAGCTTAATTAGTGTTCATCCTGTGCGATGCTGTAGTATCGCTAAGGTAATTGTCTAATTCCCAAGTGAAAAGGTGGCTTATCTGTATGGGAAGTGACTACCTGAAGCACTGAAGAGGAAGAGGAGGACGAATAGCCTTGATGACAGTCAGTCAGTCTGGTTAATCTAAACACATTATGAATTCACAATTAGAAATCTTTTACGGGTCTGGGAATGTCTCTAGGTCAGGGTTTCCCAATCCTGCTCCTGGGGGCCCCTGTGTCTGCTGGTTTTCATTCCAACTGAGTTCTCAATTACTTAATCAAACACTTAATTGAACTAATAATGTGCTTAATTTGACCTTTTTAATTGTTCTCAGCTCCTAAAAAGTTGCCGATTTTCAAGTTACTTATGAAAGAGTTAACTTGAAATATCCAACTCTACCCTAAAAGCTGAAAACAATTAAGCTACTGAATAGTTCAATTAAGGGTTCAATTAAGTAATTGAAAACTCAGTTGGAATGAAAACCAGCAGACACAGGGGTCCCCGAGGACCAGGACTGGTAAACCCTGTCTTCGCCTACTCTGAATGCACACTAGGCATACTTTTATCTGCCATATCAAGTAATTTGGAGTCTTTAAGGTTGTTTCCAGAAGCAAAGTTTACGTTATTGAGGTTACTTAGTAACTTGTACCTAGCAGATCAGATCGCCCAGCAGACATCTGTCTATACAGAAGGAAGAAGAAACACGAGACAGCAAGGTGAGAAGCCTGCAGGAGAAGGGTTTTATTTTCTTTGTTTGTTTTTTGTACAGTACTGTATTTGCATTTTGTCATTTTCAGTTGTGTTTAAATAGAACTCTAGTAAATAACAGTAATTTGCTAATGGCCATGTTTGGTTTACAGAGGTGAAAAAAAAAACTTTGGAACCCCAGGCACGGTGTATTGTGTGTTAGGTCTTGGCTTTTCATTTCTTGTTAGATCTCAACATTTGCTGCCCAAACGGAAGCTGTGCAAAGCAACTTGAATAATAAAGTTGTTTATTACAATGTAGTTGATCAGCCGTACACTTTGGGTCATTACAGTTATTGTTCACAAATATGAGTGATAAAATATATATGACATTAATCCACAAGAGAAATGTCTATTCGATTAAATAAAGTGTGACTCAAACTGACTTAACTCATTTTCAATCATATGTTGTGGTTTCTATCTTTTTTTTTAAATATACTACAGTAGAAATTCATCAGGAGAGTGAATATGTAAAAGCACCGCTCTATGAAGGCCTAATTTTAATCATCTCCTGACGCTTCAATATTGAGGTATCACTGTACTTTAGAACAGCCTTGTAATGATATGGTACTGTCGTTAAAAATAAATAAATGTTACAAATATGATACATTTAAGTGTTGGATTTCATCAGTGGATAGATCTGATAGACATTATTTAATTTGGACTTTTTGATATTCATTTCATTATCTTGGCATTTCCAAAGGGTATTTCCAAGTTTTCACATGACGTGGGGTTAGTATATTACAGGGAGAGGATAACTGAAATGTCTGCCCACCTACCATAAAACAATACAATGCTGTGCAATGCTGTCGGGGGTTTGAGTTTATCTGTGATGGGAACTTACAGGGCATGCTTTCAATTGTGTTTTAAAAAGCAAACAGTAATAACAGGATTTAGCATGATAAATGCTTTTAACCTTCAAAAAGATAATGGCAGGAACTGCATTTAAGCTATGCATATAAGCCTCGGGGAAATCAGTTTGCATATTTCTTGAAATACGTGTTTCTTCTATTTAACATTTTAAAATATTTATTGTAAGAGTAAGTCCTGTCTGTTTAGCATCTGCTATGCTTCTGTTCAGTGTCTCTTCAGATTCTGATTAATGTCTGTCTTGGGTCTCTGCAGAACCAAGCTTTAAGGTCTGTTTTATGTCTGAAAGGTATATATGTTAATGAGGATATTAAAGCTATACTGAACATCATTATATAACAACAAACTCTTTTCTTAACATTGTAGTGCTATGTATTCCTGCAAATCAATTCAGCTGACAGTGTTTTGCACAGTCCGTGAGTCACGTGCAATAGGTGGTCTTTGCTGAGCCATCTACAGATTTGCTCTCTCACTGTATTTGAAATGCATGCAGGCTTCGCATTGCTCATGGTGGTGTGTCATCCTCATAACATTAAAACAAGGAGCATTTACAACCTCCATGGCATCTTGCTGTCATATGTATCAAACTCATCATGCTTTTATTATACCAGAATAATGGCTTTCATAAAAATGACAGGCCATGGCTGAAGGTTATTCAGTCATTAATACAATGTAGGGGGATATTAAGTACATTGATTTGCCCACTTCTCGTACTAACCAGATTACAGATATGAGTAACCTCCAGCTGCTACAGGTAATAGCTGGAGCATGACTGTTTAAAATACAAGAGACAGAATGACATGAAGGTTTGAGTAAAAAGGATACGCGTATGACTACATCTGAAAATACTTTTAGAAAAATAGATATAAGCTGGACAGCTGATTTATAGACCCAATTCACTTTGTTTGGTTAATAGATATGATATATTTGACTAAAATAGCTAAAAGTGAATTGGATTGGGCTCCGTGTCTACTTTGTTATGAAGCTTGGTGCGTAAAAGGGTAAATTTATGAAACAATGTTTTAGCAGTGATAGCTGGACAGTGTTTGTGTACAGTTGTCAGAAGTCAAGTTTTGCAGGCTATTCAGTGCCATTGTGTTATCACATGTTGATGTGCTGACACAATTGGTCAATGACATTCTGTCAGATATCTAACTTTTATTTTACTTGTATATCCAGAGATGGAGCCCATCATGCTTTATTAGCACCGATTTGTTCTGCAGTTTTATGTGTTTCTTACTAATTCTCTGAACTGGAAATGAACCGTCTGCTCATTTAGTGATACGTTATTGCATTGTTGACTTTACCCTTTTAACAACCAAAAGTATAAAAATCACAGATGTTTCATTTCGAATTTTTTTTTGTCTGCCTTATTTAATTTAGATTAATGGATCCTTAGCCTGGGGTTCTGTGTTTTGTCTAGATGATGTACCCTGAAAACCAATATGGGCCTGATTTTAATCCTTAGCATTAAGGTGATGCAAAGTGCTTTTGCCCTGCCTCTGTTTTGCCCTGTACTTTTTTTGCACCCATGAGTGTAAAATGCACTTTTAGATGCAATTATGGCTTCCACAAAGATGAGTGAAGCCTAATTTTTTAATCAAAATAAGTTTAAAAATGATAACTTTTGATATGAACTAAAAAAAACAGCGTGGCACATACATTATTCCACCCAACCAGGTCCATACGAACAAAAAATTGCCCCAGTGTTTTTAAACCAAAGAGAGGAATAAACTCATTTTAACAGTCTAACACTTGGAGGAACCTAAAATGTAACTGGACTTTTTCAGTGCAGTTGTACTGTTATTGTACATTTCAAATTTAATGAAAAAAGACAATTTAAGTATTGCTGCTAAAAGCTTTCTAACATAATGGAATACATAACTGAATGCGGAATAAAAACTGTATTAATATGTATTATTCAGTTCATCAAAAGTTCAAACTTTTTTATATTTTTCAGAATTTTTATCTTCTGCTAAAAACTACACAATCTTTAAAATATGCTACTAAAAATGATTCTAATCCTTTAGAAGTACTAGAATTATAAATTAAGGTTGCACAGACCAAAGGTTGATGTGGAGTTTAATATTAGCAAGTAGTAGATGTGATATTTTAAACATGTAACTTTGCCATGGTACATTCTATTAGGTAATGGTTCACAATTGCAGACAATGGACTTCCTTGGCTGTAAAAGTAACATGCAATTACACAAGCCCTTTGCTTTCTGACCTAGTTTTTGTGCACTTTTTTATTATTTTTGTTGCAGATAATGACAGAAGTGAGGAGAGCTTTGGGTAACGCCTCATTAGATGACAGCAAGCTGTTGCTTCTGAGCGCAGTGGGTAGTGTGTTCTGCAGTGGCTTGGATTACTCATACCTCATTGGCAGGTTATCGAGCGACAGGAGGAAGGAGAGCACAAGGATCGCCGAATCCATAAGGTAATTCAAAATGTTGGTCATCCATTACAGATGCACATTCGCATCTTCAGGGACTTTTTTTCCTGATGGGCCTTGGCAAAAGTAAGTATTGAGGATGCCATTCTTCTTGTCTTTTTCCTCGTTTTCCACCCAATTTTAAATGCGCAAATAAAATGCTGCCTCATCACTGCAACCAACTTACCAATCAGGAGATCAGCCTCCTTTTCCGCTGTCAAACCAATCGCCTCATTTCACCCGCTAACTGACATTTCCAAGTAGAGCTGTCATTATCTTATAGTAGATGACTTCATAGATTTCAAATCTTCACACACAGTAACAGCAGCTTCGTTTAAGTATAATACAATGCAGTACAAAAACTTTTCAAAAAGCACTTGTAGGCCTGGCGATGTCTCCATTTGTTTTTGGCTTTCTAATGTTACAGCGTGTGAATGGCATGAGGAAACCAATAGACCTTTCTCTGAAAGACATGTTAGAATAATGCAAATTCTGAGCATGTATGTATTTCTACACGGCCTAGGTACATCATGGTTTTGAGTATGTATAAATGTAGCCCATGTAAATACTTAATAATCTAAAACAGTGTTCTTGCTTATTGAGAATTACAATAGGGTGGATTTACTATTGGAGAAAGTTATTCCTGTTGCATGATAATGGCTACATTGAATGTTTGCTCCAGCTTTGTATCCCTGTTCTTTAAAAAGTTCAGGGACCACCTCAATTGTGAGAAAGAAGCTGCTCTCTGCTGTCAATGCAGATGAAGCCTCAGGAAATACAGATGAATAGGGTACTGTTAACTATAGTCCTTTGGGAAAGGAGCCCTATAGCCAAAATGTATCAAATATGAAATAGATAGTGATGATGTTTTCTCTATTCTAAACACCATTCAAGTTGATTGAATTTGAAATTGAATGATTTTAGATTATTTCTTTACTCTTAATATCCCCTATAAAATGGAACTTCTGCTTCTAACCTGTGTTGAGGCGTGAGATAAGTACAAAGGTCATATGGTTGTATTGATTGAGGTCAAAGTGTGATTCTGTAAAGAAACTGGGATTAACTTTCATCTAAGAGTCATGGTACTGACCCAGCACTCAATTTGATATAAATGTGTAAGAGACAGTAGTTATTCCTGCCAAATAATGGGTGGAGAACTACAGTGGTATAACCCTACAGGACCAAGCTCAATGGGAAAACAAAGGTATCAGCACAACTGTACCACTTGTTGAAATTCCATTCTACTGGAGCACAAAAGAAACACCACATGCAAAACCAAATGTTATTTCCTGTTTCTATATTTAGAGAAACAAATCTGCTTGTCTTGTTCTTCCTTTTGTCCTTGTTGAAGAAGCAAAACACAATAAAATGAATATAGCTCTTCATGAAACTCTGCATGGTAGCAAAGATTGAGATTAACTGGGGAATGCAATTTGAACTCTGATTTTTAGTGTTGGTATTTTTTGTCCATGCTTTTTAATTGAATGTTTAGAGGGTTATGGAGTGGTATGACTAAAGCACTGTGTCTAGATATTAGTCATGTTAAAATCACAGGATTTATTTTCTTTTCACACAAGTAAAAAAAATTGCCAGAAAGCATTGGTAAAATAAAATAAGTGACAGCTGAATAAAAACACTTACATGTACAAAAAAATGGAATCAAGTGTTCAGCTACTGTATATAAAGATCAAAAAAAAATATTCATGTTTCTAGTAGGGATAGCAGTGAATAGACATCAAGTCAAGTGACAGTAGACCTCAATGTGATTTGTGAATCGGATGGTTTCAGATGGAAGGAAGTGTAAATAACATTTTAGAACATTTAATAAAAAATAAAAAATAAAAGTTTTTAATTCCAAACAGTATAAAATATAATGATTCTATATTTTACCGGACCAAATTGGTTAAGCCTTCCAAAACAAGAACATCTTTTTTTTTCTCTCTTTTGGGAAATGCTAAAAGAGATTCTTGAATTTTATTTCAGGGACTTTGTAAAAGCTTTTATTCAGTTTAAAAAGCCTATTGTGGTAGCTATCAATGGGCCAGCTCTTGGGTTAGGAGCTTCCATCCTGCCTCTCTGTGACATTGTGTGGGCCAGCGAGAAGGCCTGGTTTCAGACACCATGCGCTACCATCAGGCTGACCCCAGCAGGCTGCTCATCTTATACCTTCCCTCAGATTCTGGGGGTTGCACTGGTAAGTGTTATTGCTTTTTTATGACTCCCAAGCCAAAAGTGAAACATTTTAAGCCATCAGCAAGAGGGTGCTATAAGATATTTATTATTATTATTATTATCATTATTATTATATTTATTTTAAAATAGTCTATTTTAAAACATGAATTTCCCTTGTACAGTCAGCACCCATTTATCCACCTCCCATTAATCTATCACTTAAATTTAGCTGTTGGTCAGCGTCTAGGTCAAAAACAAAAGTAATCCATAAGCATTAAAACAAGAAGCGTAATGTGAAAGAAAAGATGTTGAAACACATGGCCTACACTCTAAAGTGTGAAATGTGTACATACAGGGGTCCCCTCTGTACCCCAGGCACAGGGATATGCATCACCAGTACACAGTAATAACAAGCAAAGCATGTTTTAAATGTTTATTTCCTTTCACTAAAACATGGTACACATGTTGTTGTGTTTTTTTTGCTTGTTTTGTTTTTTTATATAGAAAATACCTGGTAAGTGCTGGCACAAAGTCTTTAAGGATCCCTGAAAAAAATAAAAAATAATAATGGCTACATGTGGCTGTGTCTTATATGCAACACGTTACTCAAGTCTCACATTTTAAGATTTTGATGTAACAAGCTCCAAGGTGACCTCCATTTCCATGCTTAGTTGGCATTGCATGATTATCTTATGCATCTTTAATGGAACCTGACGCTGTCTGGTATGACGCAAGAGCAATCTGCTCAAAGATGAAAGGGTTCATGCAATATTGAAGGCATGGATTAGGAAGTGCAAAAGGACTGGTTGCTGAAACTGTCCCCCCCATCCTCTTTTCTGTTTTTAGGCAAACGAGATGTTGTTCTGTGGGAGGAAGCTAACCGCTCAGGAGGCATGCAGTAGAGGACTAGTATCACAAGTCTTCTGGCCAACAACCTTCAGTCAGGAAGTGATGCTCAGAGTGAAGGAAATGGCTACCTGCAGTGCTGTGGTATGAGCTTCAGTACTAAATAAATATGCATTCTAAAGATATCCCAATGTGACCCCAGGTGCCTGTGTAATGAAGTAGGCAGTGGACAGTACACTATGAAGGGTTGGAAAAAATCCTCATGGCATAAAACTGTGCTGAGGGGGGGGCTAGATCGTGCAGCAGGCAATGTCACTATCCTCTATGACCTTTCTCCTCTGGAGGCTAGGTTCAAATCCTGCTTGGGTCATAAGTGAAATCTCCCAGTGGACATTAAACATTGTTTAATAATGATCAGCTATATATCTATACTGGAGTATCAGATGGAAAGACTTCTAATTTGCTTTCCACTTCTCATCCAAAGTATTTTTCCATAACTAGTGTATTACAATATATAAATCTGTTTCAATGAATCGTATCGGTGATGACAACACAAACTCACACACACACACAAAAAAAAAACTTTCTTATTACATCCTGGTTGTTATAAGAACATGCTGTAGCAAAACACAGAATCTTGTTTAACTGTACCGGTACATCTATACTTATCTATTGTTATTTGATATGACCTAATGTTTAAAGTGTGCTTTATGCAGTTTTTTTGAAACACTGTAGTAACCACCACTATTGTCAGACTGTTCCGCTTTTCAAAGAAAGGGGAATAGGTTAGTAGCCTGCTATTACTGGCTGTGTTGAATCGGGTACCTGAAAGGGAACCAAAATGTGGTGTCAGTGATAGCAATAATTGGAGCAACATGTCCATCTAACCAATTGCAGTTGGATTTCAAAAGAAAATCTCAGCAACTTTATTTGTTTATGCATTGTTTTTTTTTTGGTTTTTGTTTTTTAGGTGCTGGAAGAATCCAAATACCTGGTGCGAAGTTTCCTGAAATCTGCACTGGAGGGGGTCAATGAGAAAGAGTGCCAGATGCTAAAGCAACTGTGGAGCTCCTCAAAAGGACTCGATTCCCTATTCAGTTACTTGCAGGGTAAAATCTACGAAGTCTAATGAAAGCAAACAGACGAGGAAAGGGGAGGATTATTTTTTGACAGCTAGCACTTCCTGTTCATAAAGAAAACCCCTGCCGCCCTTGATGGTATTCCAGCGACATTATCTAATTGACAGACCTCATGAGATCTTCCACTATGAGTGGCTGCAGGTCTATACAGGATAAGACTTCAAGGGAGGTTGTGGAATGGATAAGTGACGATCATGCTGGAACAATTTGTATTTCTAAGTAGACTGCAAAGTTTTTCCATTACATTCCAGCTCTGCAAACTTGAAAGACAACAATGCAATCCTTTTGAAGATAACATATTTTTTATTTATTTATACAAGCCTTGCTGTGACGTGGTCCCAGACAGCAAAAGGAAAAACAATATTTTCATAATGTCTTTTTGGGTTCTTTGTAAAAAAAAAAAAAATTTCTACCACATAAGATCAATATGTGATTCATTAAGTCTATGGAAACCAAAATATGGATCGATTCACAATCTTCATGAACTCCTGTGCTTAACGCATCTTGTCAAGACATTCCTTAGTATTATTTAATTGTGCAAAACAGAATGAGCCATTGAATATTTGACATAACTGAAGGAACCTACAGCTTATATTTTTGTGTATAAATTGGAAGGTCATCTGTTTTTTGCTCCCAATCAAACTACCTTAGCAACTTTAAAGAAATGATCCAGACATGCTGAAAAAGAAGAAGATCGACGACATATAACCTCCTAAAAGAATTGGCTTTGGGTTTTGAACTGCATTCTTCTTCAAGGTTCATACATTTTTCTACTTTTTTTTTTCCTGTCAACGAACCCATCTATGCTGCTGATACCTTAAATAAAAGGTAGAAGGGCTTTACAACCTTTTCTTTATTTTTTTTCCCCCTGATAACTGCTGGAAGTCCATTGCATGGCTCACTGCCTGATTCTGGGGGATTTGAACACCCATGTCAAGGATGTCCAATCGCAGTCCTGGAGGGCCATACCACTCCAGGTTTAACAGATCAATTAAACTAACTACTTCAGGGTCTGGATGGAGGTTTGATTGGTTCAACTAAACAATTTAGAACAGGGTTGGAACAAAGAACAGGAGTGGAAGGGCCAACTTTGGCCACCCCTGCCCTTTGTGCAACAACCAACAAACAACCAACAGTAACAACCAACAAACTCCCAAGAACACTATAAATCTTTACTTTTTGTTTTATTGTTGAACAGGGTCACAACTTAGTCCAGTTCTGACAAAGAAGCAGGGTCTTTCCACAATGCATACACTGACCAAACTCCTGGGCCATAAAGACATTTCTGAAAAGTGAAACCACATCCAGGACGAAGCACAGACCTTGTGTGAGAAAAATATCACATGCTTTAAACAACCACATTTGCAGTTGAATTAGTGAATAACTAAGGAGCAGTCTGGTGGGCAAAAAGGAAAATACATTCTCAAAGGATACCAAAAGTAGAGGGGTTTAGACTGGCAACCGACTACCTTTGTGAGACAAATGTGGAAAGTTTTGTCCATCTCTAGAAATGGATTGATCCTGCGAGGACAGTGGAATTTAAATATCAATTTAGAAGCTTCTTCGTGTGGACACTGATGGATTTGCATTTGAAGATTTCATGACCAAACTATTTGCAGGAAGACTGGACACGCAGTGGCTATGGTTAAAGTCTGGTGGACCAAAATATGGCTTGCTTGCCAGATAAAACAGGCTTCAGCTTGATTCAATATTGTCAGTGGTGATTTGCTCCTTGTTGCAAAACTGGTAAGAATTGTGACAGCAGAATCATTAGGTTACATTCTGTCAGTCGGTCAGTAATGTTGAGTTAGCACAGTAATTCAGTCTTCCTCCAAAGTTAAACACACACAATGCATAGTCTTCTTATTGCAGTCAATTCATATGAACCTCTGTTTTTTTTGTCTTTTTTAAACACCATCGTAGACTATGATATTTTTGGCAACAATGCTAAAATGTGCAAATTATGGAAACTATAGTTTTCTTGGTTTTATTATTGAGAACCATAGTTTTTAAATACTAAGGCAACAATCGCCCTACAGAATTTATTTTGGCTTCAGGGAAGCATGGATGCAATCCACTCAGTCTCCTCCCCTTATAAGATTAAAATGGTAAATTAGCATTGTCATTATTCTGATCTACCACACTTTCACTATGCATTTAACTTGATTTACCATACATGCATATCCTGCCTTTGCTATCACTATGCTTAACAGAGCTTTATTCTATTTGCTATGCTTTTGCCGTGGTATACTACAGCAAACGTTTGTAAGGGTCCAGTACAGTAATTTTTTTATTTTCCATGTCATGGTGGAAACTGTAACTAGAGGGGAACAGGACGTTTGAGAAGTACACTCAAGCTGCAGTAGTTAAACTGTTGTTATTATTTTTTGATTGATTTTGAAGGATACTCTTTAGGGAACTGCCAATTGGCATTATATGTTTTTGCTTAGCAGTAAATGTAAATTGCAAAAGACAGGGGTTAAAGAACATATTATTATCTTACACATTTGAATTTCATGAACTGGGGATCAAAGTACAGCACCTGCTTTGCATTAGAAAAGCAATGACTTATTTATTTGATCAGGAATATCTTTAGATATGCAGTAAAAAAGCCAGAACAAGGTGACCATGCTGGTAGAAAAAAAAAATAAAACAGATAGTTATGACTTGCCAAGATTTACTTTTTAAAAGAAGGTTAAACAAATGTCGGTCATGTCACCTGAACTTGGTGTATGTTTTTTTGCTTTAGAGTTTGATTAAATGATGTATGATATGAACCCAAAATATTTATTTAAGTAATTATTATTTTGATTTAAGAACTTTCTGATTCCAAATAAATAACTTAGTGGGGTGACTTTTCAACTCTGCAGGCCCCCAAAATAATGAAGACTGTGGGGTCAGCCAATTTCAACAGGCCATATGATTTGATTTGATTTGGAATCAGAAAGTCCCCAAAATGAGCTGGCAACTAGGATTCTACAGGCACAAACAATGCCACGTGGACATTTGACAGTACTTGCCTGTTCCCTCTTGTTTATGGGATATATAGTACAAAGTTAATCCTCCACAGCAAAGGGGCTGTGAAACTATGTTATTGTCATTGACATTATTACATTAAGATTAAATGAAAGATTTTTAAATCTACTTGAAATTTCTAAAGGAACTGAAAGCTGTTTTTTTTTTTATGTGAACCTTATAGGGAGTTCAGCTTTAGAATGGCATTTAGATTAGATTTATTTGTTGTAAAGCTTGTGTTGGTACACAAGATTTAAGTCACACACCATGCCCATGTAGATATAACAAGAGGCTGATAATAAACATGGCATACTGATGCCCGCATGTGCTATTCTTCAATGTTGATTACGTTAAATACATAGGTGCATAAATTATTATTAAATGAAGTTTCTAAATATATGAAAAGTTAAAAGTTTATTTTAGTAGCACTTTTATTATAGAAGTTCTTGGACATTGAGGTGTATTTTTGTACGTGTTTTGCTCCAAAGTGATTTATTTTTTTCACGCTGCACTTTTATTTATCAGACATAAGGCTGTTTGTCTTGCTTAATTCATATTGCAGGCTTTTGAGGAGATAATGTTGAATTGCATGTGTTGATGGATGCAGAATATCTATGTATATATTAGTCTGGGTATCATTAATTAATTTACACGGCATTTAATAATAATATTGTAGATTGGTTGTTAAGCTTTTTATTATTATTTTGTGTAAATTGATTTGTATGTCTTTAAAAAAATAATGCTATTCTGCAGTTGTAGATATCAAAAGGTAGGCTTTCTTTGTGCAGGTATGCATGTAAATATTTCTGTTGCCTGTTATTACAGTATATTTTCAATATATGACCTTTTGTATTGCCGTAGTAGATAATGTTAGGACCCTTGCACAATTATTATTTTTATTTTATTTTATTAAAATGGATTATTACATGGTAGGCGGGTATTGTTGTGCCAATACATTTTCACATCCATAGACAATGTTTATATTTTATTGTTTTTTAAAATGAAGGATATTTTTACTGTTGAGCTGTGACATTTGAAAAGTTCATCCTTTTTGTAATAAGCCTGACTAATGATTTTCATTTTTACTTTTGCAAATACTATGACCCATGCAGAAACATTCAAGAGCAGAGACAAGCCAAACAGATTCAAAATCACTGCCTTCTTTAGATTTTGTGAGCATTCAACCAATAAAAAATAGTACACAGTAAATGGTGTAGGTATTGTTGTTTTTGTGAATAATTCCTGGGTTTTAATAAATTATAGTTAGGGCTGTGCAGATACTCTCTCAGGGAAATTCCCTTCAAGATGTTTTTAATTAAATGGAATAAAACATGTTAATTACTCAACACAAAACAAATCGCTCCCTCAGTTGCCCTTGCTTGCACAATTATTGAGTACCAGTCAATAACAATCTGACAGTGGGATTTACTATAGAACCTGTCGTGTTCAAACTAAAACCACTCGTATTCTATCTGTACTTATTTGACTTACCTTTCTTTTATCATTCTGACATTAAATCATTTTGATTTCACTTTGCTAGTTTCTTTAAATATGTGTCATCTCTGTGGATTGTAGTCCTGGGCATAATTTAACCTCTGATTAGATTTGACAGAGGAATACATCCTAGTGTTCATCGTGGCAGCTCCTAAGGTTGGGCTAGCAAAGGTCACATGTACATGACTAATCTGTTGCATTTGCTAGTTTCATGATGTATTTTCATTGTTAGTTTATGGCCTCAGTACAGCAGTACAAATTTCTGTGCCCTGGGTTAAAGAGAAATTTGATTCCAATTGGCTTTTAAATCACATAGGGCAGAAGTGAATTGCCATTGATTGGTATTGAATTGTAACGGTGAGAGAGGCAGCTTTTCTTGTTGTAAAATAAACACATACATGTTGAAAGTTTGTTTGGTTTCATTTAATACCTGCCGAGGACTTGCACAGCCCCAGTTACAATCAAGTTATAATCTTATCACAGTTTGTCTCAATCAAACATATGCAAATACGTATGTGCATAATATAGTAGCAGAACTTTTAAGGAATAACATCAGGACACAATGTAGTTGCAAGCCTAAATAATAATAAGTGCTGGTCAGTATCTGTATGCACTGGTGCCATTATTAACTTAAAAAATGTATTGAAATACACCAGCTTCTATACATTTTCAAATGTACTGACCTCTATTCCCTGGTATTTTCCAAAAAAAAAAAAAAAATCATTTTTGTTATGCTGCAGATGGAGTATGTACAATTGTTTTTTAGTTTTTCTTCAGGAATTTTACAAAGGCTTATTACAAAAAAGGTTAAAAGTAATAAAGCAGAGTACCAAAACAACAAACACAGTTTCAATACCAGTAACATAAACATTCAATAAAACACCATACATTTGTGTACATTTTTGTGTTTAAATTGCTCTGTCAACAAAGGTAAAGGATAAATATGTGTGAAATTTAGGATTGCAGTTGCACACAAAAACAAAGCAAAGTCACTTCTAACATACGGTACCTGTGTAGAGGGTTTTCTTTAATATTCTAAGGGCAGAGGCACCCCTGTATCACAGTGTTTGTATATATTTTTGTGATATTTAAACCAACCGTGTTACTCCTCTGTGATGAACACTGTCAATTCAAGTGTGTACAGTATGTTAGTTGATGCTCTTGTAACTAGTCTATGAACACATTTCTGGGTGCCTTAGAAGTTGTATTTTTCATGTGTGTTAAGAATATGCAGTATTTATACATTGTGAAGAAAGCTGCTTTGAATAAAACTATATGGAATTAATTAGAATTGCTTTGATGTTCAGTGGCTTTTAAAAACCATATGTTGTCCTTCTGACCTCTTGCTTTTAGTTCTGTAATATGAAGATAGATTGAGTCACAACCATGCGTTTAATTATACACGATTCTGTATGAGTTACCATATATCAAATGTGACAAGCTTTTTAGCTGAAACTGAAAGAATTGACTGTTACATTAGCTGCACTTTAAAAGCTAATGACAATGTTTTATATAATGCTACTATGGGACTGGTTTTGGAATGCCATAATTCATATCATACACATTCGTGATAGTTCTGACCAGAAATGTGTTTATGTGGTTGTAACCTGAACTTGAAAAAAAAAAAAATGTATCTGTCACAGTTGCAACGGCACTGCATTTTATTAAAATGGAAATGGAAGAACACTGTGGTATTGACCACAGGACCAGAGAAGTTGAAACTGTATTAGATAGAATCTTTATGAAAATTGCAATATGGCTGGTATGTGAAAACATGCCAATATTCTCCCCCTTCTTTCTTGTTTGTTCTCTTAACCAGCTATAGACTCCCCCGAAAGTCATCAAACATCCCTATTCTCTGAATTGGATTAGCTAGTGAGTTAATTACATTTCCTCAAAGGCACTATGGGAGAGATTTATCAAGGTCTTTATGCCAAAATGCAATTGCACCATTTTAAATGAAAGACAAACTGCTAAAAATGTTTTTAACTTTTTTTAAAACGAGTCCTGTCTTTACAGTGATCATTTAGTCAGGACAACTCTGGCAAACGTTACTACTTGCCTAATAGCCATTTGACATGAATGTGGGAGTTACCTCCCTAGTACAATCTCTGCTTTTACTTTTGTTCATGGTTGCTAGGAGTTTCCTGCCTATCAAGAGATACTAAAAATAGTGGTTCTTATTTTCTTACTAAAACAGTTCTGTCATTTGTTAAAGGCAAGCATGCAACAACATCCCCCAGCAGTTGCTGCTGACATTCTGTCTGGTGTGGACTTGCCCATACATTGAGACTGCACGTCTGCATCCACTGAATTGGTTGGAAGTGTAAGGCAAAGCATTGCCAAGTTATACAGATGTGGAAATCGATTAGAAACAGCCGCAAAACTCGGTTACCCAAGGGCATCTGGCATACTTTAATAAAGTCAATATATGCAGCATGTTCATTGTCATGTTATTTGTCCCATACAATAATTTATTTTATTAGTACCGAGTCCTGCTGTCGACCATGAACCCAACACCACCTTGTCTCTTATCGCCGCTTGAATAGTATAATGTCATTGTTTCGTCGCTGTCTGGCACGCGGATGGTCGTAGTTCCGGAGCCAGTGAGTCGAAGTTCAGATAATGCAGCAATCGAAATTTTGCAATTCGTAAGTTCCCGGGCAATGATCTCTTTCTGCCCAACGTAATGTCCTGTCAGTACGTTCCACGCAGCGAGTCGAATTTCCGTTTTCGGCTTGATCGCTTTGATGCTTCGGCCAGTAGTCCATTTCTCACCAGCACCCTGGGACCCCAATGCTGGCTGCCCCGGATGCGGTAGCATGAGCGCATGAATTTGGTTTCGTTTTCCATTTGGTTTCTTGCCGGGTTTTACGGCCCCTTGGCGGGAGACCAACCCTCGACGACACAAAGCGTGATAGCCTTCCAACCATTCTCAAACCGTCTGGCAATCCTGACCATCGACGGCACAGTCACGACGCATATAGTCTCCATCTATGCGCCCACTGACGTCAGCCCTGACGACATGAAGGATGACTTCTACACCCAGCTACAAGACGCGCTGGGTATGATCCATGGACGTGATCTGGTTATCCTTGCCGGCGACTTCAATGCCCATGTTGGTACAGACAGGGCCGGATGGGAAGGGACGTTGGGCAGGTTCAGCGTGGGAACAAACAACGACAATGGTCTATACCTACTGTCCTTTGCCGCATTCAACAACCTGATCATCGGAAACAGCTACTTCCAACATCCACGCAAACACCAGCTTACATGGCGCCATCCATCCGGCAAAGACACGGCTGTCTTGGATTATTTTCTGATCAGCTCCCGCTGTCGATCATCGCTAAAGGATGTCCGTGCAATGAGGGGACCCGACTGCGGATCTGACCACTATCTCGTCCGTGCCAAGCTGCAACTGCGACTCCAACGGGCGGCGCAAGGCACCACCACCAGCCAAGCCAATTGGATGCGTCTTATGGACCCAGCAACCAGCGAGAATTCCAAATCGCCCTTTCCAACAAATTCGCAGCGCTAGCTCAGTTAGATGATCCAGACGACGAAGAACAGCAGATATCACAAGCGATCCTAGAAAGTGCAGCTCCTCTCTGCCCACCAAACCGCCGCCGGACGCAGCTGTGGATCTCGGACGAATGCCTGAACCTGGTGGACAAGCGAAAGCGAGCCAAACACGTAGATCTTGAGCAATACCGGCACCTGAACCGAGAAGTTCGGCAGATGATGAAGACAGAACGAGAAGCCTACTGGAATAACGTAGCAGCTGATCTCGAGGAAGCTGCATCCAGGCACGAGTACCGGACTCTGTACCAAACGCTCAAGAGACTGAGTGGAAAGACCAAGTCGACCAATGACAACATCAAGAAAGTGGATGGAACCTTTGTGAGGTCTCCCAGCGAACGCCTGCAACGGTGGAAAGAATTTTTCCAAGAACTATATAATCACGATCCACCTCAAGGACCACCAGCAGAGCCACCGCCTATCGACCCACCACTGAATCCATTCCTCGATGACGAACCTACAGTTGACGAAGTGAAAACCGCCGTCAGATCACTGAAGAACGGAAAGGCACCCAGAGTCGATCAGGTCACCGCCGAGGCGATCAAGGCGGGAGGAGATGTCCTGCTGCACCGACTTCACGCACTCTTGTCACTTATCTGGCACTCCGAACGAATACCATCTGCTTGGAAAAGCCATGATAGTGAAGAAAAGCGACAATTGGGAGTGCAAAACTACCGCATCAGCCTCCTGTCCATTACCGGCAAAGCTTTTATGAAGATCATCCAATCCAGGCTGCAGAAACATCGTGAACAGACCAGTCGAGAAGAACAGGCGGGATTTAGGCCGAACCGTGGATGCTGTGATCAAATCTTCGCCATTCGTCAACTGATGGAAGAAAGGATTAGATGTGGGAAGCGCACCACCATCGTCTTTATAGACTTCAAGTCTGCGTTCGACTGTGTCCACTGGCCAGCCCTATGGAGGGCATTGGAGACCGAGCATGTCCCCGACAAGATCATTTGACTCCTGAAAATGTCATACAACGGCTCAACCAGTTGCGTGCGGATACGGAACGAACTATCAGAGGAGTTTCCCATCCAAACCGGAGTCCGCCAAGGGGATGTCGCCTCTCCTCTGCTCTTCAACACCGTGATTGACGCTGTCATGAGAAAAGCATTCGAGGGAAGGCGTGGAGTTCAGTGCGACGAGAACACCTACGTGACCGATCTGATGTTCGCCGACGACAGCGCGATTTTCGCCGATACTGACGCCGAAGCTACTGACATTCTTTATAGCATCGCCCGCGTCGCCGAGCCATATGGCCTCAAAATCAACGCAGACAAGACCAAAGTTTTGACAACGGATGGGTCGCCGGCCAATGTCCACCTCGGCGGAGCCCAGATCGAACAGGTTCAGGAATTCAAGTACCTGGGATCCGTGGTGCAGGAGAAGAAAGTGGCGTCCTCAACCGATGTCCACGGCAGAATCGGCCAAGCAACCGCGGCATTTGTTTCGCTCAAGTGGTGCCTATGGAAAAGGGCCAACATCTCCGTTAAGACCAAAATTCTCCTTTTCCAGACGCTGATCCTGCCAATTCTCCTATACGGGTCAGAAACATGGACTCTACTGAAGCAAGACCTAAACAAGCTCGAGGTCTTCCAAATGAGATGTCTGCGGCAGATCCTTAGTATCTCTCTCGCACCGCATCCGAAATGAAACCATCCGAATAAGATGCGACCACCAGCCAACGGTCGTGGAAGCGATCCAACTAAGAAGACTGCGATGGTTCGGGCACATCTGCAGAATGAGCATCACCAGGACACCGTACCAGCTTCTCTGGCGAAAACGTCCAACAGAGTGGAAAGTTCAAAGAGCAGCGCCCAAGAAGACATGGTCAAAACAAATCGAAAAAGACCTGAAAAACCAGCGATTCACTCTCTGTGATGCCAAGGCCATTGCCATGGATCGAAAAGATCGATCATATTTTCTCCAAAGACACAAAGGGTAATAACCGAAGGTTAGCGGTTGAGCGTGCAGCCTCAAAGACCCTTGTGCCTATTGAAGGCAAGGAAGGATCTACCACATTGAGGCGGCTAGCCGCCGTATATATATCAGACAGTAAGGCCCTTCTGAAGATGTAGCCAACTCTCTAGTAGAGTGTGCGGCTACTCTCCCAGTTGGGAGTAAGCCCGCAGTGTAATAGGCCTTAGCGACCGTGTCAGTAATCCAATGCCACAGTCGCTGCTTTGACAGAGTCAACGCAGAGCTCTTGTCCTATCCACGTAGCATCTCAATGCCCGCGCTGGGCAGAGGAAATTCAATCTCTTATCTTCCTCTGAAGAAAACGGGGGTGGATGGAAGGACTCCAGTTCCACAGACTGATTAACGTGGAAGGCTGTGATCATCTTGGGGAGGAAAGCAGGGTTTGTACGCAGTGACACCCTGCTGCCATCGTCCCAAATACGCATGCAGGTGCTGTGCACCGACAGCGCCTGCAACTCAGTGACCCACTTTGTGGAAGTGATCGCCACGAGGAAGGCTTCTTCATAGACAGATGCTTCAACTCTATGGAGTATACAGGCTCAGACAGGGCCTTCGTGAGAGCCTCCAGTACAATATCAAGGCTTCATTCAGGGAGGACATAATCACTGTGCGCCGGGTAGCCAAAAAATGCGCACCCGAAGATACCAATCCACGGGGCATGGCACGCAGAAATAGTCGCTAAATACACCTTCAAAGTGGAAGGTGACCTGCCAGCATCAAGCAGTTCTTGCAGAAACTGTAAGATAACTGGCATGGGGCAAGAGATTGGGTCATGACCCTTAGTCAGACACCAATTCTGGAAATACTTCCACTTGTAGTTGTACAACGACCTAGTGGAATCTGCTTTCTGCAAAGTACCCACAATCACGTCTGATAGCCCTAGGGCTAACCAGCAGTTCCATTCAGGGGCCAGACCCATAGCTGGAACCTGCCCGGTTCCGGGTGCCAAAGAGTGCCTCTCGTCTGACTGAGGAGATCCAGGCGAAGGGGGATCTCCCAGGGCTGGCCTTGTAAGAGCTGGTCACACACCTGGTCAGCGCGTAGCATACACCAGGGAGACACAAGGGCTGAAGCCACGGCGGGCGAGCTGAAAAGCAAACGGCAAAAAACACGATAGAAAACAGTTGGGGGAGAACACACTGTTTGTTTGTTTGTTTGTTTGTTTGTTTTGTTTGTTGTGGAGTCCCAACTCACCAAGGTGGGTGGGCCTACGCAGCCGGAGAGGTCTACTCTACAGCGGGGTGTATGGAAACAGAGCCCGGTGGAGGAACACACGGCTGGTTGGCTGTTGTTAACAACAGCACTGCAGTTAATCCACAGCACGACCCAGACAAGCAGGGTCGTGCAGTCTAATACACAGACGGGGGACGAGCAGCGGCAGCCAAACAAACAAGGCTGAATCCAGCTGCCAGATGGCGGCTGGTGGAATCACTCGACAGCGGGGATGTGGCAATGCCTAGCCCTGTGGAGGAACTCCCAAGAGTGTAGTTTTTAGAAACGGAGAAACACACACACACACACACGAATAGTACTGTGCAGGCAGTCGCTCACACACTACAGACAGCAGCAAAGAAGACAGCTCTGATATAAAAAGCTCAGTAATACTAGAGGCGGGTAAATCCCCCTCTACGTTGTAAGTGTACCTAGCAGCCATATCTGCTTGCCATGTTCCCATTGACTCCGTATCCCCGGGGGCTCATATACTGTCGACCCATTTTCTAAACGGTGCTCTGTGGTTACGTCCTCCTATACTGGAGGTACTGGAAGCTAAGGTCCCGTTTGAGCCCATAGATACCATACAGCTGAAATATCTCTCTATGAAGACAGCCTTTCTGTAAGCTATCACCTCCACCGTGCAAATTCCTGTATGTGCGTTTGGGACCATGGAAACAGGGTATCATTACGCACAAACCCTGCTTTCCTCCCTAACGTGATTACAGCGTTTTACTTGAATCAATCAGTGGAACTAGAGGCTTTCCAGTTCGGGCATTGAGATGTGGATAGAACGAGAGCTCTGCGTTAGTCTGACAAGCTCTTTGTTTGCCATTGCGAACAGACCCGAGCTGAAGCCCTCTCTAAGCAGCGGCTGTCTCACTGGATTGTGGACACAGTTTTGACTGTGTATACTAATGCCGTCCTACCCACACCTGGGTGGATGGCTACGCACTCAACCAGAGGTGTGGCTATGTCATGGGCCCCCTTCAGAGGTGCCTCGTTAACTGATATATGTACTGCGGCTACCGACTTAATGTCATTGATCCCTCTATGCCTTTAATAGGCACCAGGGTCCTTGAGGTTGCACGCTCACACCACCAACACTAGATGGCGTTCGTGAGACGTCCTTCAGATGCTGTCCGCTCATTCTTCCTCACGACGGCTCTGGTATGGATGTAACCCCGGTTTCCTGAAAAAGAAGATGACCACCAACCTTGTGAGGTCGCATCACTTGCATTCGCAGGTTCAATGCAGAAGAGATTCACAATGACTATATATTACCTCGGTGAGGCGGGACGGAGGACGTCACTCAGCGAATACCTGACAAGCAGGCATATCCCAAAAGTATCATTGGTGGTCATCTTCTTTTTCAGGGAACCGGGGTTACATTTGTAACCTATCGTTCTGCTAATGTTTGCTTTTACTTTTGACAGGCAGTGTAGAAACTGGATCAATATATATTTTCTACATTTATTTTAGTTTTAATTCAAATCAATTTATTTTGTTCTTCAAGTAACAAACCATTGACATTTCCTGGCATAGAATTGTTTAGGTTGACATTGACTAATCTTCTTTTAGCAGAATACTGTAACTGAACTCTACAATTGAGGGCTTCTGGGGCACTCTCTCAGTAAAAGGTCAAGCCTCTGTAATTAGAACTAAATAGAAAGTGCCCAGAGTGCCAATTTTAAATGCTTTTGTTATTAGCAAGCTAAATTGAAGCAATTATCACATCTGCCAGCACAGGTAGGGGTTGTCAATTTAATGACTGAGGTTAAGCAGGATTTTAAACAATTGGCACGTTTTCATCTTTGTGCGTTTGTGAAGGTACTCATAAACACATTTTTGATACTGCTGTTCTGAAGTTTTGACTACAAACCTATTAAGGAGGTTATAAATTGAACTCAGTTTCAAAGGCCCAGTCCACACTCCATAACCGATCTCGAGAACTGTAAAAAACATTTTAATTAATCCAGCTCAAAGCATCCACACTAAAGTACCGTTTCATGTTTAGTCGGGGCTTAATGCGTACAAACACTATTAAAATAATTTGGTTACAGTTCCTAGCAGCGCGATGGACTGTGGGATTTAATATAACATTATCCCACCATGCACTGTATTTAATGTTTACGAGTCCATACCCACGGAAGACATTGTGCTTCTTAGCATGAACGTTATGGTTTTGTTTCTTAAAAACATAAGGTACTTTTTATCATAACACGTGCATTTCGTTTTGAACTCGGAAGTTCTCCTTGACCGATTTCCTCGCTCCAGATATCAATGTGCCTTTATTTCGGCATCTGATCACATCGCTCCATGATTCACCATTTTACAACAAGCCTCAGAAATTGTATACGGCACAGCAGTATTGATGGTCGTTCTCAACTCCTTCAGGCGCCTGTTCTGAGTACTGTATGTGTAATGTCCACGCGCCAAAACATAGCAGAAAGCATTATGGGATATTGGAGGATACACAAAAAAATGTAGCTTGGTATTACATCTGACAAACCGCACTACCTGATGCAATCTAATTTAGAACCTGAAGTCTTGAGTTCAGTTCTTGAGTGTGGTATTAAACGCTGCGTAGCATAGACGCTAACCGTATTTAGCAATAATACAGTTTAAAGGCGTAGTGTGATCAGGGCCTTAGACGGCTGGTTTCACATGCCCAGCTTAGCACTAATCTTGCTAATCAGGGTATGTGAAACCAGCCTTGGGTATTTCTAAATTTAGCACTATTGATTATTTAATATTCATAGATTAAAATTGTTTGAATGGTAATGTCAGCAAGAGGGTTAACTGTCACACCTTACACACAGCAGTCACATTTGTTTTTGTCATCACAGTGTTTAAATGATTTAAAATATAGTTAACAATGTAGATACAGTATTGCAAAACAACATTCAATCATGAGGGTTTTTTCAGGTAAGTTTCAATTTTCAGTTCCTCATTGATAATACATTTTTAACTTTTACTTTCAATTTGGTTGTTTTTTCACTGGAGTTTTCCTAGATTGTATGCTGTTTTTACTTTTAATCCAATGTGACTTAAGTTTTAACACTTAACACTGAATTGATGAGTAGTGTGCTTTGTTATACTCCTCTTGTCTCAATTCTATCACATATGTAGCATCAGTCTTTCAATTTTTTATTGCACTATATTACCAACAACCTATTTCCATACTCCCCCACATTAGTCTCCATATTACTATGTTACCTATTTCCCTTGGTACAACACATTTTTTTTTGACTTGCAAAAAATACATTATTTTCTATTAACAATACAACATATCGCTGCCAGTATTTTTGTGTTTTTTCACACATCCACACTGATAATGCACATTTTAATAAATATAGAGTGCCGTAATGGGGTAGTCAGTCCACACCAGCATATAAAAAACTAGCAAACATGTATTATCACTTTTAAAAATATATCTAGAAAGCCCAAAATCTGCATGCCTTAGTCTATCATATTAAATTATCCTTTGAGATACTAGAGACAACTCTTATCTTTGCTTCAATATTCACTTTGAAAACATAATAATCTGCTACTAATTTACTTTCTGGTATTTATGAACCATAATGTGTTTTGTTTTTTTATTATTACAGTTGGTGGCCAACAGAAAGATTTTGCTTATTTTCTGCTGGAACATTTACTAACCTGTGGGAATAGTATTCATATTAACCACAGGGGTCTGTGAATGTCTGTCTTTTTCCATCACAGTGTGTTTTCTAGATAACTGGAGAATCACTGAATGGCTCCAAGTAGTGGTTTTTATTACCAATGTCTCTGAAACAGTCAGCAGCCAGAGAACAGCTACACAGCTTTACCACTCTTATGAGGACCCCGGAAGTCATATAAGTTGATGCTTAGAAAAGCTATGGTAGGAGAGCCAAAGAGAACAGGTGTGTAAAAGTGAAGATTTCTCTTGGTAACAAGATGGGCATTAAGGAACTAAGGCCTTAACTGTTGCTGCTAATGAGGTACCTTTAATCCTGTGGGACACAAACAAGAATCTGTCGCATTTTAGTGTTGGGGTTCATCACACCAAAGCTTTATACTGAATGTGAAATAATTCTGAAAAAATAAAATGCTTTCTGATAAACTGCTTCCAGTAGTATGAGGTAGGGTAGCTACTTCCTAAATAACATGGAGTTTCGTCATACAAATCTTTAAATTTGACTGATGCGCAAAAGTTTATGCTCCCCTGTACAGCATAGAAATAGAAACTGATATAATGTGACAGCAATGTTTTGTAAAATAAAAAATAATCAATGTGGTTAGTAGCCTAAAGAAATGCTATGAGTCAAATCCCATCTCACTCACTGACTCACTGTGTGACCCCGAGCAAGTCACTTAACCTCCTTGTGCTCAGTCTATCGGGTGAACGTTGTTGTAAGTGACTCTGCAGCTGATGCATAGTTATATTTTACCTTCTATTCCCATTTTCTGAGTTACGTCTAATGCATGTGAATGAATATTTAAGATGGTGTATTTAACACTGCTGTAATATATGTGTAAGTATAACCTTAGTGCATTTATATGACGGTGGAATTCTGAATCTGTGAATATTCTGAACACTAGATTGAAGATATGCTTACCTGTATTTATTTAACCAATCAGCAACAATCACCAAGGAAATACATATTGATTGTGAACGTTCATTAGACAAGCATGTGCACTATGGGGGGATTTTTTTTTTTAAAAGCATTTCTTTTCTGCTCTGAAGTGAATCAGAGTATTCCAGGTTGTGTGTCCAATATTTGCCTTTGGAAAACAGCTTCTCATTGTAATACCTGTTCAGAATATAATGGATTTGGAACAGAAACACTGCAGTGTGCTTTTCCCAGGTGAGCCACTCGGGGACCCCTTTGAGGGGATTCTTTAACCTCCTCATTTGGTGTATTTGTTGGCTGGAACCAGACAGGAAAGTAAAAGTTAGTGAATCTGCAAAGCTTTTTTTTCATTTTGTAAAATAAATTTAAAAAAAAAAAAATGCTTATGAAAGACTTGTGGGCTCAATTTCAACCTACTAATTATAACCACGAGTTGTCAAAAAACCTACTTCAACTTCAACACACCAGCAATGGCATAATTTAGCCCCAATTACAGTTTTAATAAGACCATGCCTCTAGAGGTTTTACTGTGTTTTTTTTCTTATAAGGCCTGCTTTCTTCACCCCCAACGCTAATATTTCAGATATATTTTTTTGATTTGAGGAGCAGAGTTTTTTTTATTGTACAATTTTGATATTGTGTGTTTTTTTTCTTTATTACATCTGAATGTATGTTTGGTATCAGATAGCGGTTTAAATGAGTGTAACGTTGCAATGTACTTCTTGTTTTGACATGGTCTTGATATGATCAATAGCTATCCCCTGGGGGGACAGCACAGTAGTTTTAAGACTAGTTTAGGATTGATGGGATTGTACCCCAGATGAAAATGTAATGGATAGAGTACAATACAGTGCAACTGTCCACCTTCTTAATTTAAAAAAAAAAGTATTACTACTGTTCATATATAGTATTACTTTACTCAACACATAAGCTAAAGCCTTATTATAATTGTCTAACTTTAATCCATTTGATGGCATCTGTGATAAAGTGTGGTCAATAGAAAAGACAAACACAACTGGTTACCGATCTATGCACTGTGATGACATCCACCCAGCCTGCAGTGTTTTCATTGCCTGTATAAAATTCCATAGTGTGTGTGTATATATATATATATATATATATATATATATATATATATATACACACACACTACCGTTCAAAAGTTTGGGGTCACTTAGAAATTTCCTTGTTTTCGAAAGAAAAGCAAATTTTTTTGTCCATTAAAATAACATCAAATTGATCAGAAATACAGTGTAGACATTGTTAATGTTGTAAATGACTATTGTAGCTGGAAACAGCTGATTTGTAATGGAATATCTACATAGGCGCATAGAGGCCCATTATCAGCAAACCATCAGTCCTGTGTTCCAATGGCACGCTGTGTTTGCTAATCCAAGTTTATCATTTTAAAAGGCTAATTGATCATTAGAAAACCCTTTTGCAATTATGTTAGCACAGCTGAAAACTGTTGTGCTGATTAAAGAAGCAATAAAACTGGCCTTCTTTAGACTAGTTGAGTATCTGGAGCATCAGCAATTGTGGGTTCGATTACAGGCTCAAAATGGCCAGAAACAAAGAACTTTCTTCTGAAACTAGTCAGTCTATTCTTGTTCTGAGAAATGAAGGCTATTCCATGCGAGAAATTGCCAAGAAACTGAAGATCTCGCATAACGCTGTGTACTACTCCCTTCACAGAACAGGCAAACTGGCTCTAACCAGAATAGAAAGAGGAGTGGGAGGCCCCGTGCACAACTGAGCAAGAGGACAAATACATTAGAGTGTCTAGTTTGAGAAACAGACGCCTCACAGGTCCTCAACTGGCAGCTTCATTAAATAGTACCCGCAAAACACCAGTCTCAATGTCAACAGTGAAGAGGCGACTCGGGATGCTGGCCTTCCAAAAGCCATATCTCAGACTGGCCAATAAAAAGAAAAAGATTAAGATGGGCAAAAGAACACAGACACTGGACAGAGGAAGATTGGAAAAAGTGTTATGGACAGACTAATCTAAGTTTGAGGTGTTCGGATCACAAAGAAGAACATTCGTGAGACGCAGACCAAATGAAAAGATGCTGGAGGAGTGCTTGACGCCATCTGTCAAGCATGGTGGAGGCAATGTGATGGTCTGGGGGTGCTTTGGTGGTGGTAAAGTGGGAGACTTGTACAGGGTAAAAGAGATCTTGAAGAAGGAAGGCTATCACTCCATTTTACAACGCCATGCCATACCCTGTGGACGGCGCTTGATTGGAGCCAATTTCCTCTTACAACAGGACAATGACCCAAAGCACAGCTCCAAACTATGCAAGAACTATTTAGGGAAGAAGCAGTCAGCTGGTATTCTGTCTATAATGGAGTGGCCAGCACAGTCACCGGATCTCAACCCTATTGAGCTGTTGTGGGAGCAGCTTGACCGTATGGTACGTAAGAAGTGCCCATCAAGCCAATCCAACTTGTGGGAGGTGCTTCAGGATGCATGAGGTGAAATCTTTTCAGATTACCTCAACAAATTGACAACTAGAATGCCAAAGGTCTGCAAGGCTGTAATTGCTGCAAATGGAGGATTCTTTGACAAAAGCAAAGTTTGAAGGACACAATTATTATTTCAATTAAAAATCATTATTTCTAACCTTGTCAATGACTATATTTCCTATTCATTTTGCTATATTTCCTATTCAAACTCATTTCATGTATGTTTTCATGGAAAACAAGTTAATTTCTAAGTGACCCCAAACTTTTGAACGGTAGTGTGTGTGTGTGTGTGTGTATATATATATATATATATATATATATATATATATATATATATATATATATATATATATATATATATATATATATATATATATATATATATATAACCAAGTAATTATTTATTTAAATTAAATGGTCCTTTTTAATATTGTTTTTCTGTATTTAACTGTAAATACAAGTAGCCTTGAAAAATACTATTTTTGAATTCCAGTGCAAGTAGACACAGATTACAATACCTAATAACTTATAGTTAGAGAACAAAATAATAAGCTTTGAATTAAAAGTACACACCTTATGACAGCCAATCTATTGATTTGTGAGATACATGGTGAAACAAAAGTATTGATTTGATAAAGCTCCAGTGTAATCTTCTTTAGCAGCCTATTATTAACAAGCTTCTGGCTGAGATATATTTTAAAACAGTTTGCGCTGTCAATAAAACTAGCATTTTTGAAATATTTGACTTGTTATTGTTCCTTATTTTGAAAACAACACATCTATCTGTCAAGAAAAGTTTTCTGTATCCAGATGGCTTGAAGTTTAAAAAAGTAAATACATCCCCAGCATCTTAGATCTTGAGCCAAGTGTCCTGATGAAGTACAATATTAGTCCTGACAGCAGCGAGCCTGGCAATCATACAAAACCACAACTTAGTTGTCATCTTGTTTTGGAGGACGGGTCAGTTTATGTTGCATCTCTTCAGCGTGTGCTTGGCTCTTGGCTCTCTTCATTTGGAAGTATAACATTCCTTGTTCTAAATACAAAATGTTCTTTCTGGATTTTCAACACGAGTCAAATTCCACATCATTCCGCAGCTTTAAACGCATTTAAGTTCTACTGCAGTTGGGCTTGGATTTCCAGTGATCAATGTTAATGAACCAGTATTGTTTTTATACAAAAGCTTACAAAAGTTTTTTCCTTGTAATGTTTTCTGAAATTACATGTCTGTTTGTTGATCTTTTTAAATTGGATTGACTAAGAAATTGTCTGTGTTTTTTTTTTAAATTTTTTATTCAATCCTCTTTCACATTAACCCCCTCCAAAACAATTTCATATATATATATAGATATAGATATATCTATATATATATATATATATAGATCTATCTATATAGATCTATATCTATATCTATATCTATATCTATATATATATATATATATATATATATATATATATATATATATATATATATATTACCTGGTGTGCACCATCACTCTCTATTTAGGGCTGAGGCTGTGTGGTCCAGTGGTTAAAGAAAAGGGCTAGTAACTAGGAGGTCCCCAGTTCAAATCCCACCTCAGCCACTGACTTATTGCGTGACCCTGAGCAAGTCACTTAACCTCCTTGTGCTCCATCTTTCGGGTGAGACGTAGTTGTAAGAGACTCTGCAGCTGATGCATAGTTCACACACCCTAGTCTCTGTAAGTTGCCTTGGATAAAGGCGTCTGCTAAATAAACAAATAATAATAATAATAATAATAATATAGGTCTCAAATGAGCAGTTTCAAAAGAAACATACCTCACTTTTTTTTTTTTTTAAATGGCATCTGGTACAAAACTAGGTAAAAGAAAGTTGTCAGTTTGCTTGCATCGCCTTCCACAAAATGTTACACTTGCTTACACTTGCAGTGTCTCTGAGGACAAGCATGTTGCTTGGTGCAAGGCGTGTCAGTCAATAGGGGAAGCAGCTGGTTGGTTACTGACAGGAAAGAAGGTCCTGAAGGGGTGGGAATAATTTCTTTACTCTCCAGGTGCAATGACCATGGAAGTGCAAAGATATTTCAAAACAAGGCCTGCAAACTGAGATTTTTTTTTTTTAACCTTGTGTTGAAACAGATATACTGTTTTAAAACAAACATGTTTTCTAAAATCTAGAGTTCTAGCTACAATCACTTTAAATAAATGAACACACTTCTACAAATGATCATGTAACAAATACAAACCATTTTCAGTTGCATTGCTTAAATCCCTAAATAAACCCCCCTTCTGTATATACAGTACTGTATTGTGCTTTAATTGAAACAACACTGATAAAGGCATTGGGAGCTGTCTATCACTGTATGTATACTATATTTTACTTAACCATTTTTAAATCATTCCTGAGCAATGAATTCAAGTTTTGAGAGGAAGGCCTTTGTATTAGAACACTATTGTAAAATAAAATAAAGTTATGTAAGCTAATTTTTGCCTTGCCTCCTTCTTCAAACACTGCCACATTGCTCGATCAATGTCATAACTAACATGTTCCAAAAAATCTTGGAATGTTTTGCTGTAGGTTAAAATTCGTAATGTAATTACACAAAGGAAGGAAGGATGTATTCAGTTACAATAACAAACTCTCTCCGGCTACGTTTTCAATTGGGACAGTTCGAACACAATAATGAGGTACTGTAACACTGCCAATTAACAGAGCTGTGTTCATCAAGTACCAAGACAATTTGCTAGTGTTTGGTCTTGGCTCAGCTTCTGAATCTTAAATTACACCATTAATGTAGCCCGGGCTTCAAACTTGCCTTTGTTTTAATTGCTGATTCAATGATGTATGAAATTACTGCCGGTTTTCATAGTTATGGCTAGCAATCGTTTAATTATGGCTTTTAAATTTTAAGAAATTGCATACGTACAATAAATACTCTAAGATATTTTCATAATTAGTTGGAACCATATTTACAAAGTATGAAAATCACCAGCCTCCAAATTCAGAATGCCAGTGATTTACATATTGATTTCAAGGTTTTTAAAATATCTAGATTCATCCAACATGATGGATGCATCAGCTAACAGTATACAGCTTTAGAAGATTGTTTTATTTACAATGAATAATGCAATTGTATAATTGAAAAGTTCTAGTTCCATTTTAACACTGCTTTTAAAATGATTACATGACCACAATATGGCAGCCATCTTAGGTTGCAGGTCACAGGGTACACACAGATTTTGTCCATAACACTGAAAAATTAATTTGGCAAGTTAACAATACAACGCAGCTCAAATTAACTACTTGGGGTCGGTAAACAGTAACATTAGCACAACATAAAACTATGGTTGTGCAAATCCTAACATGTTGTTAGCAATATTCAAGAACAGAAGTTCCTGAACTAATTTTAGAATCACATTGATCAATCATCGGTGTAAAATGCACCAAGTCAGCCTAGTGCCAAACATGTTCTGTTATTACTGGAAACATCTAGAGCCATCAGTAACAACTCGGGAATATACAATTAGTACTCAGAATATACTTACAGTCACAGCCTGCATTATTTAAAGGAACACTATAAAGCTGTCTCTTGCTAAATTAAATTAGGTTTGAACCTATTGTTTTGCTTTGTTGATGCTCTATATTTCTTTTGCAAAAGTGCTTTTTACATTACTGTTGGGAAATCATGCATCAATACTGTAGCTCTCACTAATATATTCCATACTTCTCCTGTGCTTATAGGAAAGAACTCCCAGCTGTTTTCCAGAGAGGCACCAGGTATGTATTTTAATGTTCTGGGTCCTCTGTCAGAAGCATTACATAATAATTTCCTAATCAAAGCTTCAAATCTGCTGCTTTTGTGGCAGATTGTCATCAGCCAGACATGTCAGTAACCGTTGCTAGTTTTATTTTTAACTGTTGAGATAAACTGTTTTTAAACCAAAAATAACATGCTGGTACCTCACTAGTGCCCTGCATAGTACCTACACAACCAGATGCAACCAGAAAGTAAGCAACCTCCATTGCAACTGGCCATCTGGAAAGTCGAAGGGATTGTTTGATGGCACAGTTCATCTCCAGGTCTTGGTTGAAAAAGTAACCCTTTCCCCTTTTTCCAATAAAAGCAGTTCTGTAAGCATTCTGACCTTGGCAGCTATCCTGCGGCATTGTGTCGCTGACATGGCGGTAAAATGACATTAACACAATCACAACGTCCTGTCAGGTGATCACAATTTAAAATGACAAGTTACACAGTGATACTTACTTTCCACTTTGTGCAACAACGCCACACTTACGGAAGTTGTACCGCAATTGACTGACATTCGGCTGAACCACTTAAAAAGCTGATTTTTCCTTCTAAAATAATTCGTATTTGAGAAAGGGCAGAGATGGCAGTGTAATTTTATCATACTTGCTGCAGAATTAAATGGGAAATGTACCACACATAAATAAATAATTAAAGGGGTAGTGTTTGTGTAGTGATGACTTTGTAAAACTTTCTTTAAGTTAAGAAAAACATTTCTTATAAGTAAATGCGCTATATGTATTTTTTATAAAAAAAAAATATTTGTGGCTGGATTACTGTAGATAGTATTTTAGTTACATAAACCTACTACAGTATATAAAATACACACCCGCTCCAACAGACGGGATCCACCACAATTTCGAGTGCGTCACCTTGCTGTTATCACTGTGTAAACGCAGCACTCGTGAATTACCACAAGGTGGTGGTGATAAATGCTTCAACTCCAACTTTCAGAACCATCCTGGAAGCATGGCCTCCTGGCCTACATTTCCCAGAAACCAAAGGGACGCCCTCGTGGTACTCTGTCTTTTCTGATTGGCTTATTCAAGCAACTGCGGGTTGGCGGGGAGAGAAGGTAAGTGTTGTTTTTTTTCCTTTCTCTGCGTTTATTTATGTACTGTATTTCTTTATACAAGAAAGAAAGCTTATACGCTATAATGGTAATTTGCTATTACTGTTTAAGTTATAATCCTAATGATCGAAAGTAATTACCGTATTTGAAATTGTGTGTAAGTATCCAGCAGTTTAGTCGCAGGGAGTTAAAGTTAGTCAGTTAAAATACAAATGGCAGCGTATTTGGTATAGATACATAATCCCGTTGGTACTGGCTAGGTGCTAAGACATGCAAACATATGTTACCGATATAGAAGGGGGGATTAGTGTTTGAGTTTGTTTACATGAGTTTGTGACACCTCTCTTTCCAATTGCAGCCTTAAGTAAACATGGAAGATTCAGTCATACCGTTTTTTGAAAAGACTCTGCAGAGAATCCCATCTTCAAGTCTTAAGAGTATACTGAGTGAATGGGGATTCTTATCCGCAGAGCAGCTCCAAGATCTACATTTTCAGCAGTCCAAGCACATCCTACACAATAAAGTGCTCGCTTTCTGCGAGGTAATTGCTTTGTTTCTCCGAGTAACTGTGTTGTGTATGTGTGTGCGCGCGTCTTTACTTATGAACTTAGGGATACAGCAACATTTATTTCAGCTTCTTTCTATGAAAGGTAATGGCTACAATTTGCAATACTGTATATTTACATAAATACCTATAACGCTTTGGAGTTTCTTTATTTTAAGATTGTTGTCTGTAAAAGTTAGAAATAATAAACATTTATTTTTTCCTCTAAAAATAACAGGAAAATGGCATGAGAATTCGACATGTAATACAACTCGACATGATATGTGAGTATGGCTTGACATGGGTGTTTTTTTGTATGGCAAAAATCAACCTCACAGGCCTACCAAAGAATCAGATCCTTTTGGATGAATAGTTTTTAAAGCTTTATATACCCCATTATTGTGTTTTACCTGCAGAAAGCTGAAATGTAAAGTGGATTTTCCTTTTTTTTTTTTTTCTTTCCAAATGGCATTTTTTAACTTGCAGCTAACATTTTATAGCAAACCCCATACAGATATGTTTCATCGGGGGGCATATCTTTTTCAGCAATAAAATTGTAGGAAATAGTTTATGTATATATTTTCTTTTACAGACAACCATGAATACCCTAATAAGAGAAACTGGAGTGTTTATCAGTTCTCCGGACGGGAAGGTAAATATACTGTAATAGGCAGTTCTGTCTATGAGCTCAGTTCTGCAACACTAATGTAAACTAGCATTTAAACTAGACATAAACTAGACTTAAACTGCACCATGTCATTTCCTGAAGTGAAGTGACAACAAAAGTAATATATTGCAGGGAGCACAAGGGTAGGAATGAGTAATATACATTATGGAAGTTTAACAAAAGTTAACATATAGGTTACTATTACTTTTTTTCTGAGTAATAATGGCATTACTGAGGTGTTGAGTGTAATAATGGAATTCCCGAGTCAATAAAGCCTGAGACCATTATTACCAAGGAACATTCCACAGCAATGCTATTGTTGCTATTCTACTACAAGTTATTTATTTATCTTTGTTTGACTGAAATAATAATTTAGTCCACTAAAAGAGTTAAATTTGAGAGCAGGGCTTGAGCATCCAGGGTAACAGGTGTTATTAATTAGTTTAATCTCAGTTGTGCTTTATTTGCAGTTCCCTAACTTGTTGTTAACAAAACAGCTGACCGTCATAGAAGACAATGGGGGGGATCAGTGTCCAGTTGTTCTGTAATATAAATTAATGTACTTTTAATGAAATCATTGTGTTGGCAACTGTTCTACATTTTTGGTTTGTTTTCATACTCCTTCCACAGATGATGCCGTTGTATTAAACATGACAGAATTTAGTCAGAAGTTCAAAGTAAATCTGAAAGACCTTTTAAGACATGTAAGTATTTAAATGTATTTATTTAATGCATCCTGGCCACATGGATATAGTGGTGGTAGATGTAGGCATGTCTGTGTGACTTGCATATATCTAGAGAACCCTTATTCAATTATGCTGAAATCCAGTTATGAAATCCAATTCTGCTTTCAATATAACCCTGCCTGGTAAAGGCAAATTTACTTGATTCGACTGTTTCTCAATACTGGAGAAAAAGAACCCCGAACCACTGGATGCAAACACTATAAAATGTCTAATAATGTTTGTGAATAGGACCCATATATGGTGCTGATAGAAAAACCATTTCAGTTGTGCTATGTGTCGTCTTTTTGTTTCCTTGCAGGTATCCATTGGCATGAAGAAATGTGAAGATGATGCAGTATGGATCCGTGTTGCCTGGGGTGACAATTTTACAAAGCCCAACCAATTTAAACCCACATATGTAGTGTACCAGTTACAGACTCCTTATGTGTTCATATCCAATTTGAATGTTAAACACAGACCACTGCTTTCTCAGGTAACTTTCTGTAAAGTTTGCATGGATTTATAATGTTTGCATGTGACTGCTTTGGTGATGACCGCAAAAGTGTCTTCTGCTTTTGAAATCATGATCAGTGGCTATAAAATGATGATCTTGGCTGATTTCATAAGTCATTAAATATTCCATGGACTAGCTGTTTATTAGAGTTTGATATACACACTTTTTTCTAATGAACAGGCACTGGTTATTGCAACTAAACATGATGAGATCAAAGAGATTCAGCTGAGAGGACGCTGTTTGAAGTCACTGAAGGATTTAGTGTTGCGACGATATAAACAGGTATATTTTATAAATCCAAGAACACTAGCAAGACCTCCTTATAGGCATGGTTCATACAGTTTCTTGAAAACCTCTTTTAGGTCATAGAAAAGATGTTCAGGCCATTTTTAAATGTTACATGATTTGTCAGGGAAATAACTTACGTCCTTGATTTTAATGGTCAAAGAAGCTTAAAAATCTGGTGGTGGGAGGTAGAAAATGATTGCTCTGTAAGATTATATATTTAAATAATAAAATGTTTCTCTGTGTTTTTTTGTAATATTTATTTATTTATGTATGTATATATTTAAGTCTTTTCAGACTCATCAGCCAAAACCCCTACAGGAAAGAAATTCTCCAGAAAGGGGTATGCTTGTCAAATTCTTCTCAAATTTGCAGGGTGTTCTGTAACACTTTAACATTTTTCCTAGTACAGTATAGTTATGTGATGTGGATTTTACAGCTTATTTGCTTGTCCCCTTGAAATCAAAATGATTTATTTTAATTATTATTTTAATGAAAGTTATATCTGGTAATATACTTATCCTGATAAATATGTGTTCTGTGTTTGAGATCAAGGTATTGTACATGAACATGCAAAACGTCTGGCTGACTTGAAGGAAGTAGCCACACAAACATTTGGAGATGGACCTTTGCCGAAATTAGAGACTGCGGTTTTTAAGGTTTGTTTTTATTTTCAGTAAAATGAGTCAAGTTTGCTTTTTCAATGTTTTGCCTGAATTTGTCTGTTTTAATATTGTGTCTAAGAATATACAGTAGCCACAATCGCTGTTAGATGCAGTGTTGCACTCTCATTACCTGGAAATTGGATTGGAAGAGTATTGTACAGACATGAATATGTTTGTTTTTTCTTTTATTTCCAAATGTATGATTTGAAGTTGGTGTTTTTACTTTTTTTTTGTAATACAGATTCTAAAAACAACTTTTTATTAGATGTATGAATGTTTATAAGAATGATGTTTTAAGATACATGGAACTTTCTGCTGCTCAGGAAAGTTATCTGGAAAAGTAATGAACTGATCAAAGCTTGACTTTGGCAAAATGTGATTTACTCTGTGTGTGTGTGTGTGTGTCTCTTCTTCCCCCACCCCTACACAGCTTGAAACCAAGTTTAAGGATCCAGAAAACAGAATATTAACAAACAGACCAGAGCCTTTTAGATGCGCTGTCAAGTTTTCAAGCCCAAGCTTCCTGGAATCCTTAAAATCTTTAGTGACACTGGGTATGAGCTCTTTCAACTGGATTGTATTTGTGTTTGTATTCTGATACTACAGTATAATTATTAAAGGAGGATTTTCTATCTTCACAAAAAAGTGATTCCACAAACGTTTAATATTTTGTACTATATATTGAGATACATACATAGCTCATTTTGATTTTAACCTTGTATAGATAGTGTTCAATATAATTCTTGCGTGTTCATTTCTATAAAAATGTTTCTCGTCATACAATATTCTTGTAAATATTAAAACATGTTCATTCAAGGACATGCAGTCAATTATTGTAATCTAGTATTGAACGAAATACAGTGTCAGTAACTCTATTTTTGGTACTCTGTACATTTTATTATAGTAATGGGTGTGTACTATAATGTGTTTTTCTTCTGACCTTCCAGGTGTTGCGAGTGCTCCTGTGTCCCCGCTGCTTTCATCCATACCACAAAAAGCAAGAAATCATTTTGTAATCTCAGAGAGAGGACCTGGAGTACCCTCCACACCTGGGCCATAACCTTTTGAAGACAAATGCTGGACATTTATCAGCCTAATTATGGATAAGCTGCACCCCCCCCCCCCCCCAAGATGGAATGGTTCCTTATGAAGAGGTTGTAACTAATGAAATACATCAATTTATCTTACTTGTCAAGTGCTTTCACTGCTGATTTCATGTGAAAAGAACTGCAAATGCAAGACTTGCCTAGTGAGTGGAAGTGCTTGACAGGTAACATTTGAAGAAGTATTTAATTAGCTACAGTATGACTACTTTGGTTAATTGTGAAGTTTTTCTTTTTTTACAATTTCACATGATATTCTCAAGAACAATGGGGTTGAGAAACTGAAACTGGTTGAGATTTAAGGGGTAATAATTTCATATCCATTGTTAAATCAGTAGCAGCTTCACCTGTGTAATAAGGACTTGATATACTTATCGTGGAGGGGAGTACTGTTTCTGGTAAGAACTTCCTTTTCGCATGTAGTGTGTTTGTTTTGTGGGTTTTTTTTTAAATTATTATTACACACACTATTTGAATCACAAAATTAAACTCCTGTATGAATAATAATTTTAAAAACCCTCCTGTTGACATTTATTGTTACTCAGGGATATGGGGTTTGTTTAAAGTTTATGACATTTCACTTTATGTTATTCACATTGTCCAATTCACTTCATTACTTGCCTAAGCTGACCGCGCTGCAGGTAGTTTGAAACATCAAGCCCAGCCAACTCACTGTGTACAGCTCAGCAGTTCTGCCCACAGGCAAGCTCCCATACTGGAGGGAGGGGTTTGGAGCTTTTTAACAGGACCTTGAAATCGTGTTGAATAAACTGTTGTATTTGCTATAATATTAAACACATTGTTTTTGTTACAAAAATTAAAAGAAAGATTCTCTCCTTTTGTGTTTGTTGTATATAAAATGTGTGTTCCTGTTAATTGTTTAAAGTATAATTTTAAAAAAACAAATTGTGGCAATATGTTTTCACAGGGAAGTATGCGACTGGAGCTTAAACATTATTTGTTTATTTAGCAGACAGTGGCTGAAATGGGATTTGAACCGGGGACCTTAACCACTGGACCACACAGTCCACAGCCTCCTTCTCCACATAGGACAAGTATAAAGAAAATTGAACTTGTAATGTGCTCAGAAGATTACATTTATGAAAGCTTGTAGAGAACAGTCTGTTACTGTTAAAATTAATATTCTGTTTGGGGAAGTGCACGTTTTAAAAGCTCTAAAAAGCTCAATATACTGTTGAATTGCAGTGTCCAGAAACTCCAGTCTTTTGAGTTCTTCATTTCATATGGCTACTGTGACATTTTGACCCTGATGAGCACCTGCTGTATGAAGCATTTTGTAATGCAAGTGTTCAGCATGTGAAACATGCATTAATTACACAATATCTTGATAAAACAAAATAGTCATAAACACTTTAATTGGAATTTCAACCCATAGTCTTTTTTAATACAGTGCTGGTGTGTACTGTATATACTGTATGTTTGGTGGTTATTATATATGGCCCAATGTATATGGTTTGTTTTTATATGGTTTATATAACATACTGTAATATTCATATATTTTTTCATCAATATATTTATATTCCTATGTACATTCAACTACAAAATTGCATTTTCCCCGATTTCATTTATTAAAATACAGCCAAGTAGATATGTGGACGGAACCATCAAATTCAGTTTACTGAGTCCCACAATACAACATCGCCACGGTTTTTGGCTGAAGAGTCATGATATAGCAAGCCCTTGTTGATAACGCGTGTTATGAGCCGGTTGTTAAGAATGGTCCCCCGGAAGTGAGTGAGTGTTTGGCTTGCTCACATTAAAACTGAAACATGGCTGTCTCTGCACCAAGCCGCAGGGGAGCACATCCACAACGCAATAACACGACTAATATTAATCCCAACAACTCTCAAAGTAACAGCCAGGATCCTTCACAACCATGGGAAATGATAAAACCCTCAATCACGGAGCTAACCAAAGAGGTGCGGACAAATATCCTCTGCACCGTGGAAGGATGTGGAAAAATCCTGCCAAATACCCCTGCCCTCAACATGCATCTCGTCAAGTCTCACCGGATTCAGGTAAATTTATATTTTAAACTAAATCAAGTTTATGTCCCTACCCGAGGGGTATGTGATATTTGCCCTCTTTAGAAAAAAAAAAAAAACACGTTATCATAAATATGCAAGTCACTAGATTGGGTTGCTTAGTAACGCAGTCGTTTGTTTTTCCCAACATTTTTGTTCTGCAAATTGTATTCACTTGGTAATCGCCAATTTTTATGGAAATATGTCCACCAACCTGTAGTTCTGTACTTGAAAAGTCTATTTTGTTGTTACTCTGTTTTTGTTTTGTTTTTTAATTGCATCTCAAGTTGTATGTTTGTTTTGTTGACAACATGTTTAAAACTCATTTTGACTACAGTAGGTGCTTCACTAATGAAAAACATTGGATTCAAATACAGTGTAATATACCTAAATCTGTAGAAAAACACGAGATGGGGTATGTGCATTAAAAAGTCATAATTTTTCTAAGAACTAGTCTTTTAATAATTTAAGACTCCCATTGCATTTTGATTTTAATTGTAACGCAGTGTTCTAATCGCTCGTAATATTTATTTATTTTTTTGTTTTGTTTTTTAATAAGATTCCAAAAACTATAAATGAACACAAAGTATATATCCAAAACACTATATAAAACATGGCTTTTACTATACCCTTATTAATTAGTTTAATAAATTAGTTTAATTTACTATACCCCTTATTAATCTTTCACTACCTTAATTCGGTAAGGTTGGCCAGGACTAGTGTTTAAGGAGTCTGTGAAACCAGCTGAAGTACTATATCAAAGAATAAGTAGCTTCACATACCATTTAATTGCTTTATATATAATCTCCCTTCCTATGTGTGCAGTTTGCAATCCTTTTGGAATGGTTCTGGGTTCAGTTGCTCCAGTACACTTTTTGCCATGTTTCACTAAATCTGCCTTCACCTGGTGCTGAGGAAACAACTTTGCTCATTCCATTCAAATCATGTTAGTGTGACCTTGACTGACCCATCCATAAACATTGTCACAGGATTCCAATGGAATGAGGAAAGCGGTTTAGTCTCCTGTGACAGGCTGACTGGTTGGTCTGACGTCAGGCAGAAGCAGGAAGGGAAAAATTGACACCAGGGAAGTGCTGCAGGTAAAGGCTGGCTGCCGTTTTTATTAATAACAAAAATAAATAAAATGTTCAAACAAAAACACTTTGCTCACAGAGCGAAATAAAAGGTTTAAACATAAACAAATCACGAACACAAAAATACCCACGGAATAGGTCAGGCTGGGTATCGCCTTCACTGTTCCTATCCGTTTTACCGTTTACTGTTTCTCTCTCTCTCAGTTCTCTCCACTCTCGCTCTCTCCGCTCCTACAACACCCACCCGAGTGCGAGAGCTGCAGCCTTTATATCGTGGCGAGGGTTTAACTAGCTTGCAATTAATTATTCTATTACCCCTCGGCCACAATCTGCACGAGTTTATTAATTACTACTGTGGATGGGGTTTCCCATCCACGCTACTACCCAAAATAAACAAACAATGCGCTCGCCGTCATTTAAACAAAACAATAACAAAACATAGGGCGCCGTCATCTAAAATACAGAAACATTACTAAATCATAATACAAAATAACACGGGCGGAGGGACCCCATTCTAAAAATAAATAAACAAATCAAATGTACAGGGCACCTCGCCCTGTTACATATCCCCTTGTGCAGCACACATGGCTAACGGCCACCTCCCCCCTCAGTCTTAAAGTCCCGGAAGAGGGGAAGCACAGTGTCCATAGGGGTGGCCATGGTGGGAGGTCCGGCACCCCCAATTCTTAAGTGGCTGGCAGCTCCCTCTTCCGGGGCTCCGCCACACACTATCCTGCCCGCGAAAGTGCGGCTGGGGAAGCTGGTCTCCTGACCTCCCCCTTTCTTCATGGCTGGCATTTCCCCTCCGTGGGGCTCCGACCACACGCTCTCCGGCAGCGAAACTGCTGCGAGGGAGCTGGTCTCCTGACCTCCCCTTCTTCGTGGCGGCAGCTCCCTCTTCCGGGGCTCCGCCACAATATCCTGCCGCGAAAGTGCGGCTGGGGAGCTGGTCTCCTGACCTCCCCCCTTCTTCATGGCCGGCAGTTCCCCTCCGTGGGGCTCCGGCCACCCAATTCCTGCCACGAGTGCGGCTGGGAGCTGGTCTCCTGACCTCCCCCTTTCTTCATGTCCGGCAGCTCCCCTTCATGGAGCTCTGGCCACAGTGTAGCGACCCCAGGCGAAGCAGGATCCCTGGTGACCCCAGGCGACGGCAGCAGCGGACCCTCGGGAGGCGACGGCAGCAGCAGCGGACCCTCGGGAGGCGACGGCAGCAGCAGCGACCCTCGGGAGGCGAACTTCGGGAGGGAGCCCCTGGCCATAGAGGCGGCAGCGGAGCTCCACTTCTCCCTCGTACCCTGTATGGAGCAAAAGGCAGCCCCAGGCGATGCGGAGCAACAGGCAGCCCCAGGCGATCCAGGCGTGGCATCCCTGAGTGGAGCGGGCGTGGCATCCCTGGGCGGTGCGAGGCTGGCATCCCTGGGCGGTGCGAGGCTGGCATCCTTGGGCGGTGCGAGGCTGGCATCCTTGGGCGGTGCGAGGCTGGCATCCCCGGGCGATGCACGACAGGGCGGCAGCGGACCCTCAGGAGGCGACGGCGGCAGCGGACCCTTGGGAGGCCATTGCAGGAGGGGAGCCAGGACCAGCGGTGGGGCTAGGTTTGGCCCTCTTCTCAGCCACGGTGACCCAGCCGTTTTCCCCCTTGCCCTTTTTAGCAGCCTGTGCAAGGGCAGCTGCGGACCGCCAGCCTTCTGTCCCGGTCCGTCCTGTCGTGAAGGGAGAGGCAGCTCCTGCTCCTCTCCCTCAGGTGGTGGAGGCAGAGGCAGCTCCTGCTCCTCTCCCTCAGGTGGTGATGGTGGAGGCAGAGGCAGCTCCTGCTGCTCTGCTCCTGGCGAAGGCGGCAGGGGCTCCTCCCCTTCTGGCTGCGAAGGCGGGGGCTCCTCCCCTTCTGGCTGCGGCGGCAGGGGCTCCTCCCTTCTGGCTGCGAAGGCGGCAGGGGCTCCTCCCCTTCTGGCTGCGAAGGCGGCAGGGGCTCCTCCCCTTCTGGCTGCGAAGGCGGCAGGGGCTCCTCCCCTTCTGGCTGCGAAGACGGCAGGGGCTCCTCCCCTTCTGGCTGCGAAGACGGCAGAGGCTCCTCCCCTTCTGGCTGCAGCAGGGCAACCAGCAGGCACTCTCCCTCTGCTGGTGGCAGTGGTGGAGACAAAGGCAGCTCCTGCTGCTCTGCTCCTACCATTGGAGGTGATGGAGGCGGGACCAGCAGACACTCTCCCTCTGCTGGTGGGAATGGGCGCAGCAGGCCCCCCTCTGACAGGAGGGGGCAGTTGAGTGGGGTATGCCCCCGCTCTCCGCAGATGGGGCACCAGCAGGACGCCACTACAGAGCGGAGGATGGCCTCCCAGCTGATCTCCTCTGGTGACTGTGGTGGGGCCAGCAGACACTTTTCCCCTGCGGGTGTCGGCTTGGGCTGCGGATGTTCGGGCTCCTCCCTCCTGGGCGTTGAGGACACCTGGTGATGATCGACTGCCCAGAACCATTAGGCAGCATCCCCAACCAGGCCCTGGTTCCAGGCCTCCTCGTACTGAGGGTCTCCATAGGGGCAGTCCTCCCTGTCATGCCCGAACTCGCCGCAGGCATCGCACATGGGGGCCCCTTCAGCCCTCCATTGTTCCTGCTCAACCACCCAGTCCGGGGGTCCAAACTGACTGGGGACCCGGGACCACCACCTCTTGCACAGCTGCTGCGGTTGCTGCTTCCTCTTTCCTCTTCTTCCTCCCATCTTCCTTCCTCCACACACTCCTTTCTCCACAAGTAATAATCGGAAAAAAAAAATGAAAAACAAAAAAACTGCAGTACCCTACTTCTGCCTGAGTCCAGGAGGCGCTGGTGATCCCATGCTGGACACCACGTGTGACAGGCTGACTGGTTGGTCTGACGTCAGGCAGAAGCAGGAAGGGAAAAATTGACATCAGGGAAGTACTGCAGGTAAAGACTGGCTGCCGTTTTTATTAATAACAAAAATAAATAAAATGTTCAAACAAAAACACTTTGCTCACAGAGCGAAATAAAAGGTTTAAACATAAACAAATCACGAACACAAAAATACCCACGGAATAGGTCAGGCTGGGCTATCGCCTTCACTGTTCCTATCCGTTTTACCATTTACTGTTTCTCTCTCTCTCAGTTCTCTCTACTCTCGCTCTCTCCGCTCCTACAACACCCACCCCGAGTGCCGAGAGCTGCAGCCTTTTTATATCGTGGCCGAGGGGTTTAACTAGCTTGCAATTAATTATTCTATTACCCCTCGGCCACAATCTGCACGAGTTTATTAATTACTACTGTGGATGGGGTTTCCCATCCACGCTACTACCCAAAATAAACAAACAATCGGCTACGCCGTCATTTAAACAAAACAATAACAAAACATACGGCGCTTGCCGTCATCTAAAATACGAAACATTACTAAATCATAATACAAAATAACACAGGGGCGGAGGGGGACCCCATTCTAAAAATAAATAAACAAATCAAATGTACAGGGCACCTTGCCCTGTTACATCTCCATACAAACTCAAAGCCACGTGAAGGCAGATTTGGTGAAAATGATAATACAGTATCTGAGTATTGTAGCAATATACATCAGAATGATTACAAGCACCATACAAGAGAAATGTAAAACCAACAAATGAAATTACCCTTTTGAATGTTTTATTGTGGTCAGCTCAAAAGTATTTTGTTGAGCTGGCATGCATATCCATTTGATAAGTCAGAATGGCAAGTCATCATCAACATTTATGATTCTCCACGTCAAAGTTAACAAGATCCCACAATTCTTTCCAAGTTTACAGCGACCGTGATTCAAAAGCACTCCCTTCCCCCAGAGCGCAAATGATTTATTTTTATTAATTCAGAACAGAATATTAAATCGTTTTGTGATGTTGTGCTGTGCAGCGATAATAGAGGTTAGTAGAGGTTTGAGTTTTGCCTTGCATAGCAGTTTTGATCTCCTGTAATTCTAACACAAGTCAAGGTTTCTTTTGGCCATATCCAAAAATAGTTAGTATAAATCATAATGTAATCTAAGTCAATCAAAATGCTCCCCCTTGCATTTCTATACATCTTAGTTTGTCTTGTAGCATCTTCTGGAGCATGAAAAGTAATTGTCATATATATATATATATATATATATATTGTTAACAATAATATGTATTGTTTTATCTCCACGCACATTTCTGATATAACTTGCTTCCCCAATAATTGTGTTCCAGGACGGCATGGTCAATCCAACTGTGCGAAAGAAGAAAGATATAAAGGCATCACAGAAACTTTACTGCTGTCCAATGGAAGGATGCCCAAGAGGACCAAACAGACCTTTCTCACAGTTTTCTCTGGTTAAACAGGTATTGTATAGTAAAACTGTACTGTATAGTTCTACAAAATAAGCTGTAACACTGCTATGCACTGGTATTGTTTTCAGGATAAACACTTGGGTTAAATCATGGTTATGCCAAATGCTATAACCAGAGCTTGTAGTCTGTGTAAAGTCTTTAAAATATAATCAGAGTAAGACTGTTCACCAAGAATAACTTTTTTTTTTTAGCCAATTATCTAGTTTGGCTTAGTGAATTGCATATTGGATTTTTCAAGCACCGTATTGCAAGATTTTTCAGTTTGGTTAAGTGATCAAAATGTATTGCTTTCAGTATAATTCTTACTAGCTAGCTATACCTATAATATTTATGAATATACTTATTCTTGTAAATATTTGTTTTCCTTTTTTATTACACTGTAGCTGAAAAACATTTTACTTCTTGTATAACACCAACCATAAGTTATGTTATGATTTCTGTATCCTTGCATTCACATGTAATCTCCTTGTGGCAGCACTTTATGAAGATGCACGCTGAAAAGAAATACAAATGTGCCAAATGCAGTAACTCTTATAGCACTGAGTGGGACTTGAAGCGGCATTCGGAGGACTGTGGGAAGATGTACCAGTGCACATGTGGATGCCCCTATGCCTGCAGGGCAGCATTGTTGTCACATATCTACAGGACAGGGCATGAGATCCCTGCAGAACACAGGTCAGTGTAACAAGGCTTTTCCTCCTGTTGTCTTTGGTCTGAAAGTCATGTGTCTGGGTCAGTCTAATGAATACATATTAACCCCTTGTTTCTTTGAGCACCAAAAGGTTGTAGAAGATTTCAAGTGTTATAGAAGACTCTGTAGTGTTTACAATAAATGCAGTGTTACCTTTGCTGTGTCCCATGGTTTTTCTTACTTCACACATTTTTACAAACAGTATATATTTTTTGATAATTGAAAATGTTCCATTTACAGCAGGGCTGAGGATTATTATCATTCTCGGTTACTAACATTTCATCCACCCAAGTTAAATCTTTTTATAACCCTCTTTTTATGCAGAATACTTCTGTTGCCCTCATTTAGGAGAACATTACAGTATCTAACTTGTGTTTAGCCCTAATTTCAAGACAATTCATGAACTAAATTTCAGTCTGCCAAGGTAAATTCTGTGATTTATTATTCTTCAGGTATATCTAGCTTGTTTATGATTTAACTTGGTAAGGATATTCTTTTGCACAATATTGAGAGTAATTTAGGGGAAAGGATGTGGAGACAAGTCTGAATTACATACAGTACTTCTGTAGCATTAACAGTTTTTTCACATACATACTAACGGCTAACTTGACTTTGTCCTGTGACTTAAGATTACTGCCATGTTGGGTTCCTCTGACCTGTTTGGTTTCCTGACACTAAGGACTTAACGCTTTGAGATATTGCTTTCGTACTCAGTAAATAGCTCTGTTCAGTGATTCTCCTGGCCAAGTTTGATTTTAGGTGTTGTACAAGAAACAAATTAACCCTTTTGTGCACAGTGTCAAAGACTTCTCTCAGAAACCATTTGAGGTAGTGACTTTATATTTACAGGGTTACATAAACCCTGAATGCTCAGTGCTGGTTTCCATGACATTGACCTGTGACCCAATATGGCTGCCATATTGAGGTCATGTGTTTTTTGTAAGGTTTTTTTGCATAAAGACACTTGCGTTTAATGTTTGATAAACAACTGTATTCTTGGATTTTCTTACTGAAGTTCCTTACCCCTTTCATGCCACCTCTAGCCTTATGAATTATATAAGTTACATGCTTTGACATAGTGCCTACATTGTTGGTACACGGCTGTATGTTATCGCAAGTTTCATTACAGGTGGTGTCCAGTACTTGCAGTATTAAACATTTCAGGACCACACTGGTTCAACCTCTGGACATGCAGATCTTATTTCCATTTCCATTTTTCATCTTTGTTTTAAGCTGAGGTCGACTGTAGTAACCACACTTAATCTTGTTGAAATCCTTGCTATGTTAAGCCAATGATAAACCCCTGCTTGGAAAACCAAAGTAATTTATAGTCCAGCTTGGATTTTTTTATAGTATAGTAAATCATGACTTTCACTGGCCGCATATTTGGAACTGGCTTTACATGGTTAAAGAAGACATCTATGTACTGTTGTAGGTTAAACCCTGTATTTCTGTATTTTTTTTGTAGATATCCACCAGTTAAAAAGAGGAAGATGGAAGGGCCGTTAGGTGGAGCACCAAAACAAAAACCCAACGAACAGATGTTTCAAATTGTCAGCATAGAACAAAATCTGTCAGAGGTTTATGTAGCGCCAAGTGGTCCCTGCCAGTCCAATGTTGGGAACCAAAACCCTACACCAACTAAAACTATTCAGAAGCTTCTCTTGCCAAAGCCCAGGGTAGCCCTAGTGAAAGTCCCTGCGATGCAGTTTGCCCATGTGCCAATCATTGTATCCTCAGCGGACCACTCAATCAAGCCAGTTGTACTGGCAGTTGACAATCAAGGATCTGTAATAAGCACTGTGCATCTCCTTCCCCAATCAATGGGAACTCTGGACACAAAAGCTTTGACCTTCAGAGATACCATGCCTATGTCAGGATTGGCCTTGGAACCTGTCAGTACTGGAGTGCAAGTGAATCTGGAAGCCATGGCTTCCAACCAAAACATTTTGGCCGAAATGGGCCATAGAAATAAGAGCATTTCCACAAACATTCAGACCGATATATCATACCTTTCAAAGGGCTCCACACCAGCAATTTCTTGCCCCGTCAGTGATTCATCTGTGTCATCTTGTGCCCAAACAGATATAAGTGTTAGTGCTCAGGTGATGCTGCCCATCAATGTACAGACCCAGACATTTCCCTCTCCCTACAAAATGACTTCTTCCATAGGCGCCCAGACTGACGCTTTTGGCCAGACCTATTGCCCCTCCTATGCTGTTACCAGAGAAACCCAAACCAGCACTAATCTAAGCACTACGGAGTGCAGAGAGCATCAAATGGACCAAGCTGTAATGTGCGCAGACATTTTTGAGAATGACTCCTCTTACAGTGTCTCGACACAAACCAGTTTAAAAAGCAACTGCTTAACAGAGAATGTGGACCAACATTTGACCTCCAGTAGCAACCCCAGTCTTTTTGATGAGAAATCAGTTGATGTTATGTGCTTCAGTGCACAGACATCTTTGCTCCCACAGCACCCTGTGGCAGACAATCAAACTCAAACAATGAATTTATTCAGCAATCTTGAAAACATCCTATCAGATAGCATGACTGGTCACTCCTTGGACAACCATGGCCCATTGTCAGATGCCAGCACACGCTGTGAAGTGGGCCTGACGTCTGTTCAGGAACAAAATACGGGAATTGACTTTGACTTTGAGGAGTTCTTGAATGCAGCTCACACACAGACTCAAACCGAGGAAAGTGAATTAGGCACTTTAAACTCTGAGCCAGTCTTGGAATCTCTTGACATTGAAACTCAGACAGACTTTTTGTTCTATAATGATCACGCTCCCAATTACAGTAACAGAGTTCAGTGGAACTATTTGGGGCTTGACACCCAGACACAAACTGACCTAAATTTTCTTTTGGACACCAGCAGTCACATACCATTGGGCAATTTTCTGAAACAATCAAGTTTTCCCATGAGCATGGAATCCTCTGATACAGAAACGCAGACTGAGGTTCATCCAGCTCTTCGGTGTAACCCCAGTCATGAAAGCCAAGTGAAGTCAAACAGCACTGAGACCCAGACTATCACTAGCTGTTTTGGAAGCTTGGGAAACTTGTTCTTAACCAGCAATGAGACCCAAACTGTCATGGATGACTTTCTGGTGGCTGATGTGGCTTGGAACACCCTGGAATCCCATTTTAGTTCTGTAGAAACTCAGACATGTGAGGAAGTCTCTTCACTCTTTCATCACTCTGACAAAACCAACAGTTTAATTTAGCAGCTGTGATCAACTGAGAAGTTCTTGGTGACATGTAAGGTTGAGTTACCATGAACTGTAGAACTGGGATTATTGGTACAAAACCAGATCAGTGTCTATTCATAGTGTAAAAGGCTATGCAGTTCTGGCAAAGAGATAATAAACAATTTCATAACTAAGTTTTGGACATTTTGCCATATTTTCATTAATGTACTGTATTTATGATTGAACTAGTAGTCCAGGTCAGTACTGCGCTAACCCAAAAATGTTTATGGTTAAAATTTTCCTATAGATCTCATTCTACAATTGGCAACTAAACCTACTGGAGTTAAGTAGGACTGAAGCAGCTACACACCTTCAACCTGTCTGTGCCTGCTATTGAATCGCCAGCATCTTTGGTTATATCTGGTGCCGAAATGTATCTTGAGGTCTAATTTCTTTTATTCCTTGAGGCAAATTACCTGCCCCCCACGAGCAAACAAATGTGTTCCAGCCACTCCTTGTTTCCCCTACCCAGCTAAGCAGGACTTAAGTTCAGCTCATATGCAATTATATTGCTTAGCACCGTATGTTCAGTTACTAAAACCCCATACATTATTAAACATTATTGTTGCTTCATGTTGCCTAATCACTTCATGTGCTGTAGGTTCTCAATGATCTTGCTGTATACGAAATACTAACTGCTACCAATATCAAGAATTGTATCTGCTTTGGTGAGAAGGTATTTCCACTGCAAAATGATCCTGAAAATGTTCACATTTCTTTTTGCCAGTGCTGTATTTACAAATATTATATTGAGGGATTGTGTCTCTCATTTAAGACATGGTAATAAGTAATTGATTTCAGCACTAGAAAAAACACACAGTAGAAAATACATAAACACAAATAACTTGTTTTTCAGCAGTACTCCTACCACTGTGAAGACAAACTGACCTGCTGATAGATTTCTATTTGTTCATTTTTCACATATTGTATTACTAACCGTTAAATAATGTGACCTTTTCAAGAATGGTATGAGTGCAGAACTCATTGCATGTAAAATGCACAATTTTATCTTTATTTTATCGGGAAAGCGGCAAACAAAAGCTTCTTGAGAGAAAAGAAGTCAAAACTATTCAAAACCTTAGCAATCTACAGCTATATTTATACTCTTACTGAGTTGTAAGTGTTTGCAGTCTGTATCATGTACACACTTTTCTCCTGTAAAATAGAAGTAAGTCCTTTTTTTAATGCACATCATTTGTCTATACTTTAATGTTTACAAAATGCTTTTTTTTGTATAAAGGGATTCGGCATCTTAGCATTACTATTTGAAAAGCTTTTTATGATACTATACCATAATATTACAAGCACATACAGATTATAATTTTCAACTACAGGAGTACATATGCAAAAGTCTATTATCAAATATAAACTTTGATTTTCTATATTGCAGTAGTTTTTGTTCTTGCAATGTAGAAAATCTGTGTTATTTTTAGGCTGCAGGTCAACTATCCAAGTCAATCTGACTGTTCCAGTCCCCCATTAGTCTTGTTACTAGATGCTGCACTGTACTTATTCTAATATGAGTTTCTGGTTCTTCATGTGCAACCGCATAGAATGTTGCCATTCAAATAACATGGTCCCAATGATTCATTCATCTGTCTATCGAAAACCTGGACACTTGCATTTAATCATTAAAAAAAACCTTTACTTTATATTAACTTTAAGTACTTTCCAGATGTTGACTTTGTCTGGATATCACTAATGCTATGCAGTTCCACACAAACAGCATGATTTTTGTAGTCTGCTACATGATTGTTTAATTGCTGTGCATGTGGAAAAAAGCAGGGAAACTTTAATGAAAAGGAAATGCTGTACACAGCTACCATTGACACTTCTAAAGTTCAAATGGTGTGTGCATATTGTTTCTTGTATATAACCATAAATCTATAATACTAAAAAAAAGTGCTTAAAAGTGTAAAACTACTGTGTATATTGTAAGTGCTTTGTCCTCTATGTAAAAAAAAAATGCATGCAAATGTTTGTGTCAAAATAGAACTTTTTTTTTAGTTACATTTCAGTTGCCAAAATTAGATTTGACAGAATTTAAGTAATTTATTTGTTTGTTTTTACTTTTGAAACATTCAAGGTCCAGTCTTAAGCTATGCAGTTCAGTTGCACAAAATAAAAATGCATGGTGTTTTTCTTTGAACCAATACGATCTTTATAAATAAAATGGTTTATTCAAACTGAAGTGTCATTTGACTTTGAGACAGTTGCAGGTACACATTAGCTTCATATCAGATGAATGAAGCCATACATTCAATAAAAAACAAATATGTATTGGTGCATATCATCTAGATCTTTGTTGTTATTGCAGTATGAGTGATTCTCAAGCATTGTAAAAGTGATGAGAATCTACATTAGGTCATGTTATTAATGAACAAGCTTAGTTAAACAGTCCTGAATATACAGTAACAAAAAGCATTCCTTTCAGCCACTTAGATTTTTTAAAAGCATATAGGGCACTACATTTGTAATTTTAGATGACAAAATGTGGGATTAATGGAAGAAAACAATAAAGTAAGATTTGAATCCACTTCTTGCACACAAGTTGTGCAAATAACTATCAAAATTATTCATATACATACAATCAATGCATACATAGCAAGCCATAAAAAAGCAAATCTAAGATCATAGAATTAAATACACAAATCTAGATCCTAGAATGATGACATGTGTTGACTGATACTTTGGTATACCCAGTAGCCAGGATATATTTTACTGCCAACTTTTTATACGCTTCATCTAACAATTCAGTTGTTCTTTTCTTAAAGTACATAAAAGAGCAACAACACTAACAAACAAAATAAATCTAGTTTTGTGATGTAGGCATTTAAGGTTTTGTGTGTGGTTTCACAAACCCTGATTAGTACTAATCTTGGATAAAGTAGTCCAGGATTAGTGCTAATCACAATCAGTAAAACTAGCCATTAATGTAAAAATATGTATCAGTTTATCAGTGCTTGAAAATGTAGTTGTTAGTTCTGTACTAAGCTGAGTTCTAGCTAGTATGGTATTATCTACAGACGAACAACTGTATATAGTAAAACTTCAAATTAAAAATGTTTGGCGTGCAAATGTGATTTTGTCTGAATGTTTGAGGTAGTGCATTTATAGCAGTAGCCTAACTTGTCCTATGTAGTAGAAGTGTTGTACAGTTTTTTTATGAAATGAGGTAGTATGACTTGGATGGATTTGCATGGCAGTAGCAATACGTTATAATGTGTTTGTGTGTTGTAACTGTTGCCTAACAAATAGCAGCACCTGATTTTGACATACGACTTGAGAAACCTTATTCATAAAACACCTGCACAGTTTGGGGGAAAAAAATTAACCACAACTCTTGAAATATACCGATGCAACAGTTTTCGTTGTTTATCAGTATAATGTTATTCTTACCTCAACACATTTGGGTCTATTCAACTGATTTTAAACCATAGCGGATCTAAATACCGCTGTCTCCTAAATCATTCAAATAGGATTAGTTTTACAGACATTATATCTAGTGTTTGATTTGATTTGTACAACCTTGGTAAAAAAGGGCATGTTTTAATCATCTAAAGACTGGCTGTATTTACATCTGCGGCTGTTAAGTTCAATTATGTTTTGACCCATACGGCACTATTTATAACATTTTATCTAGCACTTTTTTTTAAAGCAGGTTTCATTTAATTAAATTAGTTAAAGGTTTGATATTAAATTTGGAGTTTGTAAGCAGTCTTAACAAAGCAATATTATAGTTTCTTACACAAATTATCTACATTACCAGTTATTTCAAGTGCATTGTTATCTTAAAACAATGTTAACCATTCATCACAAAATACTGTGTTAATGCCTAGTTCCGTGCCACAATAACAAAGATCACAGCAGTCGATGAGATGATACTGGTATCGGAACTCTAGTTCCTGATAGTACTGGCAACGCCTGTTGTGATGGTGGATCGGTTCCTCTGATTATATTTTTGGGCTTCAGCCCAAATAAAAGTTTGTGATTCTGGCCATTCTTATTAAAAGTCACTGTACTCAAATCTTCTTGCTTAAGATTCCTTCCACTGCTCTGTGTACCCCGCCCATGCAGAATCACAGTCGTACTGAATGAGGCCTCCATTTTCTTGGTGGTATGAATTCTGTAAGCAGTCAGAAGTTGTTTGCTTGGAATGTAGGGCGATTCCCAGTGCCAAAGTCCAGGTTCAGACTGAGCAGGGGCCCTCGGCATAAAAGAGGCAACTGAAATCTCCTCGTCCTGGGGCTGATTCAGGTCCTTTTGTGTACCGGGTGTGTCATCTTTTCTCTCCTCTGCCTTGGGTGTTCTATCTGATCTGCTACTAGTTGTCCTATTGCTTGCAGTGCTAGGAGAGACTATAATCTCACATTTTTTTGCTGAAGAAGGTCGCCTTTGATAACTGGGACTAGCTGGTTTCACAGGTGGTAAGAGAGCAAAATTGTTGATAACTAGACCGGCTGCTCGGAAGCGCTCTTTAGTTGACTGGCATCGTACAAGCTTGTCATTTAAATTGTTTGCAGTTTCTTCAGGTGCACTCGCTTCAGCATCTTCTGATTTTCCTTTGCACAATTGAGATTGTTCTTTTGCTTCTATAGACAGTAACTGGTTCATAGAATTTGCTTTTAAATTGGAGTTACCTCTAATTGGAGTAGAAGCGGTATATGATCTGCTTCGATAAATTACAGGTGCAAGGAGGCTTTTAGTTAGAGCATTGTCAGCTGAACGGCAGGCCGGTTTGGAAGATTCTAAAGCTGTACTGGCTCCTTTAGAAGAATTTTGTTCTGTCAGTTGTTGTACAGCATCTAAGCAAAGCAAGCAGTGGTACCCTGTATCTGCCTGCTTGGATTTTCTGGTTTTTTTCTGAATTTGGAAACAGGCAAATGGAGAGGGCATCCCCCAGCCTTGAGTCTGTAGGGAAAGAAATAAGTAAAATAACATAAGACACTGAAATACAGTGCCTTGCAAAAGTATTCAGACCCCTGACCAATTCACTCATATTACTGAATTACAAATGGTACATTGAAATTTCGTTCTGTTTGATATTTTATTTTAAAACACTGAAACTCAAAATCAATTGTTGTAAGGTGACATTGGTTTTATGTTGGGAAATATTTTTAAGAAAAATAAAAATCTGAAATATCTTGCTTGCATAAGTATTCAACCCCCACACATTAATATTTGGTAGAGCCACCTTTCGCTGCAATAACAGCTTTAAGTCTTCTGGGGTAAGTATGTACCAGCTTTGCACACAGTGTCGGAGTGATTTTGGCCCATTCTTCTTGGCAGATTTGCTCCAGGTTGTTCAGGTTGGTTGGACGACACTTGTGGACTGCAATTTTCAAATAGTGCCACAGATTCTCAATGGGATTGAGATCAGGACTTTGACTGGGCCACTAGGACATTCACCTTTTTGTTCTTGAGCCACTCCAATGTTGCTTTGGCCTTATGCTTGGGATCATTGTCCTGCTGAAAGGTGAATTTCCTCCCAAGCTTCAGTTTTTTAGCAGACTGAAGCAGGTTCTCTTGCAGTATTTCCCTGTATTTTGCTCCATCCATTCTTCCTTCAGTTTTAACAAGATGCCCAGCCCCTGCTGATGAGAAGCAACCCCACAGCATGATGCTGCCACCTCCATACTTCACTGTAGGGATGGTGTGTCTTGAGGCATGGGCAGTGTTAGGTTTGCGCCACACATAGTGCTTTGAGTTTTGGCCAAAAAGCTCTATCTTGGTCTCATCTGACCACAAAACCTTTTCCCACATCGCAGCTGGGTCACTCTCATGCTTTCTGGCAAACTCCAGACGTGCTTTCAGATGGTACTTTTTGAGTAACGGCTTCTTTCTTGCTACCCTCCCATACAGGCCAGTGTTATGCAGAGCTCTTGATATGGTTGACTGGTGCACCATTACTCCACTCCCAGCCACTGAACTCTGTAGCTCCTTCAAAGTGATTGTTGGCTTCTCTGTGGCTTCTCTCACAAGTCTCTTTCTTGTTTGAGCGATGAGTTTTGAGGGACGGCCTTTTCTTGGCAGTGCCTGGGTGGTGTGATGCAGCTTCCACTTCCTGATTATTGATCCAACTATGCTCACTGGGACATCCAAACACTTGGATATTATTTTGTACCCTTTCCCTAATCTATGCATTTGTATTACTTTATCTGTAACTTCTGTAGAATGCTCTTTGGTCTTCATTTTCCTTCAGATTCACAGCCTGACTAATTATCCTTCAACAGTGGGGTTTTTATCCAGAAAATGTGACAGCAACTTTAATGGTTCACAGGTGGAGGCCAATGGTAAGGTAATTGTGTCCTCGTTAGGGCAATTTCTTTCATCGGTGTAAACTGGGAGCTTCCACAGCACAGGGGTTGAATACTTATGCAAGCAAGATATTTCAGTTTTTTTATTTTTCTTAAAAATATTTCCCAACATAAAACCAATGTCACTTTACAATAATTGATTTTGAGTTTCAGTGTTTTAAAATAAAATATCAAACAGAACGAAATTTCAATTTACCATTTGTAATTCAGTAATATGAGAGAATTGGTCAAGGGTCTGAATACTTTTGCAAGGCACTGTATATAAAGGAATCAAACAGCCCACTATATATTTTGTAAATTATACATATATAAACATGTTTGGACAGCAAATGTGGTTTACAAATATTATAAGTCCACCATTCTCATCTAATACTAATTTTCTTATACTGAACCTGTTGTACAGGATTTTTAAAAAGGGGAATGGTGTGAATCAGTCTAATTTGGACTGATATTAAGTTACATTGTGGTTCAAAATCTAATGTAGCCTTTAAAAAAAAAAAAAAAACACAACACTACTTACTACATCTCCCCAGCCTGAGTGAACGTAACACTCAAAAGGATCTTCATCCCTCCTACTCAGTTCTTCGCTGAAATCTAAAAGCGTATCAACACATTTTCTATCTGACTCATTCAATTCCATCTCTTCATCTTTCTCAGTTTTTGCATCGACTTCAAGGTTCACGTCTCTTGTTCTGGGAATCCATCATGTTTTGAAACTGGTACTTAATAAAGCTCACTAGTGAAAAAGCAAAATAAAAATTACATGTTTGATCATGTTTACTAAATAAATTGTGAGCGCTCTCATAAACTAAACATAAAAAACTACAGTTTATCTGGCATTTTAAAAATAGCAAAGGCATTTGTAGAAATCCTTATCAGGATATCTTCTACACTGCAATTACTGTGTGATAAATTCACAGCTGCTGAAAGTATGCTGCTACTGGTAATTTGTTTTGGCTCCTAAAGGTATTACTGGTGGCTTTACTAAAGATAAACTAGCCCTTAATTATTTCACTAACTTGGATGTCAAGTCTTCCTAGAATAATAAAGACATCTCTACAGATTGCTACATAAAAATGCATACAGTTTACAGGTACAGTATGTGCATTGCTTTGTTCAATTCTGCATAAATACACATGAATAGTTACAGATTTTAACAGATTTTTTTTTTAAACCTCATATATGTCAACGATACAGTTTATGGAAACAAAATAAGACAAGTTTTAAATTACAGAACGGACAATGTATTGTTGTATAAAGATATGCTCGTAACCCTATCTTAGGCCCTTTAATTATGCTATTTCTTTTTGAATGTGAAGAACCAAAAAACACATATTATAAACCAATTTCACTGACAACTGTAGGATATATTCTTCAACACTCAAAACTCAACTTTACAGTTTTTACAATTTAACACAACAACAAACCTACCTCAATCCGAAGATCATTCATCCTTCTCAGGTACCCACACTCATTACAAGGCAGGCCGCTCTACCACAATTGCAAGTGATTTAATCGTTACATACGTGTTGTTGAATTATTAATCTGACTAGTTTTAAAACGGTGCAGGAAAAAAAATATCCGAACAATGTTATAATAGCGTGACAGAGGCTTACAAAAACAGCTTAGGTGTCTAGCAGACTGTTGTAGCTCTGTTGCCACAGCAACCAACACAGCGGGAGGCAAGCATTTATGAAGTGACGTTGAAACACACACAAACGCAGCATTGTGTTCTGGAAAAAAATTGCTTCCCACGAAGATGTTGTTGTCATCAGGTGTGTTATAGATCGTTATACTGTTGTTTGTTTATTGTTGCGGTGCCAGGTATATAATTTCCCCTCGTTATAACTTGAAATGACTAGGTACTGCATTTCAGCTCAGACTACTGTGTGTTATTTTATTCATTCATGAGGAGAAGCATTAGTCCCCTATCCTCCAGATACTCAAGTGGTATACAATACATGTTAGTTCAAATAATTTAGCATGTGATAACAATATACGTGCCTATTTATAATCTGCTGTTTGTAACTAGTGACTGAAACTAAGCTGACCTTGTAAGTGACACATTTTGGAGCACTCAAGACTCAAGTCCCACTGCCACATAAAACTTTTTTTGGGATGCTAGATTGTCCATTTTTCGCACAACACTTAATTGATATCTTTATAGATAAAATAAATAAATAAAAGTCTTTGTTGCACCTTTGGCACCCGGAGTGACGCATACGCAATTATTGCTGCAGTTCCACGACTTACCACAGAATGTTGAGCTTCCAAACTTCCTGGATACCGACAAGGTACAGTATGCTTTTATTTATTATTTATCAAACAATAAGACAAAATATACAGGCAACATATACGTGTTTATTATTGTTAATTGCATTGACTTTTAATTGCGTGTAATTACCTAATATAGTCTATGTAGGAATTACAATAACAAATGTGACTAAAAATACAGGAAGTTAAATATGTCTTTGAAAATGAAGAACTCTGAGCAAAAAATTTCACATTTACAAAAAGAGCCAAGTTAGTCAGCTGTATAAATTTACAATTAGGAACGTGTCTATTTATAGCAGGAACTACAAGCAGTGTACATTTGGATATTTACATATTTACACTCATCCAAATATTATTGTATTTAATTTCCCTAACCATAACTTAATCATAATTAACAGTTATTACTGGGAAATCAAAAAAAAAAAAAAAATTAAAAAAAAAAAAACTAAAAAAAAAAAAAAAACTACGGGACTAATGAGACAAAGAAAGAATTGTATTAATTTCAACATTCATATGGTAAATGAGTTTTCTGGATACGCGGTAGAGCAATTGTGTTTACATTACTGAGTGCCAGAGTGCACGTATCACACGATTCTGCAAGCAGGGAAATACCCTCATTGACCTTAGATGTACAGAACATGACACAACAACGTTTCTAACGTTTTATGTTATGGCTCAATTTGTCCAATATTCTAATAGATGCCATGTAGTTTTATGAATTGTTACATTTAAAAAAAAAATTGAGCAAATCATTTTTGTTTATATAAATATACAGCATGTTAAAGGGAATCGAAAAAAGGCATTCTTCAACATGTATTTGTTTTCTTTTTTAAAAGAACTAAAGGAAGAAAAGGTTAGCGAGTGCATAATCATCTTAAATTACCTTTATCAACTACACGTGAGAAAGGAATCCCATCCATTGAAATTAAATCATATTAAATACATGACCAACAAGAAAAGAAAATACATCCCTCAAGCTCCGCATCATGATGCGTCAGTTGCCTGAACAATGACGGCCATCTATTGGCTCAGAATTCCGCAGTGTCAGTCAGCTGCAGCCTTGCCATCCACTAATATATATATATATATATATATATATATATATATATATATATATATATATATATATATTTTTTTTTAACTTGCAGAATCTGTCTGGGAAAGTCTGCAGGGTCGTTCTTTCCATGGAGAAGGCTGCTGCGCAGTCATCAGTAACCATGCCGCATGCGAGGAACTGCATACCGAGGAATTACAGCTGCATAGCAGCACTGTTTGGGAGTGTATCAACCGCTGATCAGAGCAAAGAAAACTCGGAGAAAGACGGCTCCGAGGAAGGCACGGAAAACCACGTAGTTCAAGAGAGACCAAGGGGAAGAGAGACCGTCTATAAGCCTAGTGTAAGTCCTACCTTGCGCAAGCGAGCCAAGTCCCTGCCGGCGCCATCAGAACGCACCAAACCTAAAATATTAGAAACCACACCGAGCCCCGCTAGACAGAAGAAGGTCAGGTTTGCTGATTCTTTAGGCTTGGAGCTTATTTCAGTGAAGCATTTCTGCAATGCCGATGTGCCAGAGGTACCAATTCATGTCATGGCCCGGTTGGAGCTGCAAAAACCACCCAACCACCTTTGCAACTTGGACGTGCGCAGAACACCTACGCAGTCCAACTTTTTGGAGACAGAGTTTGTTAACCCTTTCCAAGTCCCCGGATTCTTAGAAAGAGTACAGCAATTGAAAGTATCTTTGGAAACCGTGGGCACAGATGACTTCAGCATCAACGGGGTAATCAGAGTTCTAAATATCTCTTTTGAGAAAAAGGTCTTCGTGAGGTATACTTTGGACAATTGGTTGACTTTTATGGACGTGCCAGCTTCTTATATATATAATTCCAGCGACGGGACAACTGATAGATTCTCTTTCAAGTTAATTACACCGACCTTTCAGGAATCCGGAGGTACATTGCAGTTTGCCATTAAGTACTGTGTAGGCGTAGAAGAGTATTGGGACAATAATAAGGGAAATAACTACGAGATAAAAAGCCACAGGATGAAAGTCTCTCCACCAAAAGAATGGGAAAACGCTTGGGTTCACTTCATATAATCCATGCGTTGAAGATAACACTTTGTTCAACATATTGTCTTTGTATGCATTACCAAGTAAGTGAATGTTTGAGTTATTTGTGTAATTTATTTATGCATAATAGACTTATTGGTGCCTAAAACAAATTATGTTTTTTTTTTTGTTTGTTTTTTGGGGGTGGGAATATGAAAATGTGTGTACGGTTTTTTTTTGTTTGTTTGTTTTTTCCTTTACCGATATCTTAATATATAAAGAAGAAAGTTTGTTTGTCTGTCTGTTCCTTTATGCATTCGGACCCCGCAGGAGTCAGTGCAACCAAACTTTGCATGGCCTCCTCTTTCATCCAGGGGTAGGTCGAGGGCTATGTTTGGATCCAAAATGTTGACCCCAGAGGTACTTTATTTAGTAACCCCATTGCTAGATCACTACAGTAGCCATGTATGTCAAATTAAAGAAACCCACAAAACCACCCCAAAAAAATAATAATAATAATAATAAAAACAAAATAGGTTAAAGCCCAGCACAGTTATGTTTATTTGTGTTGCGTAAAAACAATTACATAAACGGGGTGTGTGTATATAGCAAAAAAACATTTCATTTTGGGTTTTACCACAATGATTGTGTTGTTTTTAACAATTCTGCGTTACCCCGTTTGTCAAAATGAGTCCATGCAATTATTCAAATGGATATTGAGATTTTCATTATGAACCATAACATGGTATTTTTTATTTGGGTGTTGGGACCTGGAATGCATAAAATCTGCAGTGTATGTTTTATAAATGTAAATTAAGTATAGCCTATACTTTTGTTTTTGGGAAACTACTGTACTGTATTTTGCCACCAATACAATACCGTTTTTCTTATGATACCAGTTGAGTTCATATCCCAGGCAGGCATGCAAAGTGTCTTGGTCATAAGAAGTAGGCCTAAACTGCTGAGTGTTGGTTGGGAACTGGACTCAACATGTCGTTTTGAGAAATGCCTAATCTTTGGTTTATAATGCTGTATCTATGCTGGTTTTCAATGAGAAACAACACATGTATTAAAATATACAAACACAATAACGTGTAAAAAAATTTAACTGATTTCAGTGTATTGACTGTGAATGTTTTATGTTGTTTGGATACAACCAGAAAATAAATACTCTTTTAATTACTTTGATATATCTCTTAACAGTAATGATTTATATATATATATATATATATATATATATATATATATATATATATATATATATATATATATATATATATATATATATATTTTTATTTATTTCAAAAGTATATTTTTGGGAGGGGACATAGCATAATATTTCAGAATGAATGTGTCAAGTATATGAAAGGCATGAGGCATACTGTAAAACAGTATTTTTTTGCGGCAACTTAATTTCGCTAATGGCTTTCAAGGTTCATTTTTGCTGCAATAAACTTTTGCGCTTCTTTTTCTTTTAATGTACGGCACATGTATGAATAATATATTTCAGGGCACATTAATTTTGCAGGTTTTTAATAAACGCGAAATTAGCAAACATTTCTTGCTCGCGAAATTTTCTTGTTTTACAGTAGTACAGCACTGGTGCAGACAAATTTTAAAATCTGACCTGACCTAGTGACTCGGTTTAAGAAATACAACTGGGCATGATCTACCAAATTGATTTATTTTTTGGCTAAATATTAAAAAAAGCTGAAAAGTTCTATGAAAAACGTAATTATGTCACAGAAATCTGAACATTTGTAAATATAAACGGTTACTAATGGTTACAAAGTTAATATTCAGACCATCAACTGTCTTTGATAATTCTGACTTATTTAAATTAAGATCATATTTTTATTTAACATCTGTGTGGTTACAAATAGTCAAAGATTAATACTAATTGGGGCCTGATATCAAGAGATAGGATATAATCCTCCTTTTTTATATAAAACAAAAATATGTTCTCCGGAGCTTCATGTTTTAAATATTTATTATTTTATATGTATAGTTTTGGATTATTATATTTACTTTGTTTGTGAATCCTGTTCTATTATTCTGCATACTATGTTTAATAAAGATTTGGGACATTTTGTGAATCATTGTCATATATCAGTGCAATAATCTGTCTGCTGTAGTGTGGTGGATACATGCTTAGACCTAAATGAAGTGGTGTTGTTCTGACATTTAAAATTAAAATGTTACAGTTTAACCAACGTAAGATTGATACACTTGATTGCTTCACTTTCAAAGTACTGATGACTATAGGGAATAACTCTTGTATTAGTTTATTTTTTTATGAGTACATTGCATGAGTTCCTGTTTAGATAATAATCTTGGTTAAATATATGGTTTGTAATGTAAGAAGAATATTAGGAACAAGTAAGGGCATTCATGGAATTCATAGAACTTGGAAGTTGTTACAGACAGGACCTGACTGTGATGTTACTGTTCTATTTGGTTGATAATGGTGTGAGCAGGGGATTATTTAGCAGGATTATTTGGGCAGCAGTGCGGAGTAGTGGTTAGGGCTCTGGACTCTTGACCGGAGGGTTGTGGGTTCAATCACAGGTGGGGACACTGTTGCTGTACCCTTGAGCAAGGTACTTTACCAAGATTGCTCCAGTAAAAAAACCTTACTGTATAAATGGGTAAATGTATGTAAAAATAATTTGATATTTTGTAACAATTGTAAGTCGCCCTGGATAAGGGTGTCTGTTAAGAAATAATAATAATAATAATTTAGCTCTTTGATGTAATTGGGTATAGGAAGATTATTCAATTACCAAATTGCTCCTTTGCTACAGATCAGCCTCCCTCTCGTGCAAACCACAGAGAAAAATCAAAACAATCAAAGACCAAAAATCTTAATTACGAGCGCTAAGGGGATAATGTTGTTAATCTAAAGAAATTGCAATGTATTGATTGATTCCTTTAAATGCAGCTTGGTCAGTCAACAAAGGATGACCCTTCTATGGTCTTATCTATAGCAGAATTGTAGCAGCACATAGCACACGTAATCACAAAATTTGTATATCAGCAGATCTTACTTACATCAGTACTCTTCAGCAATTTCCTTTACATTTTTCTATTTCCTGTTTTGCTTGCAAAAAAGTATTACTTTTTTAATTTATAGAACAAAATTACAATTTAATGTATAACGTCTTCCATGCCAGATTATGACATGCAAGGTCATGTGAGATTTCTGAACAAGAAACTTGTTCCAGGGTGGAACACCAGACAACAAAAGATAACATGTTTGTTGCATAAAGGAAGTCAGTCATTGGTAAGGGTATTTCTCTATACTTAACTATCAACATGCAACTGTGAAACTTCTGTCCTTTTAAAATATATATATATATTTTTATTGAGATGTAGTCTATTCAAATGCAAACATACTTCTGTTCAGTTTATATCAAAAAGAAAAAGAAACATACAGAGGTAAAAAGACAGGATATAGTGCAAGTATGTCACTCGGGTGTGGGGAATATGGAACAAAATAGTATTTTTTTTTTACATCACACCTTCCCTGCACTAGATAATTCCTAAGGAAGGGCTAACAACCAAAATCTGATTTTTAAAATTACTTTTTCACATACTTTTTTTTTTCTAACACCACTTATACAGTTAACTAGGATGAATATTTTTCTTGGTATTGTTATATTTCTGTATTAAATATGTAATTTTATAAGAAAGTATATTTTTGTGTGTTTATTGTTGCAAATTATTTTAAAGCTGTATTTTTTAACTATGCAAAACTATAAAGAAAAACTTTCTTGCAGCAATGCAAAATAAATTGTTGGGTCTCTATGTGAATATATGTTGTCTGTTGTTTTTGTATAAGCAAGCTCATCATCAATTGTGTGTGTATGAATGTAAAGAAATATGTGTTCTGTGTGCATGCACAGTAACCTGTAATATGTGAAAAATCATTGTATTTTTATGGTGAATTTATAATGTATACTTAATTTTAATAACAAGTATATTAAATGTCTTTGTGATGAGAGCAATAAAGAATTGTATTGAGATTCATTACATATTTTAAAAGAGAGAATATTTTTCTTGTATTCATTGACAAATTAGTTTTGGAGTTTGTGCATACTGAATAAATGTAGCAATTAACCCTGGGGAACAATCAAGCAATGGGTGACTCAGTACCACTTTGATACCAAGAGGATTCAACAAGATCCAAAGCTGTTTACTGTATCCATGGGGAGGGCACGATTTAAAGAGAAAAGAATAATGACGATTGGCTGACGATCCTGACGTTTCTGTCAATAAGAATAAATAGATTTACTGGCTCATTTGAAAAACAATAGCAGGCAAGAGATGTGTGACTGTTACAGGTTTATTTGAGTGCAAAAGAAGAAAATGATAAAACAGAGGCATAAAGCTGTAGTGTCCCAACACTCGTTCTCAGTTTTATACTGGAATATAGATATTTGGTCAGTATTTACTACATTCTTCATTTATTTAGTCTTCACTGATTATTTACATGCTAGTTTTTTTTACATTTGTAAAATCTAAAGAACCTTTATTAAACTGTCCCTTCTACTCCACATATATTTTTTTTCAATCAGCCAATATAGATCAGTAGCTGACAGGCAAGTGGGGACAGAAGGTCTGTTAAGGTGGTGGGGACACGTTATTAAGTATATCATGTAAGTTTATATCATTTAGGTAGATTTTTAGTTATGCATACGTACACATGAAGAGGTAGATACAGTTAAACAGTGTGACCTTTCCTTTTTATTCTCAAGTGACGTTTTCCCTAGAAATTGTCATTCTTAAAGGGTAAACGATGACATTCTTATCCTATTGACTATGATCTCCTGTAATTGCCATGCAGTCTGCTGAAATATTCTTCCAATAAATCCAGACTGTATTGCTTTGAGCATGAAGATTTAGCTAGGTTATTGAATTAGATCTTCAAAGCCACCTAAAGTAGAACCGGTCAGTGAGTGTAAATAATTGGAGATAAAAATAGACTTGAAATTGATCGGTTCGGTCAGGATTCTCCCATGTGAGATTTTGCATTGCTTGACCTTCAGACTGAAGGACAAATGCCAAGAAGCCATTTGTATTCTGAAATGAAGACCTTATTTTTTTTTTTTTTAATGCTATTGTTTTTTTCCTGAATTGTTCTCAGGCTCCAAATCTTATATTATCAAAGATTTTACACAATGGTTTGATTTATCAAGGTATTTAGCAATGTTCACCATGTATGTTAAAGGACAACAAATTAGTAATGTTATAACAATAGAAAGTTTATATATATATATATATATATATATATATATATATATATATATATATATATATATATATATATATATATATATATAATTTTAGTTTTTCCTCTGTAACGCAAAGGCTAAGGCAGCGCTTCCTACTTGCCTTGATGCACTAGAGTTTTCTATTTGCTGAAATCTGGACGAAACAGATTGCCGTTTCCTATGGGCCACAGCCAAGATCCGCAACCCGTCGTGAATCGAATCATGCATCACATGATTGCCTGCACTCCAAGCAGCTGTGCTTTCACTGGGACCAGCTCTCTCTTAAAGCCATTCTACTATGTCAAAGAGGAATTCCCCTGTAATTAATAAAAAATAACATTTCTTAACAGTCCTCCCAATTGTACAAATTTGATGTAGCTCTCCACTGTACTAACTAAAAATGCAACAAATCTGAAGAAAATTCAAGCCGATCAACACACAACACTGTGCTTAAGGGTGCACATTTTGAATGAGGAGCCATAACAATCCATGGGAAACTATGGAAAATGCATAGTATTACTTTGAGGAAAGAATAGTAAAACTGTAAAATTACAGTGCAAATGTACCTTGATAAACTTTTTTTTTTTAATATGGAAATAACACAGTAATTGTTGTTTAAAATCAGCACGAAGAATGCCTAATTAAAAAAAAAAAAGAGCTATTAAATAAAGTAAATCTGACCCAAATCTGGAGTAACTGGTCTAAAAAGGATAGTTTGTTTTTGCTTTGCTTAAAAAACAATTTCATATGTGAGAGTGAAAAGCCTGATTTGCTTTCATGATAGGCTTACTGTAACTGCTGTTAACAGGGCCATTGTGAGAAGCGTAACCTGACACTCCCATGTCAGAAACCATGGATACTGTTTGATACACACCACTTAACAGTTAGACGTTGGCTGCTGACTGATAACAAACAAACCCATGCAGTAGTCAGTAAACTGTAGAACATAGTATACTGTAATGGCTTCAAACAGTGTAGTTTTGGTTTTATTCTTGCTATTCTCTGTTTGTAGATTTGTACAAAGTGCTGGCACCTCTATTTTGTTCATGCAACCCCAGAGCTGTGGCATGACTGAGTTTTTTAACTCAGCATTTCTTCAGTGTAGTGCTTGTGGTGCCAACCAAATCCGCAGTTCTGATGGTAAGTTTTTAATTAAAATATATAATCTTAAAGTTATGAAGATTGTACCAAATGAGTTGTGACTCCTGCAAATGATACTGCCATGTAAAATATTACAACATGATAAATGTAATCGTAGTATATACTACATTACACAAATCTACAAAATGGCACATTCTAAGTTCCTTATGTTATTTTTATCATAAGCCTAGCCACATCTAGTGAATGTCTATACAAACCAGTATTCAAGTGTTTCTTGTGGGGTTTAAATAATATTTATCTTGATTTGGGGGGAAAAAATCTTCCTGTTGTTTTTAAACATGCTGTATTTAGACCCACCACTGTTTAAATAATTAACACAGACCCTATGGTCTTATATCTAACATTAAAAAAATCAAGCTGTATTGTATTTTAGAGGCTACATAGGCTAAACACATGCATATCTATAAAACGCTCAAGTGATATATTTAGTAATTTTAAAAGAAACTTAAAAAGTGCCATTACAAACATCATGATACACTGAGAAACACTTCCAGTCCAACAGCTTGCTTCATAGACCCTGGTTAGTACTAATCTTGGGTTACTTTACCTAAAATAACATTAGGTAGTCCAAGATTAGTGCTGATCTCGGCCTGTGAAACCAGCCATTAATGTTTGCCAGAGAATGTCTCTTTTAGTATTACTACTTAGTCTTAAAAGTAGGTTGTATTTGTTACCTCACACAATGTGAAAATTGTGTTTTTTCTTAAATGTTAAGAGTATACAAAAACAGCAATGTAAACAAAAAAGAAACAACATCTGTTTTCTTGTCTGTTTACATTTATATTTTGCTAGAATCCAGCTTACGTGTGAGTTGTATTGTAGTAGGTAGTAGCTGGAGGATGGGTGTTTAATTCAAAGAGGGATACAGCTTTTCTGCCTGCAACTAAAACGAATTTAGGAAATGTGCTCAAACTAGTAAGAAATCATATTTTAGTGCAAAATTGAACTTTAATTTACAAGTCACTTTTTTTAATCCAGCTCTTTTTACTCCAGTTCCTCAATTGTTTAATTGAACCGTATCAACAAACAAAGAGGTTGAAAATAATGGGAAAATGACCTTATCTGTTGGATTAAGGCTTATATAAACATGGCTATAGAAATATTCAAATAGAACTTTGAATATAGTGCACTTATGACAGTGTTTGCCCAGTTACACTGGCAACCCTTTAAAGGGAGTGAGTGCTAATAAAAGCATGGACAATGCAATGTTTGCATGTCTTGTATACTGCAGTTACTTCGGTTTAAAGGGATCAGCACCAACTAAATTGGGCTGGTTAGGGGTGATTCTACAACAAAACCAAGCTTTGGGGTTTTGAACCTTCCCCTGGGGCTTTGAATGGGATTGCATAGGAGTTTATGTGTGACATCAAGTTCCTTGGGTTGGTTCTTGATGTTATACTGAATGCGTAGATAAACTAGGCTGCATCTGATGGGTAAGGTAGCTTCAACTTATTTAGCCTGGGCCTGAATTTACAGTGGGCAAATTTTTGTTGTGCATTCTGGGAGATGCGCATTTAAGCAAAAGTGGCCTTACCTTTCCTGGAGCAGACAACAATATTAATGCCTTCCAAATAGCAGACTTTCCCATCATGTTTGCTGTTTTAAGCCAACATAAAATCTACTCATTTACATCTCCTTAATCACTGTAAATGGGATATAGATGCAGAAGATGTGTACTCACGATATGCCTGTGTTTGGGTTTAATCCCCACAGAGGAAAGGCGACAGATGTGTGGAAAGGAATATTTACAGTAAGCCTTTTTTTTGTGTGTGTAGCTAAGCCAGCTAATTAGTTGAGCTAACATGAGCTATCTTAATTTGAAAGCCCCTCGTGAGGTAAACAAGACAGTGCCACCCACCACTCTCATTCCCAATGAAGACAGGCACATAATTAGATGCACAGTGAATTGCATTCAGATAAAGGACGACTAATTAGGTGATTTAAAGAAAGAAGCTGCCACGTTGCTCTGGGTGATAATAGTAAATTATTATTTTAAGTTTTGCCATCTTGTGAATCATGTTTCTAAGGCAACCTCTGTTTACCTCCTGGTCTCATAACCTCAACAACAGAACAGCACCTATTGCTATTTATTTTCTGTCGCAGGTCTTCAGTGTGTGTGCAAGGACGGATATACTGTGACAGATGTGGGCTCGCCCATAGTGGAGTGCGCTGCTTGTGTAAGTAGGAATGCATCTTCATGTTTTAAATTTTAAAAAAAGAAACTTTCAGTAACATATAAAATGTTATCAGATTCTTTCTCAATAAAAATACACAGTACTACGTTGTATTTTCATTAGTTTTGTAACTTTTTTTCCATTTCTGCCAGTAAAAAAGTTGTGCAATTTTGTCCTGTTACAAAAGTTAAGTGAACATTTTGAGGTCAGTGCTCATTGGCAAGAGAGAAAGGGCAAAGGGAATAGAGAATAAACGTTGCATAATAATTCTTTAGAGAATAGAAAAATATGGTAATGCTTTATTTTGCATAAAATGTATTTCAAGTATGTAATTGATATGCAGTCACCTATTTATTGAAGTTTAGGCACATGTTAATAAAGTCAATAGATACTCTATGAAATACGAGTGCTTTTAATTACTTTTTATTTACTAAAGGATTATTTTGAATTACAGCATGTGGAGTGGTTAGGTCCCAGGAAGAATAGCTTTCCATATTTTGTATTGTAATTTAAATAGTTTGAATTTTAAATATATTCTGTATGGTGGAGCATTTGTTTAGTTTTGTTATATTGATAGCATTTTACAGAGAACAGTAATATTTAGATATTTTCAACATGGCTTGCATACCACATGACCACTACACTACACTTCTCAATGCCATTAAATTAAACTGTGTCACGTTTTTATGCAGACTGGCACAGTTTCCCAAGATAAAAGAAGATGCTTGAAGTGCACCAGTGGAAATGTTTGTACTTGCACAGCAGATCAGACTCAAGGTAGGGTTCTGTTTTGAACTCCTTTATTTTCCCATCAAAGTGTAACTAACAAAAACAATGCCCTAGATCTTTCCTGTTTCGCATTTCTATCAGCTGCATAGGTCTCATTCAGATGGTATCTGGTAGTACTTGAGGTTAAAGCAAGTTCTCATTTTCTATGCCTTATTCTCAGGGAAATCTGTTAGATTCAAACCTCCTAGATCATATCACTCAGCAGTGTCTTCTTTGTCAAAGCATGTTACTGACTGAAAGCATGTCAGTCAGTAGGAGAAGTAACTGATTGGTTAATAAGCGTAGAAAAATATATACATTGAAGGGGTGGGGAAATAACCAAGCTAGTGCAACACTGTCTGAAAGCATGTCTTGCAAACAGAGATTTCTTTAACCAAGTGTAGTTCCAGAAATCATGTTTAAATAAATAAATAAATCCTAAGCATTACCATAACAAATGAATCTGGCATGTGAGGGGCAGCCGTGTGACGCAAATGTATCCTTGATATATTTAAATGATAATTCAGATGATAATGTTTAGAAAATATCATTTTACATATCATTTTGTATCCAAGATATATATTTTTTTCCATAAGCATTTATGATTTACTCTTATACATTTTATCAACATTGTTTTTATAAAAGATGAAACCACAAACAACAAAATGTTGTTTGATACAAACTATGTTTCTTTAATATGATATGATATCTTTGAATAAAGCAAATTCCCAATTTGTATTTCTTTATAGTTGACAGTCTGGATACAGTTTCCTGTGTTACTTGTCCTAGTAACAGTGTAGTAAACCTTGACAGTGCAACGTGAGTAACCTACTTATGACGTATTGGTTCCAAAGAACCATTTATTGAAGGCAACAGAACATCATTGATTGAGAGGCTTAGAATTGAAAAGCTGTACATTTTTCACTCCATGTGTGTATATATATATATATATATATATATATATATATATATATATATATATATATATATATATATATATATATATATATATATATATATATATATATATATATATATATATATATATATATATATATATATATAATGCTATAACCATAGATTTGATGGGAATTAGTCTTCAAAGTGTATATATATATATATATATATATATATATATATATATATATATATATATATATATATATATATATATATATTGTTAGTATAATATATAGGGTAATGAAAATTAATAGTAATTATAATTATAATTATAATCATAATCATTCATATATCGCTAAATTAATTTGCCTGAATACATGTTTATTAAGTTATTGACGTATCGAAACATCAGTAATGAATGATAAAATGCATTGGCTTAGTTTTACTAGCTTTAATTGCCAAGTCTTGCCAAGTCAACCAATGACCTCCTAGTTTTGCTGAAAGCCACAATCCACTTCATCCCCACTGTGTGCCAGGTTTTCATCCCCAGCCTCCACCTGCTTTTTTGGCTTTGCCTTATGGGGAAGGCAGCTATCCTGCCCCCCTACCAACCATGGCTTCCCTACAGCCAGCCTCTCCGTTTATTTGCAAGCTAATTTATGGGCAATGGTAAACTGAGTATGTTATTGTTATTTATTTCTTAGCAGACGCCCTTATCCAGGGCAACTTACAATTGTTACAAGATATCACATTGTTTTTTACATACAATTACCCATTTATACAGTTGTGTTTTTATGGGAGCAATCTAGGTAAAGTACCTTGCTCAAGGGTACAGCAGCAGTGTCCCCCACCTGGGATTGAACCAACAACTCTCCGGTCAAGAGTCCAGAGCCCTAACCACTACTCCACACTGCTGCCCTATGTTGGTCTCTCTGTCTCCGGTTTGTAGGCGAGTGGCCACCTAACCAGGTGTATTCATGTGCATGTGTATTAATTTCCTAAAGATTACTTATGAGCTGTTATTTATTTTTAGGTGTGTGCAGTGTCAGGAGACCTTCTACGCTGCAACAGGAACATGTCATTGTCCAACGGCACAGCTGGTAAGAGCTTAAAGCATGTCCTTTTTAGGGATTCACAAATAGCTTCTAATTGAGTTCTTATTCTTATTTTAACATATTGCTTAGTGCTTGTACGATATGTAAACATCTAAATTCTATTTTGTGTCTATCAGCCAGGTTTTTAATTACTTATATTAGTGATATAAGGAACTGCAAGGAAGGTACAGAACATGAGTTCAGAGAATAACACACTTTCTCGTGGAGTTCAATAAGTATATAATACAGTCATGCCATGCAATTTTAAAATGATTACTTCTTTCTTTTCAGATGGGAGGGTTGTGCTTTAAAGAGCCCAGTATCACTGAAGTACTGGTGAGTTTTTGGGTAGGGCGACTACAGATTAATCCTCCTGCTTTTCTGTTTTGTTCATTGCATTTATCATTCCTGTTTGGATTTCCTTTTGTATGTTGCATTCAGCTATACATTATTTTAGATTCTATATTGTGAACTATATTCCTATATTTTTACATTTTACATGACATTACCCTACCAGTAACTGTTCTCCCATATTTATTTACAGGGCACTGTACCACACTCCTTTTGGTTTCAAACGTACCTTGATGCAGGCTACCTGGCGTGTACAGTAAGTATCATGCATGGAATTCCTTATCTGTTGCTAATATATTTCACAGTCCATTGTGGAGCAGTGTGGAGTAGTGGTTAGGGTTCTGGACTCTTGACCGGAGGGTCGTGGGTTCAATCCCAGATGGGGGGACACTGCTGCTGTACCCTTGAGCAAGGTACTTTACCTAGATTGCTCCAGTAAAAACCCAACTGTATAAATGGGTAATTGTATGTAAAAATAATGTGATATCTTATAACAATTGTAAGTCACCCTGGATAAGGGCGTCTGCTAAGAAAGTAATAATAATACATTGATCTAACTAAAGTGCTTTACTAACTATGCATATTTACTATAGGGTATTCATTTCTCTGCTTGGAAGAGGCTAAGACTTTAGCAGGGGCCCTTTACATTAGGATTAAGGTAGACCATTGTGTGATTGAAGATAGCTTAGTGGCATTGTACCCTGCACATTACTGCTACAAATTGATTTTACCAATACAAATTTCTACTCAAAGATACAACTTAATTTGATTCCCCCTATTACACCCATCTTATTGGCTTAATAAAATGGTCTCCTTATAGATCTTCAGTTTTTCTCCTGTTTGAAAGGGCGTGCTGGAAAATAAAAAGGTTCTTTTCTATTCCCCCCTGCATCTACAATAGGCCTACAACAACCTAACTGCATGCCAGCTTCTTACCAACATGGTCATACTCAGCTTCAATGTGCTGGACAGCAGAGCATACAACCTTTACAACAAAGCTTTAGCTACATCAGTGTAAGTTTTATTGTTTTTTTTAAATCCTGTCTGATTCGTTTATAACAAACTGTTACATGATATGATCTGACAATTGTGATTTTTTTTTACTATTTCTGCTTAGTCACTATGTTCACTAACCTGGTGGTACTAAATGTTTGATTTTCAAGGAATAGTAAGTAACTTAATACAAGTTTCTGTTTTCAGATATATTCTGTAACACAATGATGTTTTCTGTAAACAGTTTCTTGAGGTTTATTTCATTGTTTAACCTCCTACTGCTGCTTGTAGCAGCAGACATGATGTAATGGTAAGCATGTTTCAGCTAAAACTACAAACAACAGGGTTGGAATTTGGGTGAATTCACAGAATGACTCACAATGAAAGAATGTGGTTATCAGACAGAAGTATGTGAAAATAAACATGACTGTTCAGCCTAGTTTTGAAATTTAAAAGTGTACATTTACTCAGAACTGCATTTACTTATTTATAAACCACTTTACCAACTCTTTTAGCACCAAGTTACTTTATATAAAGACTACTTTAGGATAACTAATAAAATAGGTGTCGAACATTAAATACAAACACCCCACAAAACGAAGGTACAAACCTTAAAGGGAATGTGACTTAGCCACAGTTTATTTTTAACCTGACCTTTTTATGTTCATGAAATCTGCCTTCCTTTTCATTAGTTACCTTCCTCGGCTGGTTTATAATAATCCATTAGTGCCACTGGGACAGACAGCCCCCAGGGGTCTATCATTCCAAAGGAACGCCAAGGTTTGTTGGTTCTCGTTACATCCATAACTCCAAGCCCTCAATTATAAACTGAGGTAAAACTTATAAGAAATTAATAAAGCACACTTTTTGGCTAATGCTTTCTGTGTGGGGTTTAGAACACTGAAGAAGCCATTAACTGAACCCCAGTTAACCTTTTATTTCAATGGGCAGACAATAACTAATTAATTAAAAAATGCACATATTTATTCAGTTTAGAGATATTGATATTGCACTGTTTTGACATAGCTATGTTTTTTTATGATTTCTTATTTTTTTTAAATTTTATTTTATCTAATTTGCTCTTACAAATTTTCACCTTTGTGTTCTTACTTCCAACAGATTAATTTTAAAATTGCAAAATATGATGCCAGTGGACATTTTTTAGGCTGGCAAGATGTAACAGGAGGGACATTGCAGGTAAATATTACCCATGCTTGTTACAAACCTGTGGGATTTTAAAATGTGTGTTGTAATAATAACATAATACCATCAATCAATTTCACAAAGCTTAAAGTCATGATTGAGTTTTTTTATAGTTTGATTCATAAAACTGTTTCATTAGATTAAATTAATACTTAACTTTATTTGATGCACAAAAAGACTTTGAGTTAAACATTCTTCAAATAACATAACATTTTGTGAATAGTGGTGATATTTCAAATGCAGTACTGTAATTTTTATAACACCTTGTGGAATATTTTAATCTACAGCAAAAAAAGATTTATAGCACAGACTGTAGATTGCAAAGATGTGTAGCACATACTGTAGATTTTTACAGTTGGATTCATCATTGTATTAATAATACATGTAGTACAGACTCCTGAATAAGAGCTAAAGATAAAAAATCAGCCCAGATAAAATAAATACATTCAGTCCTGTACATTATGTTTAGACTATTATGCTGCTGCCTTCTATGTCTGCCATTCATACTGGCTCTAAACCTCAACGTTTTACTAGCTGAATGATTGATTCCCATATGATTTGTCACCTCTTGAGTTCTAAATAACACATGTATTAAAATAAAAGGAAGTGTGGTCGTTTTCACTGTAGATCAATACAACTCTAAGCAACGTACTATACACTGTAAACAGATTGACTTGAAAACATAATTCTCATTGGGCCTGAGGCATGGTGTTTATCACTAAGTGCTGATAGATCTCAAATCCAAAAGAATTTGTTAAACACATATTGTTATTTGTAGTAATTTTAGAAGCATCTTTCATATGCTTGTCTTTCAGCTGTGCTCGGACACACAGAAGAAACTTGATGCAGCATATCTGTTTGGGACATCCTACAGCCAGTCTGTATGTAGCTATTAGCTGTCAACGGTGTTTGGCATTTGTAAAAGTGAATGCAAAAAGTGACTGAAAAAGTGTTCTACCTACACTGTAAAAGCAGAATACAGGGCTTACACAAAACATAGTACAGTATTAGACTATATACAATACATACAACTGTGTAACTGTACTGCTAAATGTGTAGTGTTACCAAGGAGTTATGGAGGAAATGGCTAGTGGTTAGTCCAGTTGTTAACGGTTTTATTTAAAGTAACTCTAGCTATACTATTTTCAAAAAAAGTTCAAAGTTTTAATGTGTCAATTAATTACATATTATACTGAAATCATACATTTAAATAGTGTGAACACTTAATTATCCATGTTTTTTTGTTTTTTAAAGTGTTCAGTACAAATTTCGGAGCTCCTCAAACAGTTTCCCGAGCCTGTGTTTTATGAGCTGTTCCTTCAGTATAGTGATAGTCAGGGCAATGAGTCTTTGTGGCCGGTTCCAGTCATGAGCAGCCCAGGTGAGTTATTTCACTTTATTTATTGTGAAGCTTTTTCAACTTTTTAAAGTTAAATGAAAAACACACATGTTGCATGTGTGTGCGACAGTCCTTTCTGTATCTTCATCCATAGCTATTAAACACTCAATAGTCTAAAACTTAATCACTTAAACTTAAACTTAACTGATCAAAATGCTTTAAATGCAGGCAGCTCTCAAGTTCAGCAGAGATTCTTCTTGGTAGATGGATTGACAGGAAGACAGGATAACCTGAACAGTCAACCTCAATATGTCACCTACGCCAGCAAGCTAGTCCTGAGGTAACTGGATTGATGCATAGCTTCTATTCATCCCCACTGCTCCCACTGTTTGAACAATGGCAGTGCAAAATTTGCCATGCTGGCCAGCAAATGTGTCTCCCTTAACAGAAAAGTCTGATAAATACCATGTTGACACTGTTATAATACCAGTGTATTACCAATGGCAATGGCAACATAATGGATTTGTAATAAATATTCCACATACAAGGCCCTGTTCTCAAAATGTTAACGATTTTTTAAAAGTGCATTTTGATTCATTAGTTCCAGTTTTCTATTTTGCAGTTGGTCTCAAATACTAATCTTAAAACAATTCCAGCTTTGTGAATAGGATCCATAGTATAATACTGGTTTTTGTATGGTACTGCTTCCCTGCAATGGATTTACTTCTGTGGCACCATTCTATTGATGGCTCATAGCATTGTAGCTACAGCCCATTTATACAGGACCATTTCATTGCTATTGTAGTCTAAGACATTACCATTTAGGGTCAACCCAGCCCGTTTCCATGTTGACCTCCTCCTGTAATGACAAAGCTGTGATTAAAAATGTTAGAATGGAAGTTGACTAATTCTAATATGATGCAAACTTACATTTTTATAGTGCACTTCCTGTTCAGTAGGCATCACAGAGCTCTTCACAATATGTCATTATAATGTACATGTACTAATGTAATAAAAAAAACAGTCCAAAAACACACAATTAAAGGCACCTATTCTCTTTGCTGTTTCAATTCTCAGTTCTAAATAGTTGCTGGTAAGTATAGGCCCCATTACTTTGTACTTCACTTTTTTACGTAGTTTCTAAGAAGTTCTTCTACTTTTCCTTTGTGTTTGCTGACACATAGTGTGTATCAGCCCATTAGCAGCCCTGGTAATGAGCCACCCTTCAAGCTGACAGTGCAGTACACCACAGTGAACATCAACGGACAGCCCAACAGCCAAACCCAGGTAAATCTGACTAAGAATAACATTAAACAATCAATCCTAAACTTTGAGGTAAAGCTAAAATAAATATGATACTTTTACTTCACTCTGTAATGTACTCTTTTCTTTTCAAAAGGAGAATGCATCTAATTAATTGTACCTTTATTCACAAAAATATATACTTGTATATAGTATTAAAAAATTAAACACGTTGTAGTTTTTGTAGGACTTTTTTCAGGAACAGGCCCATTGTTTCCAAGCCATATAAATGAAGATCTAAGAAACAACAAATGTTTCTGCAATGTGTCCATTAGTTCAGGTTTGCAGATGTTTGTAATGTCAAGCACATGACATAAGCAGCACATGCTTTGCATAAGTAGACACATGACTGATTTTTGTTTTTGTAATGCAGGTAGCATCTGTACATCCTATTGGCAGTGTTTTGACAAATTAAACTTTTTTCCCCAACTGCTGTGTATTTATTTCAACGTATTAAGCAATAACGCTCATTTCTCAATAAAATCCTTTAGGAGAAGAGTACATGATATATTACTGTACCAAGGTTTGGGTTCTGAGTCAGGCAAAACAGGCAACAAATGCCTTACCACAGTCATTCGGCATCTATCCCAGTACTGGCTGGAAGGTACAGAATACAAGTTTACTGTTCAGCTAAGAATGTGTTGCATGCAGACAATCTGTAGTTTGCTCTCATGAGACAACAAATGATTTGATGAGTTCAAAAGGGAATTGCTATTAATAGAAGATGCTCCTGCTTTAATTATTAATGTTATCTCACATATGTATCAGTTTACTATTACATGATAGCAATCTACATATCTCTGAAGCTGCTGTTCTGATGTCGATTTCTTAACTCAGGTAGCATTCGCTGTCACCTACAGTATGAACCAGGACTCAAAGAGAACGAATACTTTTGTAAGTAAGACCACTTTTAATGATTTATGTGGAGGTTAGCAGTATAGTACAGTATCCATGCTGATATATAGTGACTGGGATAAGGTTGGAAATGAGTTGCAAAACATATTATTATATTGTTTCTCAAATACCTGTCTTACCAGTGTAGAATATGCTGTAAGAGAAAGGTTATTAGTTATCACTGCCAATTTAATGATAAACCTTGGCAGATCTTTATCACATCTCTCTCACAGACCCCTCTTTCCATTGCAGTTGTATTGTATTAAGCGATGACAATAAAGAGGATGATTAAATCAATGCAGCAGTATAAATAAAAGCCCAACATGGGTGAGAAATAATTTTAGAAAATGTAATGAACAATTTATATTAATATACACTGCTGTTGTAAAATCCTGTTTAGAATCGTATTATTGTTCATACAGTACCTATTGAAAAATAGCAATACAATGAATTATAAAAAGGAGTATGTAATGTGTGTGTGTGTGTGTGTGTGTGTGTTTCAGATTGCTCTGGCAGTACTGGGCGGTCTCTCCATCTTCCTTGCTATGCTGGAGACCAGCAGCTGGAGCCACAGGGCTGGGCAGCAGTTTATCAACTGCACAGTAAGGACTGAGTCATATTTTCTCAGTGTCTCTTGACACCTCTGTAACACACAGTTGAAAATAGAGAACACGTAAAAATATATGTTTCGATAGGTGATGCTGCTCACATGTTTTTTGCCTTTTTCATACAGTTTTTCTCCTAGAATTCTTAAAGTACACAGTCAGTGCACTCAAATATTGCTTAAGAATAGGAAAGAAGAACCTTGATGGATTGTAATTAGAATATATATTTGATTTAAATCCCATTTTTGTCTTCTTTTCACAGACCATAATCAAATACTTAGCATTTCTGACTGGTAATGTTGCCAACACCTTGTTCTTAATCACAATCGGCACTGGTATCTACTGGCTTGTTGCTTTCAAGGTTTGTAGTTCTTGTTGTTAGCATTGTGTTTCTAGAGGTCCCAATACAAATACATAAATACATAAGGCATACATGACAGTTTTGCAGGCTACAGGAAGCGTGACCATCATAGTTCTGCTTTGAAATCAGGCAAAGCTTGGCGCTTGCAAATATTTTCAATCCTTATTAGCTCTAGTGTGGGAAAATGATGGGACTGCTAAAAGCCCACATTAGTCTTGTTACTCTGTGAGTGCTGTGTATGTATTAGTTTTAAATTATACAAAGAGCCCAACCTTGCAAAGTGATACTTTTACAGTAAGGTACAGTAGGTCTGTCTACAGATTTAGAGTGAATGTGTGAAATCTTATATTCTTTTGATTCTATAGGGCCAGCACACTGCTGTTGATGTGGCACTACCCTCTCCTGGCGGGAGTCTTGAAACAGATTTTATCATTTATCTGTCTTTGGCATTTGCATTCAAGGTAGGAGGAATGCTTCTAGATGTATTTGAACATGCAGCAAATAGTACAGATTGTGTGTAGAAATATAGAAAATGATCAGCCTAAAACAAAATACCAAAGTGATACAGGAAGTGATGAGATGACAAGCCGTTGAATCTCAGCTGTTGGGGGTATTTTAGGAAATACTTTGTGCAGCTGGTACAAGCTGACTTGTTTTTATTTTCCAGGCGTTGCAGCTGATCCACATGCTGGTTGTTCAGATGACCATCTCCATCTTTCTGATAGACTGGGAGAGACCAAAGAACACTAAACATCATGCAGGTATAGCAACTATATTAGAGGGAAGTTCTAATAAACAAATGCATTGCAGCAGTGGAGGAAGTGTCCAATATAAAACAATCAGGATTGAACTTTCCTAATGCATTGTGTTGTGTCCATCCTGTCTTTAGGAAGCAGTAGCAGCGCCCCCTCAGTCAGTGCCTGGAGAACCTTCTTTGTGGCCAATGAGTGGAATGAGATCCAGACGACAAGGAAACTGAACCCCCTACTGCAGCTCTTTGCAGTGCTCCTAATACTGGAGGTGAAGGAGGGGTAGGGTCAGCTCTGGGGCTATCAGTGTACCTGGAAACAATGCAGTAATAACGTCCAATGCAGGAGTAACCTCCAAGCCCTTTGTTGTATATATTATATGTGAACCAGCAAGGCTTATGCTTTGCAGCCAGTGAACTCAATTACAATGCTTCGTCAACAGGGGCTTTGTTCAATTAAAAAACACATTTACAAGGTTTTCCCATTGGGTGGCACAGTCCACTAAGTTAATAAAAGGTTTATATTATGTAGTTTTGTTTTGCTATAAAATTGAGTTTAGTTGTTTATCTAGTATAATAATATAAATAATAAAAATATTATTACTAATAATAATTTGAAGGTTAATTAGTTCATACATAGGGATTAACATATGCGCTTATAATGCTTTAAAAATTAATTGAAAATCATTGAAAGCTAAATTTCCTAAAGCCATTTAAAAATAATAGATGTGAAATCTTTGATGTTACTAAGGATTAAGAGGGGCTTCAAAATGCACCTACAGCTAACCTGTCCACTATAGTGTACCTATGTATTCAGGATCTAGAGGTCAGTGCTAGTTTTTACATTAAATAAAAAACAATAGCGCACTGACTGACACTATCTCGCGCCCTCATTTCTCTGCAGGTCATTGGGGTCATAAACATTGCGGTGAGAGATCTGAACCTGGCCGTGCAGCCGGGAGCTGACAATTACCAGGCTCCCTGGAGCCCTATCCTCCGATATGGAATAACTGCTTCTGTCTGGCTGGCAGTCGGCATTGCTCAAGTAATTTTATTTCTCCCATTCCTCTGTAAATAAGAGTCTAGTTATATCTTGTGTGCATGTGTTCTGTAGAGATGGCTCTGTGATGGAAATCATTGACCTGTAAAAGCCTTTTGTGGAGGTTTCCTGGAGTTGTCGATAGCACTGTTTGAATTGATATTATGCCTCACTGTGAGATATAGTGGAGACAATTGTACATCCATATGTACGTGCAGCATGTCACACTTCACACTTTCTATATCTCTGTAGAGAACCGCATACCGCATGATACTTGACATTAGCATTATTTAACATAATTTTGGAGGGTATCAGATTTTGGGGATACATGGCGGTGTCTGTCCATCAGTCCATCAGTTTTTGTTGCATGCAATACAGTTTGTCACAGTAATGTTGGTTGGTTGACCTTGAGAGTTAGGTTAAGCTATTGTTTCAGTTTTGCAGCTCATGTGTTATTTGCATTACAATGATTGATTTTCTGCAGATCCTGTTTTTTGTCGTCATCTATGAACGATTAGTAGAGGATAAAATCCGTCAGTTTGTGGACTTGTGCTCCATGAGCAACGTAAGTATTTATATAACTGATGGGAATATTATGGTAAAGTGGAAAGTGATTTCCTTTACTGGGAATTCTTTGATGAGCCCTGTTGGTTAGTTGGATGGGATAAAAGCATGGTTAACTGGTCATACAAAAGAACTACTGTAGATCAGGTTGTTTGTTTTAATAGTTCCCCTTCTACAAAAAAAAAAAAAAAACACTAAAATGTAAGCACGACATAGACAGACCAACAGGGCTTCTCTCTCCTCTGTAACCACCTTCTTCCCATATCACCAATCGCCTCCAACAGGAGCTGCATAGTGGTTCTTAATTTATTTCTTAACCGATCAAAATAAAGTTACCACACCCTGTAAAGAAGAGTTTACACTGAGCTGCCATTTGTTGTCTATCCAATCTGCTGTATACTTTCTCTTGAAATATGCATCAGTACACATGGAGAACTGGCAAGCATCGTTTCTATGACAACAGGGCAGAGCTGCGTGTAGATAACAGAGGTGCTTGTGAAACTAAAGTCCAAATAATGAAGCTATTATCAACTGTAAAATAAAAAAAGGACTGATAGATTACCTGTAACTTCATTTGTTTTTGTTCTGTTTGAAAATATGTCTTTTTTTAAATAAAAAGCTTTTTGTACCAAAAATAATAAGTACATTCCTTTCACATACTAACGTGCGAAATATGGGCCTCCCTCTCCCGCTAGGTGTCTGTGTTCATTCTGCTGCACCAGTGCTATGGATTCTACATCCATGGTCGCTCGGTCCATGGACATGCAGACGTCAGTATGGAAACCATGCACAGTAACCTGCAGAAAGAAAAGGTTGTTCTCCATTGGTTTCTCTGTGAGACATGTGTGAGAAAAGGTTTTAAAAATAAAAAGCACTGATCTGTGTTTCACAAAATCAACCAATTACAGAACTGCTCCTTCTTGCAACTAAATTGTTTCTTGCTCGTTTTATATCATTACAGTTATGTTATTCTTTTCATACACTTTCTTTGCACATAGAGCTATGGGGGTGGTGGCAGACTTAAGGTTGGACATTTATTACACTGGCAGCGATAGTGTAATGGAGTGATGTAAAATGATCGCTTCATTACATCCAACAGCTGCAGTAAATGGCACAGGATGGCAAATGTGCTGTTGCTCATTATTAAACATGTACAAACCACGTGGAATAATATTATCCAGTCTTTTGGCCATGAAATTGCAACACAGTCCAATCTAGCATTACCCTTTTTAAAACCACATTGGCCAACAATCATGTTAAGCAGACCTTGTAGTTTTAGCTTACCTGTCCATAAACCTGCTTTTTTTTAATGGTTGAATTATGTTTTAAGGTCCCTGGTGCTAATTTCAACCTGTTCTTTTGTCCCTTTGCAGGATAACCTGTGTGCTTTGCGGGGCTTGGAACCAAGCTCTGAAATCCAAACCTTCGACTTCCTTCTCACACAGAAATTCAGGGACCAGCTGGACAAGATTGTGCGGCCACTCTCTAAGGTACTTTGGTGCTCACATCTTATAGATTTGACATAGCAGTAGTTGTCTGTCTACAACCAAACAAAACCTGTATAATGTAAGACAAATATGTAAGTATTAAAAAAAAAAAACATCATTTGAAATATGTTCAGTCCAGTTTCTTTAGCCCTTGCTGGGTACGCCCTACGGCCACCAGGTTTTATATGTAGTGAATTAACTGATGTCCAAAAAAAATAAGACACATCCTGCTGTATGAAAAAAGCCTTTGTTTTGTTATTTCATTTGATAGGATACAGGATTTATTATATCCCACTAAGGATGCATAATCCTGGTGATGGAGATATAGTCCCGAGATAGAGTCCCGTATCTTCATATGTCACACTTTAGTTTTAATTATATTTATGGTACCTCTTATGCAATTGTAATGAAACATGGTAAGGACATTCTTTAGCACATGCTGTTGAGTGTATCAATATTCTATAATTCTCTGTCCTTTTTTAAATATTGGTATCATCCAGTAATAATGAAACTTTTTGTCGACATTTAAAAAAAAAAATATATTGATAGAAATCTAATAAATTCAATGACTTTTTCGACTAGAATTTGTATTTTTTCACAAATCTATATTCACATTTACAAGAGGTTCAAGTCCCTTGACCTATCCCCCAGGAATTGATTTGTTTTCTTTAGATCTGCGTTTGTGTTTAGATCTTGCCAAGTCATTGCCATTGAAAGTCTGAATTATTAATGTTTAATTCCATATGAAGACAACAATGAATGGCAGAGGTGGATCCCAAGGCTTGCTGGATCAAAAGACAAAAACCTATTACACCATGAACCGGTTCCTGTCTTCATTCCTCGAACATGTGAGTAACCTCTTGCTTGAAACCTTTTTAACAGGAAAGATCCAAATGCTAAATATTGTAATATGTTGATAGAGAAAATAAAACTTGTTTTTCACAAAACAAGTCAGATAGAATGCCTGTCATGATGTTTAATAAACTAAAAACAAATCAAAAAAAGTTGTGTTAAAAAAAAAACATTCTCATATAGGTTCACGAAGACATGGACTACATGGTGAAGGACAAACTCTTCTTAGAGAAGATTATGAACTATGAATTCCAGCAGCCATTTGAAAGGAGCATGTTCTACAATGGTAAGAACTGTATATCTAAACCTGACCAGTACAAACCATCTTTGCTGATACAAAATACACTTTTTAGCGCATGTTTTGAACATTTTTGAAAAGTGGCCCCATTTTATTAATTGTTTACTGGTTGCTTTCAGAAATGCAAGTGCACTTAGTTCATTGAGATTCTGCAGCAATACATTGTACACGTCATAACAGGGATTCCATTTAAATTGTGATGCCTTTATTCTGACCGAAAAAATAAATCGATAAATAACAAGAAACTGCAAAGTTACTGCAGAGCTTTGTCATGGTAAACTTTTCAGCAAGGAGCATGGCCCCAGTCTGGACTAGTGAGGACAAGGCATGCCTGATTGGATCAGTTATCAACGTCCCACACTTGGCTAAGCTGCATTGCCACAGGTCACAACACTAGTGTAGCTCAACTGAGTTGTTATATAAAACATTTAATATGAGCAGTGACACACAGCTATCCTCACAGCTAGTACCACAGATTCTTATGGGCCCAGCAGTGCATTAATATTCAGGGTCACCACACCTCGAGGGAGTAAGAAACTGCCTCAAATCTGTGAGGGGGCTATTGCCTGGCCATTTAATGGGGCAATTAAGAACCCAACTCTTAAACTGAAATGTACTGGTTATTTGAGAACGATGCCTTGTATGTTGAGCCAATCAGAGGAACTGTTATTGCATAGGACCCACTATTTGAACAATCAATCAGGTAGGTACCAAAGTAACTGGTGCTTAATCCAATTTTTCTAATATATATATATATATATATATATATATATATATATATATATATATATATATATATATATTTACACTTTGAATACACTAATTCCCATCAAATCTATGGTTATAGCATTTACCGTCAAGATTTTTTTGTCAGAAGTTCCGTAACTTTATCATAGTCTCAAAGGCAAATCTCAGGATTGACAAAAATGTCACTGAAACATCTTTTGCGGCAAAGAGAATATGCTTTGTCAGATGAGAAAATGAAGTGTGACACCTCACCCTGTGGGACAAAACAGGGATCGATATCTGTCTCTCAATTCCTGTGCAGCTTAAGGGTTTAGGTAAGAAGACCAGCAACACTTAGGAGATGCTTGCTAGTTTAAGGCCCCAATGCTAAAATGTTTTTGTTAACCACTGCCTTTTCTGTAAGATTACCATAAAAATATTTTTAAAAAATTAACTGCATCGATTAAAAAATTTGAGCTGCTGCATATTATTATTATTTGTTTATTTAGCAGACGCCTTTATCCAAGGCGACTTACAGAGACTAGGGTGTGTGAACTATGCATCAGCTGCAGAGTCACTTACAACTACGTCTCACCCGAAAGACAGAGCACAAGGAGGTTAAGTGACTTGCTCAGGGTCACACAATGAGTCAGTGGCTGAGGTGGGATTTGAACCGGGGACCTCCGTTACAAGCCCTTTTCTTTAACCACTGGACCACACAGCCTCCCATACTTACATACCGATAATCTGTAATCGAGATGGTAAAAGCTGGCCACTTGACTAAATACTTTTACCGACTTGGCTTTTACTTGTATGCCCCCACACTACCAGAGTGCAAAGATGGATGGCACATCTCAAAGAAAGAAAATGAAAAGAAAATCTCTTTGATTTAGCTCTACAAACATGCTGTTGTAATATAAAGTCTGGAAATTCATGTACTATACAAGAAATATGCCAAATTCTGTTAGTTTCTTACAGTTGGCATGGTAAAGACTACCCAAAACATGATTGCGATTGTATTTTTCTCTTTGCTTCAGATCCAGATGGCATTGTCTTCAGCAGTGTTCTTTATTATGGGAACGAGCTGGTTCTCCTTCTGTTTGACACACTGCTCTTCTGTATTATCGACCTTGGGACTCAGAACATTGTGCTGGCTACAATCCTTACATATCTTGTACAGCAGGTAGGCAAAATACTGATTCAAGTAATTTCATTTGTATCATTATTCAAATTGAAACTGGTATAAATCTGTCCAGTTTGTTTTTAAAGAGTTGTGTTGCATGCTGTATGTACTGTATGTACCTTTGCAATTGAGCAATTTTAACTTGTCTTGATGTTTCTAATTCCTTGTTGCAGTTGCTGGAGATGCTTCGGTATTATATTGCAAGAAATAACCTCACCAAAAAGACACTGGTGGACCAATGCTTTCTGATCTAAAGAAGTTTTTTTTTTTGTTTTTCGAAAGATGAATGTTATTATAATAAAAAAAAGCTTAAACCAATATTTACTTATACATACAGTACTGTGCAAATGTTTTAGGCAGGTGTGAAAAAATGCTGTAAAGTAAGAATGCTTTCAAAAATAGACATGTTAATAGATTATATTTATCAATTAACTAAATGCAAAGTGAGTGAACAGAAGAAAAATCTAAATCAAATCCATATTTGGTGTGACCACCCTTTGCCTTCAAAACAGCATCAATTCTTCTCGGTACACTTGCACAAAGTCAGGGATTTTGTAGGCATATAGTCAGGTGTATGATTAAACAATTATACCAAACAGGTGCTAATGATCATCAATTCAATATGTAGGTTGAAACACAATCATTAACTGAAACAGAAACAGCTGTGTAGAAGGAATAAAACTGGGTGAGGAACAGCCAAACTCAGCTAACAAGGTGAGGTTGCTGAAGACAGTTTACTGTCAAAAGTCATACACCATGGCAAGACTGAGCACAGCAACAAGACACAAGGTAGTTATACTGCATCAGCAAGGTCTCTCCCAGGCAGAAATTTCAAGGCAGACAGGGGTTTCCAGATGTGCTGTCCAAGCTCTTTGAAGAAGCACAAAGAAACGGGCAACATTGAGGACTGTAGACGCAGTGGTCGGCCATGGAAACTTACTGCAGCAGATGAAAGTCACATCATGCTTACTTCCCTTCACAATCGGAAGATGTCCAGCAGTGCCATCAGCTCAGAACTGGCAGAAAACAGTGGGACCCTGGTACACCCATCTACTGTCCGAGAAGTCTGGTCAGAAGTGGCCTTCATGGAAGACTTGCGGCCAAAAGCCATACCTCCGGCGTGGAAACAAGGCCAAGCGACTCAACTATGCACGAAAACACAGGAACTGGGGTGCAGAAAAATGGCAGCAGGTGCTCTGGACTGATGAGTCAAAATTTGAAATATTTGGCTGTAGCAGAAGGCAGTTTGTTCGCCAAAGGGCTGGAGAGCGTACACAAATGAGTGTCTGCAGGCAACAGTGAAGCATGGTGCAGGTTCCTTGCAAGTTTGGGGCTGCATTTCTGCAAATGGAGTTGGGGATTTGGTCAGAATTAATGGTCTCCTCAATGCTGAGAAGTACAGGCAGATACTTATCCATCATGCAATACCATCAGGGAGGCATCTGATTGGCCCCAAATTTATTCTGCAGCATGACAACGACCCCAAACATACAGCTTAAAGTCATTAAGAACTATCTTCAGCGTAAAGAAGAACAAGGAGTCCTGGAAGTGATGGTATGGCCCCCACAGAGCCCTGATCTCAACATCATTGAGTCTGTCTGGGATTACATGAAGAGAGAGAAGCAACTGAGGCTGCCTAAATCCACAGAAAAACTGTGGTTAGTTCTCCAAGATGTTTGGGCCAACCTACCTGCCGAGTTCCTTCAAAAACTGTGTGCAAGTGTACCTAGAAGAATTGATGCTGTTTTGAAGGCAAAGGGTGGTCACACCAAAAATTGATTTGATGTAGATTTTTCTTCTGTTCACTCACTTTGCATTTTGTTAATTGATAAATATAAACTATTAACATGTCTATTTTTGAAAGCATTCTTACTTTACAGCATTTTTTCACACCTGCCTAAAACTTTTGCACAGTACTGTATGTGTATTTATATTGAATTATATATTTTTGTATCTTTAATTTGGTTGCATTTTTCTAATAAACAATACAATGATTGTTAATGTTGAGTTAAATACTTCCTGGGATACATCATTACCTGCACCATTCAAAAAATTGCATAAATAATTGTTCTGCAGTGTCCCCAGTCATATTCATTTTTTAAAATCAAATATAATGATTAAAGCTCTTCTGTAGTTTAGCCCTCTGTATACTCTGGCATGACCTTATTTTGCTGTGTGTGCTGTTGGTGCTGGGCCAACATTAAAATGATGGCATAATCACTGTTCAATGCTCCCTCTTTAATGCTGTATATGACTTGCATATAAAAATAAATAAATAAATAAATAAATAAATAAAACTGAAATAGTGATTTAGTGCAGTAGGACATCTGCAATTTAGTATCAACATGGCCTATCCACCAAACTACAGTAGTGACTTATTGACTGGTCAAATATCATGGGAGCACTGAACTACAGCAAGCTTATTTGTCCTTCCAGCATTCAGCCAAAATACATTATATTTAAAACAATTCACACGACATATAAAGCATACGCTCAAGTTTTGGGAGAGCATTGAACTACACAATTGCTGCAGCTACATGGCTCAGCACTCATCTCTTAAAGTAAAGCATGTGCGTTCTTGTCTAGCATGAACAGTGATTTACTAAAAGTCGATCCAGGATCACGTGGGAATCAGCTGTAGGAGCCCAAGTTTCCACCCTGAATACATTTTTTACAAGATACATATTTATGGTAGGTCTTCCTATATGCAGTAATCTTGCTTAAACATATACACAACACATTCATCTTCATAAAAAATTAAACAGTTTTATTGACTTTCTGCATTGGTAAAACACACAACACACACACACAAAACAATCTTCCTGATGCTTTGATGAAACCTCCACACTACATATTTGAATTACAATACCGCCCTCTATAGGACCAAGGTTGCACCATTGAGTAGCATACAATTAATTGGGTAGCTGAGTAAAAATGTATATAATGTATATATACAACCAAAAGAATAATTGCAAATACAGACCAAAAAAAAGCATGATACACATTATTTTATGTTTATTAATACTACAAATAATACTATAAACTATATATGAAACTAAAGATTTAAATGCAACTGTTCTTTTTCCACAACAATATATTATCAGATTGTTATCTTCTGATCCGTGTGTATTCTTCACCCAGGTCCTCTAAATCATCTTCCTCTTCCGATTCATACTCATCCTCAATTTCCTGCTGTCTACGCAATGTACTCTGGGGGGTATGTGCGAGAAAAACACTGAGCTCATATCACACAAACATTAACACAGTATTACCACGTCAGAAATGTCAGACACATGGTACAAGACAAGTGCCAGCTGGTAGTGCAGTTGGTAGCCAAAATGTGTCAGAAAAGCTTGAAACATACATCAAACTATATATAGGTACTTTTTTGCTCCAATGGAATAAATAGGATAATATAATAAAAAAATATATACCTGACTCCTATACCTTGTATATAGGTAAGACTTGAATAAACACTGAAAATATTCTCTATATGGTTCTAATCCAGTTCACATATTTCTATTTGTGAAGCAGCTTGGGGCTCTGAGGTACATGTGATGATACACAGTATTTTTGTTCATCTTACTTTTCATTTTATAAAACCTTAGCCTTGGTATTACATATCTGAACAGAGATAAGAAGCACATGCTAATGTGAGGAATGAGCATGGATACAGTATTATTACTCACCCTCCAGGTTGGACGTGGACTGCGTTGCATTGAAGAAGTGGATCTACTGGTTGGTAAAGCCATGGAATCAATGGGTCCGTCATAAATATGGACCCTTGATCTGTATGTCTATAAAATCAGTTACAAGCTAATTAAAATGATCTCATTGATAGTACAGTACTTGTATAATTAATAATGTGTTTACCATGATGTTAATTTATTAACTCTACTCATGTCAGACTATATCAAATTCTGTATTTAACTGTAACAGAGTATTGCTGGGAAGTGTAAACAAATTAACAAATGTCAAAGAAAGTGATGATATAAAAACCTATTTTGTATTGCTTTAATTATTGAAATAATGTTAGTCTTCTTTCCTCACCTCCAGATCTTTCTCCATATCAAAGTTTTCCAGGTTTTGAAAAGTGCTGGAGTAAACTTCCAGGGCTTTTGCATGGAAAAGCATCTCAATGGTTAGAAAGTCTGAGAAAATTTTCTGAAAGACAAAGATGCAAGACCAGCTCGCTGAAAACACAAAACGATATAGGTACGAAGATACAGTAATTCATAATTTGATGCAACTGGTTCATTTAAAAATAAAAACTTGATATGCTGCTACTGCTGATACTAATAATAATAACAAGTGCTAGTAACATGCACCCATCCCTGCCACTGCTGTACATACCAAATTATCATGGAAAAGTATATCATGACCGACATGCACTCTGTCTATAAATGAAGGTGTGACATACAGATGGATTGAACAGGTTCATCCAAATATCCCTACATTCTTACTCAACAGCAATAAATGGACATGTGGTTCTCTACCAGTTAAAGTACATATTTAGTAAATCTAAATATGTGAGATCTGAGGGCAGACATCTATTTATATTTCCAGATTATGATACTCTAATTAACCTGTGCTACAGAATGACCCAACCATATAAATGAACAGTATGTATATTTGTATGCACAGTAAGTGTTGGGATATGGAGGATTTGGCTAAATACATTTTTAAAAAAGGGCTGAACGATGATGTGTCTATACAACTACAATCTTCAATTATCATAAAGAATAAAGCAATTCAAGTAGAAAAAACTTCTATTTTTGTTTGTTTTACTTTCTTAATCCAGCATTTCTCTCCATGGTGTTTTTCTTAGTAAAATATGTTTAAACTTTCTTCCTACCAGTAATATAAATTTGTAAGCTAAATGCATGTTACTGTGTAATGATTGTTATTGTGTTATTCATTCTTTTATGTAACACAGTACCTTGATGTCTTCCATTTTTTGTTTCTGGAAGTCATTTATGGTTTCTTCAAGCTGACGTGTGGTGCGGGCAGCTTCAGCTGAGGCTTTCTGGGCACTGGCTTCAGCCTGGATAAAACAGGAAAGGATCATAAAACAAGACATTTCAATACAAAGGAGGATATCGTGTTTAATGTGCTACACTTCACTGACTGGAAAGAAGTTTAAGAAAATGTATTCTTATAACTGACATCATTGCCTATAAACTAGTTTAATTGACAGGGTTAACAAAGAATCTGGCAGGCAAAATAGCTTTTATTCAAGGTAAGGACAGATAACAGATAAACAGAAAGACATGACATTTTTATCTCCTCATTTACTTCCTGTAACATCAAATGGGTATTTTTCTCCTTTCAGACTGAAAGGTGCAAATTACACCGACTGAAGTAAAAGCTTTGTCTACAAAGCCACTTAGGGTAAACTACCATCAAATTAATGATTTGTTAACAAACTGGTGCTTCTAAACTCAGGTTAGCAAGTGGCCAAAAAAAGCTTTTAGTTACATTGCTTCCTGGTCCTAGAACCAACGTCATGCTTGACTTCAAGCACATAATTGAAAATGTAACAGCACAATGTTCCACAGTGTTTGAATGCTATTTGGGAACTAGCTTTGATGATGCATGCATCACTGGATGATGTGTATAAAATGTAATGTTGCTGTTTATTTGCCACATTACTGACCAGGTCTTGTAAAATCAATGTAAAATAAATATAATCTTTTACATTCATTTGTCAATTAATTTAAGAAGTCCTATAGTCTCTTTGCTAAAGAGGACTGAACCTATATGCAGGAAAAAGACTGGAAACTTTTCATTGCACCCTTGGCATGCATTCATCGTTGATCAAGATGCATACCTGGGACTGAAAAGAAAATGGTTAAGGAAAATCAATCCTTCTTAAAAAAAGAAAAATGTTGTTAAACATGAAAAATTGTTATTTTATTAATGCATATTAAGTAATATATTTAAAAACAGATGCATAGAGAAGTGCGCTGCACTTCTGTTAGGTAAAATGAGTAGCATGAAAGATGCAACTTCATTACAATAACATTCTAATCACAATTAATATAAAACAGAAATCCAACTAGCGCCAATCATCACTAAAAATAATTTAGCAATCCATTGATGTACCTTGATTCAGTAAATACTCCTGGCACATTGTAGCCATCTTCAAGCCCATCATCTAATGAACCACAAGTGAACTTATCAACTGAACACCTGTAACGGAGTATTAAGATAATAAGGAGTACAACCTCTAAAGTTCATGCGAGGGCAGCACCAGACCAGTCATGGGATCCTTTACTATCTCTCCTTTCAGTCCTAAGCTGTTGGACTATTCCTATCGCCCGAGAGGTGCCTCTGCCGAGCAGAACCCTTTTATATGTTTTCAGATCCTCAGGAACGTGACCTTCGACTAAGCTCTGTCCTCTGCAATAGGAGAGCTCATCGGTCAGGATCTCTTTGCTATCCTAATTTCAAGCCCGGGCCTCTCTAAGCTCGCACCTAATTCCGAGCTCCGGGCTCGTCACTCTATCCTTGGTCGAGCGTCCTCCACTCGATACTGTCTTACTAACAGCTCGTTTCTGCTTCCTCTGCTCTATCCTTACAGTCCCAACGGACACCCTGTGAAATGGTAATAAACCACGGCTGATAATACAGAATTTGGATTGTTTTTGTTTTTTAAAAAAAGAGATCTAACTTTTTAAATGTATTATGTTGTAAAAAATAATGCTACTGTATTAAAACAGTGTATATGCTATTCAGACCTTCTTGACAGAAATGAATTTATAACTAGTCTTTGAGCTTATGCGTTAAACGGGTGTATGTAAGTGATGTTTGACTTGACTACATTTCTGAGTAAAGTATTTCACATAATAGGCACCAACTAGTTAATGTGAAGGTAATGAACAATAATGTAGCAATCTCTATTTGACACATAATTTATCCTATTCACACTTAAACAACGTTTTTGCACAAAATGTTGCACAACCAAACTACTGGCATCCACACGTTCCACAGATATGGCCCCCGATTGTGCAATGTGGACAGTTGGCACTGGTTTCACTGGTTTCATGTTGTTTACAAATTGCCTATTTGAGCTGTATTTGCATCTGTAATTGTGTTGGATGTGGTCTGAATCACGTTTGTCTTTTGCTTTCAAAATCACCTACTCTGACATCTGCCAAACCTTTTAACACACTTGGTTTGAGACCTTTTAACTTCCTCCTGGTTTCCTGTTATTTTCTTTTATTGCTTGTTTGTTTGTTTTTTCTGGTATTCACAATGTTTTAAAATCAGACAATTGAGAAAACAGCCATCTGGAACATGACACAAATAAACAACCAAGCAATACAACCACATCTGGAACAAGACAAGTAGCTGAAGCAGATCGCTTTGAAATAGAACCCTGCTCTACTCAGCTTGCAAATAACTGCTGCAGCCCTTATAAAAGTTTATCACAGTATTTTTGCAGTTTTCCCATGGTATACTATGCATTTACCATAGTTTACCCAAGTTTGCCATGTTTATTAATATGCTTTACCATACCTTGCTATTCTTTACAATGCTTACCTATGCTGTACCATGCTTTCACTATGCTTTATTACACTTTGCCTTGCTTTTTACTTTTCTTGGGGAGGGTGGACATCAATTTATGCAATTTGGTTACCAGCAGAAAGTTCTGTTTTTAAATCAACTGAACTCAACTTGACAATGGCCATGAAATGCACTTTTTTTTTTAAAATAAATACAAAAATAAAATAAATAAATAAATACAATAAAATACAATACACTAGAAATGTTGTGCGTTTTCAAAAGGATACAATCCCATGTCTGTCTGAGGGGTTTTTCAGCCTAATCTTCTCCAGTTTTCCCAGTTCTTTCATCTCATGGTTCCGAGTACTGTTGAACTTCTTCATGTCTGCCTGGGGAACATGACAAATAGACTATGAAATAATAAATAAAAAAATACCATTAAGCTACAGTAACATTAAATAGCTTAAACTGGAATACTGTGTCCTGTTCCTCAGTACAAAAATAGACAGTGAAGGGCAACAATTGCTAATTATCAGGCTGTATATCCAGAAGACATGTGCTACTATGTACACTGATCCTACTATTGTTTCATAGTGTATAAATGCAAACTGGATTCTCCTGAATAACTACTCATTTACTGCTCCTCTATGTCCCTTGATGTTGCTAATGATAATCAGTCATGTAACCACAGCACTGCTTACCCGTTTTTGTTTGATAATGTCTCCATAAGCTTTCAGTGGCATGACAACCCTGGTTTCCAGCCTCTCCACCTACGAAAACAAAGTCCTGCTGAGTTAAAATGTAACGCAATAAGGCCTAAGGCAGTTAGCTGTTTGTTCGCTGCCTATAAAATTGGTAGAAGCAAAGACTAATCATAATTAGAAATGGGCCATGATAGTGTCTGCATCGTATTTGAAAATATTACCTAAATATATTCACAATAATCCAGTTAGTAAAAATAAAAAAGAGCCTTTTCCCATGGTTTTGAAACCAAACTTCTCTAACAGTGCATGTTAATCTCGTCATTGTAAAACTATGTACGCCAACATTAGCAGTATTTAGATCTGCCACTGTTTAAATCAATTGTACAGACCTCAGGACACAATCTCCTGGCTGACTGAGTTCTCATTAACAGCTAATCAATGAACAGTCTTACCTCTGCCTGCCTGTAGTCCTGCACCATGGCTAAATCATCAGCTAGACTCTTCAGACATGTTCTCAGCTCAGGATTCTCAGTATTGGCAAAATCGTTAAGCTGTTTAACCACCAGGTCTGCCTTGTCTCTGAGTTTGGCTGTTTTCCGAGTGTAGGAAGCCATCAATGTGCAGAACTGGCCCAGATACTTTTCAGCATGGCCCACTGTGGTTTCCATGATCTTCACTTGGGAATCCCTTGAAAAAAAAAAAAAAAACACATTTTACTTCAATGTAGGATCCTTCAATGTAAACCGCCCAGATTCAGTGACTGATATGACATTCTAGCAGGCTGCCCATTGTGGTCACATATTAGCAATTAAAAACAAATTATTAATCTTCCTGATTGATAAATAGCAACCAAGCTGTTGTTAGGAGGCACAGATTCCGTTTAGTGACATGCATTGCTTTATGTTGAGTAGCAGTGGTTTGCGAGTGTGAGATATGCAGTTACATTATCAATACAAATTCCTGGAGGGCAACAGCATGGGCTCCAGGGGGTATTGAGGGGATCAGTGAGGAAAAGCATATTCGTATTTTAATTTATATGATAGAGATGCAAGATAGAAAACACACAAATGTACTGGTCTTTCTATCTGCTGATTGTATCTCTTTTATCAAGTCAGTTAAAATCATAACATTGTTTTGGAAAGAAAAGTGACCTGAGACATCATTAGCTAGCTGTACTGTATGTTTTTATTTTACTGGCTAGCAGGAAAATTTAAAGAAAAGGAAAAGCGAAAGAGTATTTAAGGGTGACATCCCTACTCACAATATAGTAGAGACCAAGTGTGCAGTTTCCACTTTGGGAGAATTACAATTTGTATTTATTTTGAGTAAAAAGTTACAACAAAATACATTAGCTAACAAAATAACAAATCTTGATTTTGTTTGCTTAAGTGAATGCCCTAAAATACAACAAACTTGGAAATCAAACTTTTGCATGGTTGTTAATAGTATCACTACTGGTAAAACTTCAACAAGGTCTCCAAAAGAGAGCAGAGAAGTACCAATCATTATTGGCACAAGCAGAGTGGCATTTCAGGCAACCTTTGTGGGAATGTTTGGCTTAATCTGTCCAAGCAGTCCTCACATTTCTGTTTGAGGGAAAATTGTTTGGAAAACTTTATAGTAACCATTTAGTCAGGACACTGCAGTTTTATCCTGGCGCTCAGCTTCGATACTTTCCATTGATTCTGCCAAAATGCGTCAAACGAGGCCAGGTGACACAGGAACGTAATGTCTTCAGCTCTATGGGAACGTGTTTGAAATTATACCTGAAGGGCAACACGACCCTTAAATAAAGTCTACCGTGGTTTTTACATGCTTTATGAATTTACTGTGCGTTTACCATGGTTACCATTTTATTTTACAATTACCAATAATGCTTTATTAAATTTAGCTTTCCCTTTAGCGTGATATACCACAGTGACATTTTTAACGACGCAGGGTTGACAGCCAGCTGCAATTAAATTGTAGATGTTTTAGCAGCCACCAGTGACGGTTAGAAATATATGACATTCTTCTTACATTAATCATTCTGCCACATTAAAGCAGTATTGTGTAGGCCTACTAATAAATTCACTTGTAAACTCAAATTAATAGGTGTCTATTGAGCTGTCAATACTTTGCAAAACACATCTAAAAATAGTTCGACATATGCGTTTAACAGAAAAAAACAACCTTACAAACCAGAATGTTTGATACTTAGCATTAAGTATATTTAAAGACAATATTGCATAAAGAACGCTTACCTGGAGAGGAGGGTGTTCATGGTGCTTGAGCGATAAATATACTTTTGCCTGAAATGAAATGCAACTAGCCCAACACCTGCAACAGGTAACGCTGCAAAAGTGTTGCCATGGGAATGTAAACAAACTGCTCAAGCCTCTTAGCATATCGTTTGAAGAATACATTTTCAGTTCGCCACAAGAGGGAAGCACGTCCATGTCTTTAGAATTACTTGCAAGGTGAGATTTTTTTTTTAAAAAACACAAAAAAAAAACATGCGCAATAACCAATGAGCAGCATTCGTTTCAGTGAAACCAGGTGCAGCACAAAATGCAAATAACATAATACAGTATGCACTAAATGTGCCAGAATGCATTATTTATTTTTTTTATGCATTATTTTTGTAAGTCAGATCCGCTAAATGCTAATGATATATTTAATCATTATGGCATACTGTAGCCACGAGTGTGTTTCGATATTATAACAGTATGCACATAAGGTATGCACCCTAATGTACTCAATGAAATGTTAATTATAGGAATTCACCCAACCGTTACCTGACAACTCAGATGTTTCCTTCAGTCGCAAAATGACACCCTACTAAAGATAATTATGCATTCCCCCGTGGTCATCCTTATTGAACATCTGTTTGGTGCATTTCTGATCAGGTTTTGAGTGTGTCTGCATGGACACTGTCACAATCCAGGATTAGGCCAACATACAATAGAGCAGAAAAAGGTGAAATCTTATATATATATATATATATATATATATATATATATATATATATATATATATATATATATATATATATATAAAATTCTTCTTCTTCTTCTTCTTCTTCTTCTTCTTCTTCTTCTTCTTCTTCTTCTTCAGCAGTACAACAGTCAAAACCTGACTCACTAAGCATTTAGCTTTTAATGCATTGTATCATTCTTAGTTATAGATGATGCATAAGAAATGTGAATATATTATAAATGTTCTTTAAAAAACACAATTCTTCTGTTGGTTTATTTACCTAATCTAAAATAATTTCATATAACACATGTGTATAGCGTTTTAAATGCATGACACTACTTGAAATCCAATGATTACCAATTTATCAACATTATTATTGTCATTATTATTATTGTATTAGTAGTAGTAGTAGTAGTCCTCGTAGTAGTGGTAGTAGTCATAGTATTTTCAAGATCAAAGTTAACAGTGTTCCTTGCCATTCTGTCTATGTGCAACCTTCCCTTCCTTGATTGTATCTGCATGTGTGAGTGTTACCATCAGTTAGGGGTGGAGGGGGAATTATGCTTTGATGTGCCTGCCAATTTTCCCCTATGGACAGCAGCTATAATCTGCCACGATAAACGCTTCAGACAAGCAGCCTCAGAATCCTTGCCACCATGCAGGGCTCTTTCCTTCTCCCTTTATATAGACTGGGGGAAATGGAAACAATACACTGTATTCAACTTGCTTTATCAAAGACAATTAATGGACTTGCGCAAGCAGCAGCGTTTCTTATTTGTTTAAAAAATTGTAATAGAATTGTGCCTAAAATGACTTATTCCCAAATCTCTTTACTCTGGTCATTTACTCCTGGGGGAAAAATACTGTGTGGTTCTTGTTTTTCTCTCTTCAGTTTTACTCCTTTCACTAAACAGGAGGAAATTACAGGCTGGAATAAACCAGAGAAAAGGTTCCTAAAATGAAGCAGCATGAATTATTCAATGGAGGGGCTCTCTCTCTCTCTCTCTCTCTCTCTCTCTCTCTCTCTCTCTCTCTCTCTCTCTCTCTCTCTTCATCCCAGGAAGGTTAAACACTTTAGCACATGCCAGCAGCGTCTGTTTTTTTCATCTGCCCCCTGTGTGGAGATAACCCCCAACTGGGAGCTTGTCGCCGTACCTTGATGCTGCAGATTAGCTGAATCTTAGATGTCAAGCTTCAGAGCAGATTAGAGGAAGATAGCTGAATCTAGTTAGCTACTCTGTTTTATAGGGTCTTCCAAGACAGGGGGGAGGGGGGATCCCACTATCCGATTCAAATGTCAATAGGTAAAATCAAAATTGCTGTATTGCTGTATTTCTACATTATTTAATGTTGTAGGGTGTTAACTTGGGAAAATCTAAAATTGTACATGCTCAGAAAATGTCTTTTCTTATCTGTTTCATATCCTGTTCTCCCACAGCTGAATTTCTGAAGTGAGTTTTAAAAATGACCACTAGGCGTGTGCAACTGTAATTTCTGCCCTTTCAACTATACCATTATCATTTGCTTATGTTTGCCATGCCACTTAGCTTTTAGAATACAGTTTTTTAAAAAAAACAAAAACAAAAAAAAAACATTTTGCTGGAATACCTGGTAAGTATGGGAACCATAAGAAAAAATAATTGATAATTGTAAAGAACAAACACAATGGGAAAATAAATAGGTAAGAAATACATAATATGACAATGTTAATGATGCAAAATATTTAAATGTACCTAACAAAGGTATATATATATATATATATATATATATATATATATATATATATATATATATATATATATATATATATATATATATAATGTGTGTGCGTGTGTGTATTAAATATAACAGTGTTAAAAAGAATGGTAAATGTATAGAGTAAGCATGGAAAGCAAACTTTCAAATGACAGCAGTGCAGAATTACTTTGGCTCTAACCATTAGTATAATCCTCCTATTTGTAATATTTCAGTGGAAAAAATAATCTTTAACTTTGAACGAAAAGTTCCAGCTGTTCCCAAGAGCCTGTCTTTAGACCGTCTGTAGCCCCTCTGACTATGAGACAGAATTCAGCCATCGCAATCTGAGCCTTCTGCTTACTGAAGGCCTGGCTTGGGGCAGAGTCTGTGGTTGTTATAGCTTTGCCAATAGTAACAACTCCAAAGAGTTTCTGAAAGAAGGCTTTTCACAAAGACCCTGCATCCCTTCCAAAGTATTCTAGTTAATCCAAGAAGGCCCAGTGTTCATTTGAAACATTTGTCCCTTGTTTGAGATTGGTGACATTGCCAGGAAGCTCTCTGCAATGACAAGTTTGACAACCTATAATTCAAATGGTGAAATAATGACCTGTGCCAGCTCTTCAAATGAGCCCACCAACAATTTTCTGACACTTTAAAAAAAAAAAGTATTGCAAAAAGCCTAAAACAAAATGCTTTTGTACAATTTTCTTCATAATATGCAAGTTGTCCCTATAAATATGGTTTTGGATGACAAATATGTTTTTTTTTCACACAAAAAATAAATGCAGCTAACTGGAATAAACAGCTTTCATAAATGTTTGTTATTGTTGTACTAACTTTAGTTTTGCACTGAGGCAACCCAGATCTCAGATGAAGTAAATACACAGTTTGGATTAGGAATATAGCAGAGCAACACAACTAAAGGGATAGCCACCCTGACCTCCATAATGTATTCTATGATAGTGTATTGATATATCACTGCATTTGTGTGGTTTGTGGACATATGTACAGTGCAAGATACATTAGAGCAGATAGACCAAGATGGATGCATTACAAAAGAGCAGATGAACCTACATAGAGACACTTTACAGACCACGCATTACCGATTATACAGAGCAAGAACTGTTAAAGAAAACAGTGGTAATTTGTGCTGTGTCTGTAGTTTTGAGCCACATGAATGTCAATGTGGCTGTCATGGCCAAGACTATTACTAATACAAGCAAAAAAAAAAAAAAAAAATGAAACTAATTAATTAGAACTATTTTGAAAAGCAGGCTTCTTCATGGTAGTAGTTTCCACATTAAAATGTAGGAAACTTTCTTGGATCTTACATCAGTATGTAGAAAATAAACAGCCTTAATTGACCTTGGAGCCTCGTAATTCTAAGGTTTCATTGACTTCATCACTAAGACGCCCCTCAAAAGTAGTGGCGGAAAATGTTTCCATTCATAAATCCACGTCAAGAATTTGTGAACAGGGCTTTTCCTTAATTGTAGCCCACCCACCTCCCAGGCCCCCAGGTATATTTTATGGTGAGCAGCAGGGTAAAAAACTCCATATTCAAGCCTTTTTTGGTTTTGTTTTGAATGAGTTTTTACTGAGGTTGTCAGTATGGGGGTTGCATCAAGTTCAACTACCCCAGAATGCATTGTATACAGCTACTGATAACAACTGAACACAAGGTGCTGTTACTTTTCAGTTTTGTTAAAAGGGATACAGAGGAACCTGGAATTGAAGATGGAGCAGAGAGCTCTGACATCATTGAGTTTAATTGCATTCTAGGGGCCAGTACATTGGGGATAAGTACCTCAATTCTTTGGGCAGGACCAAAATCATCAGCAGGTTTTTAATAATGAGCAGTACTTTACTGAAAATCTGTAAAATAAGAACTGGGGAGGTTTGATAGGTGTATGTGATGCACAGTAGTCTGGATGAACGTTTTTCACAGCAAATCCTGTCAAAAATAGAAAACAGCCTAAAAAAAAAAAAAGTCAATTCAACCATACGAATGGCACTTTCATATACTCTTACACATAATTCACAAACACAGGTAAGCACATTCATAAACTGTTAATTGCATACAGTTGGTGTTGCATACATGATCAACCATATACAGCTGTTGAGTAAGGATGTTTTCTAGACCCAGATGGTTTCCAGTTGGCATGTTAATACTGCGTAATAAATGATGGCATTAAAAGCTTAAAAGCATATGTTTTAAAAGCACTTTGGGTAGAGAGGGTCTCGGATGAAACAGCGTCATGAGCCCCATTCTCTAGCGAGTTATAAATCCTGATCCTAGGCAAGCTGTTTCCAGTGACCCAGAGTGAATGAGGTACACAGCTCAGCAAGGAAGGCAGCATGTTTGTTTTGAACTAAATGTATAGTCTCGCACTTCCGTTACTCTGTATTTGACGATCTCACATCAGCGTTGGATTGGCTGCCAATTTCAATGGCTGGATGTTTTCTGATGAAAAAACGGCCATATGTTTTCAAAAACAAACATGCCAGTCAAATCATTTTGAAATGTAAACAAGAGAAGGAAGTGTCCTATTGTTTTAATCCTCAGTGCCATGTTTTTTTTCCTTCTTTTTTATTATTTTTTTATTACTTAGACTTAAAACACAGCTTTTGATCAGAAGATAGGCAGTAGTGAACCACTAATACAGCCATCCAGACAGTAGCTCGGAAAACTGCAAACTTGTCTATAGACAAAATATTAGTTACATGTAAAACAATTCATGACTAATATTTTCTTTTTCGAAAATGCACCTAGTTAACAACGGTCATTCTTTTAAAACGTCACTAAGATATCCAGTTCATGGATATCTTTGAGAAAACTAATACTATTACTAAATGTATTTGTATTACTGCTATTAGACCATATATACATACATAGACTTGGGTTTCTTTAGTTGGTTAAGCTGTATTATAGAAAAGTCACAGGAGCAAGACAAGCAAGATATTTTAGTGGCCAACTGAGCCACAGAGAAGCTTTATGGTCAGCAAGCTGTTTATCAACGAAGCATCTTTTGAGCTGCTGCCAATTGCTAAGGGCCCTGTCAGGGAGTGAGAGAGAGAGGGAACCCCTGACAATGCTTGGACAGTAGAATCTTGTATGTCTGCCAAAATCCCTCACATCAAAGGGATGACCAAGTAAAGATGATTTACTGAAGTAATTTAGAGCTTGTTTTTCAGCAGAAGCACAGGCTCCCTCTCTCCCTCTGGGAGTAGCCCTCATACCGCAGCACATGTCTCAGTTGAGCTGGCGACACTCAAGATTTAAAAAGCAGAGCTGTGGGGTTTGTTTGCAGTAAACTCTGTGGAAGACAGGAAATAACGACATGCGAGCTGCAGTTGCAAGGGAAGGGTCATTTTAGGAAGACAACCAAATTTTCACTTCAGGTTTTATTTACTCCAACGTTTAATTTACATCATTTTATCTGAAAGAAGAACAACACCCACTACAGTTATTACATTTGAAATAAACAACTGAGAAACCTGTTGCACGCAACCAATTTCTACCCCACTTAATATCACTTTGAAACCTGAAAGCATTAGGAGTTCCACAATAAAATATGCATATTTGTTGTAACAACACGTCTGTGTTTTATTTTGATAGGTTACTGGTGAACTCCTGATAAAGTCAGCTTATTGTCACCATTGTTGTTTAGTCCATTTGAAGTCATTTATGTCTGAGTGTACTGAATTGTGAGTGAAAACAGATACAAACTGAAACATAGCTTTGATAATACATTTTTCAGTAATTTTCTGTAAGATAAACTAAACAAAAGGCCTTAGTTATACAGGAACATACAATATTGGAATAAGGATTTCTGGACTTGGAAGTTTAAGGGTACTGTTCACAAATATAAATCATGAGTCTACAATTAAAAACATATGAAGCTAAAATACTAGGAAGCTGTACAATGAATTAAATCTTTTAATCTCACAAAACGTAATCTGCCTTTGTTCACTTCCTGCTTTTGCAGGATTATTTTAATGATTAAATTCTGCTGCTCAATTAATATCTTTAAGAAGCATCTATGGCAACTCACTTCTGCTCTCTGGCAAATCAAAGCTCAAATCTTTTATGACGATTACAGTGAAATTAAACTGTCCGATCACTGTGTTTGTTTCAGGGCTGAGGATAGTGGTTTAACCAGCCTGGCAGAAAAGCAACCTTTTTTATTGTGCCTTTTAACTATGTGTAAAAAACCGGAGAAATATTTTCTTTAATAACAGCGATATTTAAACACAGAGCATTGGCTGTTTCTTAGTGGATATTTGTTTAAAAGGTTCATATCATTTCATCTGAAGTTAACACAGCAAGGGAACTGAAATAAATTTACAAATCTGGCTGCTATCCCAGATTTATGAGTGAGGAGGTTGAGAATATGCTATGGAAATGGCTTATCACGTCTCCAGTGGTTCAGTTACAAGTGTGCTTATCCTGGTATATCTCTGTAAAGAGGGTTTCAAAACAATGTAAACTGGAGAATACATGGAATTTCGATACTTTACAAGGCAGCAATTCAATAAATCTCACTGATCCTGTACTTGCATTTGTTACACATACACTTATGTATTTTCATTTAAAAATGAACTGGTACTATACTAGGTTAAATAAATCTTTGTTTGTAAGCCTTTCTTTCAGGTAATCTTCCACTTATTTCACCATTGTAAAACATACCAACCGAGAATTTGTGTTTGTAAGCCTTTCTTTCAGGTAATCTTCCACTTATTTCACCATTGTAAAACATACCAACCGAGAATTTTCTTTAACCTGCTATTAATTTTGTTTAAAAATGTCTTTCAAAACAGTACATGTGAGACCTACATTATGAATGGAGGTGCACAGCTTGATATTCAAAGTGCAAGACATATCCTGGGATTCATAGGGTTATTTTATGTGCCAAAGTTAACCAAAACTTGTTAAAAACAGTTTTAAATCAGTTTGAAGTTTGGAAGTAGCTTGCTGTAATAAGAAACAGGCTGGATTTGCTGCATTGCTGTTGACTATGGAGCTTATAAGAAGCACAGTCCTTCCTAGTTGGCAATTTATTCAGACCTGTTTCTCATTCATGCAGTTTAATACCTGTGCAACTTCATGTTAGGAAAGCAGTTTATACTTTTATTTTTTTGGGGGGGGAGAGTTTTGCCCCTACTGTGTTTTAATGTTTTTCATAGGTTTTTCATGTGGTAAGGTTTATAGTTCAGAAGCTGCTCTTCAGTTATTGTTACCAGCCATAGACAGCCAGAGTGTCTTTACAGTATGTTCGTAAGCACAAGTGCCATCTAGTTACCGTCAACTGTGGGTCCTTTTGTTTTGGTGGGAATACGGAGTAGGTGTTCACTAGATGGCGTTGGTGCTTACTATTGCAAAGAAACATTGACTGATCTAGCCCATGTTACATATGTCTTAAAAATAATACATTTAAAACAATATAAAAATATAATTTACTGTAAAGATACTTACTAACACTGCCAATTCCATTTACAGTCCATTTACAGTCCATAAAAAAAACCTGAGTTAAGTCTTGAAACTCTGGCTTGCACTGCATAGCTGATGCACCGGCTGGCTATGTGAACAAAGCCATTGCTTCCTCAATTCCTCTCTCTGTGTGGCAAGGTAGAAAGGAGAAATGTTGAACATACAGACACATAATAAAAACAGAACTGAAACTAAAATATAATTCAACAATATTGACAATGCACATGTTTGGTAGCTCACGAAGGCTCCCCATAAAATCTGCAATAAGTCTGTGCTATTGTAGTTTCTGCAGCATGGAGGCAAAGCTGTCATTGCTGCTGTGAGCTCCTTCACCAATCAGCCTTGGTCCAGGTAGCATGGTCCAGGTGTGTATTCTCTGATAATTCTCTTTGAGTGCCATTAATCTGTGTTTACTGTGATTCAGTGTTTTTCACATTGTATGGATAATGAATCTACAGCATAGTAACGTATATCTGTGTTTGCTCTACATAATGTCCCCTTTCAGTTGCTTTCATCACAGATTCATATGTTTTGCCCCGTATTTGCTACTGACAAGCTGTCAGCTATTTTCACTAACAGCTTTTAAAGATTGCCATCAGTAGTTGGCAGAAGTGCTGACAAGGTATCATCCAAACCTAGATGGGACTCAGATACAGTTTGTAGCAGATGCTTGGACTTGCTAGGTTAGCTCATTTCTCAACCTATCATCTGCACCTGTGCATTCTGTTTGTGGGTTTGTGAAAAAGCAGACGCTGATGAAGTTAAATCAAGCCTTTCAAGTTTAAAGGGAGGACTCCAGTTTCTCTTTGTCATGGACACTAATGATCCCCCACAACTACATTTTCTTTTTACATATATCTAGACAACTGCTTACTCCTGGCTCCACAGCCCTTTGTTTTTTTTTTATATATATCATTTTTTAATTGTATTTTTGCCCATGTTTTTCTTACCAAATTTCAAATGTCTAATTAGAATGTCTTCCAATACTGAGCAGAAAGACTGAGGATTAATGGGCAACCCCTGTCAAGCTAATCACCTCTGCAAATCCTTTGAACCAAGCTACTCTGAACCCTAGAGACAAGGGCCCAGCCTGGGAAACCTGGATTCAGGAAGTGCCTGACCAGTCACTGAAGGCAGCTCAGCACTATCAGGATTTAAACCAGTGAGCTCCTGAGTGCATGACTCACCCTACACTCCTGCACAGTAAAGCCTTTCCTGGATGTGCCACTGGGGATTATTTAAAGAGGAGACATATCCAGCTGTACATGCTAACTACGGTTAACAAGAACAGAGAGAGAGGCACATTCCGAAATGTAATATTTTCCTACTTCAGTAAGGCTCTGGGGTTTAAAAGCTGGCTCCAATGATGTGTTTATATGGAATCAAATTCATTGAACTATGCCCTTTTAAACAGCTTGTGTACTTTCTCTTTATTTTGTTACACTGTGACTTTCCTGAAAATATCCTCCCGGTTCTCCCTGTAGACCATGCTGTGTAGGGGCAAGATAACCTTTGTCTATTCATGCCGTACTGTGGTTGCACACATTGCTTTCATGACTGTTTGCAGTGTGACATTTCACACACTGTACACAGACAGGAACAAAGTGCTGAGCCTAGTGAACTCTGGCAATGAGGGGGTACAGAGTGGAAACAGTTCATTTCACACTCAATGGCTGACTGTTATACTTTCATAGCAAATAAGAATTAATAATTGAAGCCATCACCTGAAGTTTCTGAAAGTCTGTGATTGTTAACAGTGTTGCTTGGGTTTGACACCTGAAATGACACATGAAATGTCATCTTTATGTTTACCATTGATATAGAGATAACATGTACTTGCACTGATGGTACAAATTGCACTTATTTAAATGAAGCCAACTTCTGATAATCCCACTCCAATTACAATAATATTTCTTATATACCTCCGAACTTGTTACACCAGGTCTGTTACTGGGTGGTAATGGACTTAAAACGTAGTAAAGTTACCTGCATTGTGAACTACACAATTTGAGGTTCATTATCACAGATGGATGCAATGTGCTTCCTAAGGTATGTTTTTTTCAGGACACAGTCCCTTGTAAAGGTTCCCCATAGTAAAAGCATAGTAAAGTGTAATAAAGCATTATAAAAACATTAATCATAGGTAAGCATGGTAAAGCCCAGTGAGGTATGTATGGCAAAGCATATTTAAAAAAAACATGACAAATCATTGTAAACTATGATAAATGCATTATATTAAAGGGAAAACACAGGGAAACTGCAAATTTACCTTTATAAGGGGCAAATGCAATCAAGCTACATTCTCAACTCTCCTCTGATTCATGATGTAAATGACCTCGGCTGTATTGATATTTTATTCTGCCGTCGGTCAGATGATACACTGTTGGTCTTTATTCATATGGTAAAAACACTATTTAAAAAGATATTCAACCAATTAAATGATAATGTATGGTAACTGGTAATATTACTAAATATATATTTCAATACCAAATAAAAAGTAAGCTATTCTTGGGAATGGCCCAGTCCCCCTACACCAGTATGTATGAATGGACTATAATTTATGTTGAACAGACTACAGCTAACCCGCTGAGGATGACTGTTTCATGGCTGTTCCTAGGACCTTTCAGAAGGTGTCATGTCATCAGTATTTTCCTAGCACTTCTCTGGGAGGAATATTTCTTCTAAGGGCACCCTGCCAAACAGCAGACTCCAGCAGGTCGGCACAGGAAGAGAGGCTGGAAACTGATTTGCAAGTCTCCTGCTCCAGAGCCAGAATGCCTTTATTTGAGGAGGCCTCAGGAGAGCCATACAGCTTCAAGAAGGCACATTCCCTTCACCTTATTTCTTAAGTCCTTGATGAGGAGCTTGATCCTGGTTTATTTTTTTTATGCATGCTAAACTGTTGTGTGTAAACCTATATGACAGATTCCTAGTGTGATGTGATTCTCCTTTCCAAGACTGTACAAGCTCATAGAGGAAGCCCCAGAGGAGGAGCGTGATTTAGTGACCTTGGTTCACAATGAAGAGACAAGGTCATAGACATGGACAGCACCCCAAGCACACAGTGCCCTACTAATGCCAGGCTACTAAGAGCACAATTTTTATACCCTGATTTGAAATGCCCAATTAGAATGCTGCCACTTACCGTTCAGATAGACTGAAGATCAACAGGTGAGTTCTCACTGTCAAACTAATCGCTTCTTTTCACCCATCTAACACTAAGCAACATGTTTTAATGTGTAGAGAATGATATGTAGTCGAAATGTTAGTCAAAAAAGTTTACTAAGCTTCTTTTAGTATTAAAACAGGTGACTTTACTGTTGGTCTGATACATGCATCTGGAACCTATTGTAAACCTCTGATTGACTGAATGGTTGAAGGGAAGGTTGGCATGACATATATTCTACTTGTAGAGTAAGGGGAAACACGTACTGAAAATTTACAACGGTAAACTTGGATTACAATGGAGAACATGTTCCCAAAATCCGTATAAACTGAATATTGAGGAATGCTTTCCAAAACTACCTCCTCTTATAAGCTAAGAGAAGAAAACAATGTTTTAACTTTGATTCAGGGGGTTATTTCAATCGTGTCATGTCACACCATTAGAGGTTGGATTTGTTATGAATGCCAACATGAAAGCTTGTTAGAGGCTGGCCTGAATCTGTCTGCTGAAAGTGAAAGAAAACACATTTCATAGACTTTTAAACCAGCAAGTTGGGGGTAATAATTTAAAAGTAATTATTTTTTACAGATGTATTATGGATATAAAAATGAACTGTTTTTGAAGTGTTGTGTTCTCCACTACTATTAAAGGGGCCTAAAAAAAGGTTGAAACCAGCTGGTGCCAGTGATAACGTTATTTTAGAGGAAAGAAAATTGATTCAAGCATTGTTTTGTTACTTGATTATTAGGTACTCAAGCAGTTAATTAAAAAATGTAGTTAAAATGGTTTTATTTCAGAAAATATGGCTTTACCTTTGCTCGCAACTTATCCATTGTCAGCGGTTTCCATAGTCTTCTGCATCTATTTAATACATTGCTCTGTTGCCAGTGTGTAGAGTATTTAGTGATCTTGAATAGAGGTTCAGGAGCAAACGCCCCAATATTAAGTAGAACATGTTTTTACTGAACAGATTTGTAAATGCAATGGGCAATTGAAAACATAATAATGTCAATTGTGTTTTGATACAATATCTGACCTCTTGCCTGCTGGGCTAAGTGAGACAATCACTTTATAGATTTCAGGGCGATTGGAGACCCCCTCATATATAAACCTAGGGGCTGCTGTAGAGGCTGTGAAGAAGAAGGTGGAGCGATGTTGGCTGACTGGAATACTGTGAATCCATACACATCTTCAAGCAGTCAGCAAAAAAGGTCTGTCTCTGTGTTTCTCCATTCTGGCGTTTTCTTTTCATTCATGCTCCTTGAAGGCACATTGCTGGATTCTTGTCACTTTCAATTCGGTCTGTGATATTTAACAAATAGCGAGAAGTTTTACAGACCCCGCACAGCATATTTAAAATATCCTCAAGTTGTCTACAGATGTCAGGTAGCTGGATTCAATGAACACATCCTAGGAAGTGCAGTGCTTTGTTTTCTTGTTCTGTACAATGACAAGGTGCTTTCAAGCATCCAGATTTGATTGAGCTGCCATCTACGAACGCATATTGGGTTATACTGAGAAGCATTAACCCTGAGAGATCTGACCTTTTTCAAGCGTAATTCAATAATTCAATAAAGCTTTAGTTTTGTTTTTGAAATTCCTAACATACATATCATAAGAGTCTGTGTATAATGAATCAGAAATGTAGAGAACATGTCTTATTTTAGTCCTACAGTAATTACTTTATGATTATTTTCCTTAGAGAAACTTTTAAAAATAACCTAATATTAACTATAATAACTGTATGCAATTATATAATGAAAACACTTCATAAAACAAAATAAAAAAAATAAAAAAACATCAGTTACATCAGTTTTGTTTTGTAAATTGGTACTTTTTAAAAGCCACTATAAGAAGAGTGGCTGGGTTTGAATATTAATTGGCGCTGCTTAACATTGATACTACACTACCTTTAAGCAATTCAAATTCAATCCCAGCCACTGTCCTTATACCAGCTTTTAAATTCAAACCCGGGACAGAAAGGCCATGTGCCTGAGCCAATGAGTGAGCCAAAGCTCTGTTGTTCTTCTTCTTATTATTATTTGTTTATTTAGCAGACGCCTTTATCCAAGGCGACTTACAGAGACTAGGGTGTGTGAACTATGCATCAGCTGCAGAGTCACTTACAATTACGTCTCACCCGAAAGACGGAGCACAAGGAGGTTAAGTGACTTAGGATTTGAACCGGGGACCTCCTGTTTTGAACAAGCCTCCTCCTGTTGTGCTGTATAGCCAATGCGAAAGGTTATATGCATCCCAGTGCCGCAGCTAGAAAGTGGCTATGAGCCACTCCCCACCCTCCCAACCCCCCAAAAGACAAGACCGCCACCCCATGAATGAAAAATAATAATTATTAACGCACCCCAGTGGCGCATGCCACGTACCCATGCAAATATTGAAAATGAATGCAAATGAAAGCTGACACATGGCCCATCCTCCGGCGCATGACAGAAAGAACCCAACCTCTCCAGCACCACCACGCACCCCGCAGAACTACATACGAACCGCTCAGCACTCAGGTAAGGAAAAACCCTCAGGGAATCCGTGGCTGAGGGTAGCCCTTCCTCCAGGCTCTAAGCGGTCGACTCCCATTTCGGCCGCCCAGCACTTGACTGAGCGGCCGAAACAGAAGCGACATGACAGAATAACACATAGAGCCTTTATGTGCTTGCTGATGACGTGTTTGGTAAGATGCGGATTATCCTGCAGAAAAGCAACCAAGTTTACAAGGCTTTGCTTGTCTAAGGCATTCCTTTCATCAACTCTTAACCTTTTGAGGAAGCAGCATTCCTTAATAGAAAAATAAACTTTATGACACAATTCACTGCCAAAGCTTTCTGTTTTATGTTGAAGTGTGTTACAAAAATGCACATATTTACCCCTTGTACTAAATATCTTAGCATCAATGAATAGATCATAATAATAAATCATCCCATCTTTGTATAAATAAACACACAATCTATACTTTGTTTTCTATCCCTTCAAATGCCCTGGTATTTTTTCCTTTGCATTACGATTAAATCCACCTTCACTGTAAAAAAACTGAAAGCCAGGAAGAGAAAATTGTGTTGACAAAGCTGATGAAAGTTCTTTCCATTATAATGCAGAACAATGTTTCCTTGCCTCACTGTTTAATTAGATTGCATTTTTTTCATAACAGAATGGGGGAAAGAATGTTTTAAATTAAACATTTGCACTGAACTTGATGCGCTGGTTTCTAAAATTTGCCCTTGAAATGCTTTATGGCTCCAATCAACAGCTGCAAAGAATAAGCAGTCATCAGTTGCTTTGTAAACTAACAGTAATTGGACAGAGTGCTTTAGTGTAAGCCATATATCTTCACTACTGGTTTGTCATCTCGTTCTAATGGAGCACCTTAATCAGCAAATGACATCAATCAGCTGCTCTTGCACTTTTTCATACCTCCTGGCAAGTTACTTTCTTCAGCAACTGTAACTCTGTGCCCAAGAAGCAATTAAATATGAATGAAAACTAGTTAAAATGTACTGGTATTGTTTTCTATATTATTGTGGTTTTGAAGAAACAACAAAGAAAATAAAGAAAACTCGACTCAAATCAAGCAATATTGTCTGCCAATGGAGCACAATAATTGTATTGGTTTCAGAATATTTTTTGTAGTGTGGTAATGCTGTGATCTGCCAATAGTTCTGCTAAGATTTCTTTGGGGCAATACACTGGTATCATAAGAGTATTTTCGTAAATAAGTAAAAATAGATCAAGCTGTCACATTGATTTGTATTATATGTGTCTTGTCTGCATTTCTGAATGACAGCAATGAATTCAACACTTTGAGTACAGTATATAGATATTGTACAATACATACACGCGTAGGCTGTTGTGGTACATGATTGTAGTTTGTTGTCTAGAGGACAGCAAGAACATTCTTGATCATATGACAAAAAAGAGTGGTATTTAATTTCTCACAGATGAAATGTAATTATTGTAATGATACATGCACTGCTAACATTTTGTGGAAAAAACTTGTGGCTTGAATTTCTAAAGCTGACTTCAATCGCCCTAAGGGGACTATTCAAAAGCCATACAAGAATGTTTGAAAGGCTATGTATTTAATAATTACAGCCACCATAAGCCTTTGCCCAAAAAAACAGTAAGAAGGTGTTATGAAACAGCACAATTGCTGAGACAAGGGTCATAATTAAGCAACAGGACCCGAGAAATAGGCCTTTAAAACAAAATGCCAAATAATTAAGACTCCAAGCTTTGGCCCTAACCCTATGCCTGTGCTCAAGTTTTCCAATAATTATTTTTGAGTACAGCACATCTTTATGGATTGTTCATTTTATTAATACTGACAGTTCATGGTACTTTGTACTGCAAAAAAAAAAAAAATGTGCATACACCATAATGATACAGCACTCTGCCATATGAGACAAGATTCTACAAACTCAGGGGCAACCTGACTTTCTTTAACACGCAAGCTAATCAGATACTAGTCAGCAACCCCATCGGCACTGAATGTGTCTAAAGCCAAACAGCTGGAGGGAAACATGAATGCAACTGTGTATTAGGACCCACAGATAAACATAAAAAAAGTTAAGGAAAGGATTTAGAAGATATTTATGCTTTATTCCTCCCCTTCTGTAAATGCGGTAAAAATGTAACTGATTCGTGAGCATAGCCATCTTGTGGCTGAATATGTAAAGTGCATGTCAATGCTTCCCTCATATTCAAGTCAAATATGAATTATCTTCACATCAGTGATCACTACTGTAGTCTGCTGTTTTTCACAGCATTAAAGCAAAATTCAAACCCTCACCATATCCTAAGTGTGGTGAACACCAACGTTGCCTTTAAGAAACTTAGCGAACTCAGAAAAAAAATTTGATTATTAATTATTCACCATGTTTCATGTGGAATTTCAGTAACTCATTATTCAGCGGTTTTGGGAAATCTGATGTTTAGGAGCAGTAAGGAGAAATTTCTTTCACCATTTCAAGGAGAAGAAGAAATCATTGAACAAGGCATCTTTTTAATGCGGCCCAGCTGTTCTAACAAGCAGATCATTGTACAGCATGTGTTCCCGTGTGCCTCACCATTAAATCCATCCCAGTCAAACAGATCCAAACTCAGACAAGACTCAATGATTGTAGGGCTCTCTCAGAACAAGTATTCCAAAGGTTCCAGTGCCTTCTCTGCTGTAGATTGCCTTGGTTTAGAAATAAATCAGATTCATCTGTGAAGCCAGTGGCTCAAGACTAGAACAAAGACATTAAGCCAGAAAATTATGTTTACCAACTTTTACAGCCTAGAGTTTGTCTTTGTGCTATTGTTTGTGAGTGATGGGTGTTGTAATAGAAGGAGTGAAATGCGTGGGTAAAATAAAAAGTTGAATTGTCTGTTTAATTTTGCTCTGTACCTAGGTGCATTAAGCCACTACTTAATTAATCTCCTAGAAGACAAAGCTGCGACTAATATCATGAAGAGAAGCCGGATAGAACCCTAATTCGCTCAATATTTCACTATTCTTTTTTATGTGTACATCAGATAGCGAACTTTGGTGGGAGCACTGATGGAAGGAAGCCTTTGTTGAGTGAATGGTTGTCATATTAAGCATAAATAATGTTATGTTAACATAGCGAATTGCATACCGCTTTGTAGTTTTCCATATACTTAACGAAAAGCTGACAAAAATTGATAAATGTGACATTTTGAAATCTAACATGAAATACTGTACTACTATTATGGCTTCCAGTAGACTTTTGCAATATCATTTAGTAGTTTATTTAATTACATCATGTTAAATAAAAGATTCCTATTGTGTGTAGTTTATAATTCTAACTGTCCATGTGTGTGTGTTATTGTTCTCTGAATTTACTATATGATTTCAGATGTATTTATGTTAGCCAGCTATTTCTCAGAAGTCCCATAGTGGCCTTGGTTAATTTCCTCTGGTATTTTCTCACATTAAACTCTTCATGATAACGCTGTAGTCAGTGCTATGACATGGTCATCAAAGGCAAGGATATGATTCATGCAAATGGAAAAAAAATGTGAGGGTTTAGTCAAGTTGAACCCTGACTCCCATATTTGTATTACAAATCACTGCAAGTATGAAAGTTCATTGTGAGTTAAGATGAATGATTTATTTTCAAAGAAAATGCAGGGGATTGCCAACCGGATATCATTCTAGGCAGTGGGGGACAGAGAGCAACATGTTTGGTGGTGGTGATGGAGGCAGAGAATCCTGAAAACAAAATGACAGACACAGTAGGTAGCTGAGGGTGGAGTATTTCTGGAGAGCAGGTCAGCAAATTAGATACGGGTAGCTGAAAGATTATGAGATGGGATTGTCTCAGTGCCCTTCAGAACCAAGCCATGAATATGGTCACTTTGTGCAACACCCGATTCTCCACAGAGCCCCTCTTTTCAAGTACCAGTATAAAACAAAACCAAGTAATAAAATCTGGCTTCAAGCCTGTGCTCAAGGCCTTCAAACATAATTATAAATGCAAAATGGTTTACACAAGGCAGAGTGTCTACTGAATGCACAAAAAGAGTGAACCTGAAAGGCTGCTCCTGAAATACCTATTTTTTGACGTCAAATAACTAGTTGAAATAAGTAGCACACATATTCAACATAAAATTTAAATAAATGTACTTTTGTCTTTGTTACCATTACCAATTTATTAACAATAAACCTGTATTTTTGCTTATTATGTATTTGTTTACAGTTTAAGTGAGTTTCATGACTAACGTAATAGTGGGAAGTACTGTTTCTGACATAGTTGCTGTTATCAGGTTGTTTCCAATTAGTTTCAGCACAGGACATTTTCTAATTAATAATACCATTGCTGGAATGAAAATGATGTTGACAAAACACCAGCAACACATCTGTTAAATGTGTAAATATATACTGTGCACTAGGATTTTATCCAAACGACAAAGTCCAGCCTGAAAGCCTATTATTACCCACGCCTTACAGTTTCCATATATCTGGACAACCGCTTAGCCAACTCTCATGAAATTTGGTATCAACACAATTTAGAATGCGTTATTAAGACTAGTCGAGTCCGGGGATATATGGCGATGTCTGCATATCCGTACAGCCGTCTATCGGTACGTCACACGTACATCTTACATGCTTTCATAATCTGGAGAGCCTCTATTCCAATTGTCATGAAATTTGGTATTAATATTATTTAGTGTAATTCAATCAGAATACCAGATTCTGGTGATATAGGGGGTGTCTGTCACAGCCCTGTTGGAAATGTTACTGATACTGGCAGTATGTTACTGACATTTTATAATAATAATAATAATAATAATAATAATAATAATAATAATAATAATAATAAGTAGTAGTAGTAGTAGTAGTATTTTTGTATCTACAAATTATTATATCAATTGATATCGCCTACAAACTGAGCATGAGTTGTGCTTTTTTAGGTATTTATTATTATTATTATTATTATTATTATTATTATTATTATTATTATTATTATTAACACAGGGCAACTAACAAAACAACAATACTAAACAGGTCTAAATTATTAAAACGTAATTAAACCTGTTTAGCTTAAAGATGTATTTATTTTATGTTTTTTAAAATGTTTAAATAAAACGTTTGGGGAAAAAAGCCTGTTGCTCAAGTGAGGGAAAAGGTGTCTGCATCACACCTCCGCTACAGAACAGCTGGCCATGATTTTGCAGCATTAGAAAAGTCTGTGATACTAGATAGAGCAAGCCTGCTTATTTTATGATCAGCATGGTTTCTGGCTGCTGGGAGTTGCATTGTGGGTCCCTGAAATTGATCCAGTAAATTGGAGATGGCGCTGTGTACAGTGTGAGTGAGTTAGCAGGCAAAGTTTGGAGAGCACAGGAAAGTTAGCTGGAGGAGAAGCGATCTGCGATTCGCATTGCAAATATTTCCAACTGAAATGAAATTTGGACACTACTATCCGGAAGACAAGAACAGAAATAGATTACAACATTCCCTGTCATAACTTGCGAATTGTATTCTTCTGGAAAACGCAGTTGTCTTGATAAATCCTATCAGTGGTTGCTGCTACATGGGTTCAATTGGGAATCACTTAGGTCTGCTGCGGGACATCTGTGCAGCTTTTTTTGTAAAACGGCATTAACTATATTTAAAATGAACTACCGACTGGGAAAACACCTCTGATTTGAATGAAAGAATGAACGACCCCCGAGTTGATAAAGAATTTACACCGATATCCAGAAAACACCGACTCATGGCTGCAGTTCTGCCTGGGGAAGAGAGCGTTTTGCCCGGTAACAATTCCAGATCTGACCGTAATGGCATTGGGATAGTTTATTGCTTCATTTGTGGTGGGGGTGTTACGCCTGGAAAAGAACTGAAACTTCAAATTAATTACCAGAGAGAAAACGTTCCTTTTTTCCCGTTTTTGCAGCACCAGGAGCCAGCGCCGGGGGCTGAAGAAGTGACCCCAGATGGATGTGTCACAGTCTGCGCCGTTTGTCAGAGTTTTCTCGGGGAGCAGTGGAACTCCTTTGAAAGGACCAGGACCCCTATAGAAAAGAGAATGTACTGGCTGAAAAGACCCTATCAGTGTGACTCAAGAAGGATTCCCCAAGAATGGAACACCTCCTACGACCTGGAAAGAAGGATGAGCGTGAGTAGCCAAAATTGTGACGCACATGATTCGGACTTTTCATCCCTTTCTGATAACGAGAATATGTCCGAGCAAGAGCTTGATTTTGTTGACAGACCAGTCGCGCATAAAGAAAAGTCCACCAAAATCCCCACTAGCAACAAAACTTCTAAAGAAAGAGTTGCAAAATATAACGACATAAAAAGCTGCCATGATTCTCCGATGGGAACCCGGTACCTTGTTGGTGGTTACGCCGCCCAGGACGCACAGAAATCGGATAGTGCTCTTCAGCCGGGCCGCTCTGTGCAAAGGATGAATCACGCAGCTCAATCGTCTGTATCGCTGGCTCAGTTTCAGGAGTTCCTTCCACAGCGGTCCTATGCCGAGAAACCTGTGCAAGACAACGGAATCATTATACGCAACAAGCAGCGGCTACCAGAGGAGAATGCCAAGCATCCAGACTCTCGCCAGCATGCTGTCGATAGCAGCTGTAGTGCTCGGGATCCCCTCGTTCTGTTGCAAAGTCATAAAGCAGCAGATGTTGCAGATGCAGCCCCATCGTTATCACCTGTAGGCGCCTTGAACATTTCAGACCGCGGCGCTGTTGACAACCTGTTAAAGTTCAGTGACAGCAGCCACAGTAATCATGGCGGCGGCTATTCTGACTCAGACAATGAAATAAACATAACCAGCGATGACGACCAAGAAAAAGTGTTTGATATCACAAGCAGCAGGGAGCATGTCATAGCGCTCAACAGACAGATAAGGGAGACTGGCAGTGTAATAGCAAACTCCCTGAGTAACAGCACTGCAGAAGAGTGTGCCTGCTATATCTGTGGAAGTAAACTATCCCAAAATAACCAAAATAAAGTGTACGTGCAGAAACAGGAGAGACTCTCAAACCAGCCCTTTTTCCCCTTTCTGTGGCTCCACAGCCCGCCTCCAGGGGCCTTGCCTCTCAGCCCAGGTGGGTGCACCCTGGTATGTGCTTACTGCCATTCCTCCCTCATGCAGCAGTGGCAGGGCTTTGAGTTGGCAAATGTGCCAGTTCTGCAGCGCCTATATGTGGTCCCCTTGAACGCTGGCACTTCAGTTTTGTCACCCAGAGACATCGAGAACCACAAGCTGGAGAAAGCTGCAGCTCGTGAAGCTTGCTACCTGTGTGGTGAAGACTACTGCAGAGATCTTATAGTGACCTGTTCCAAGGTTTTCAATGGCAACCCAAGGAATACCATGCACTTTCCCTTCATAAATCTACTGCCACGCCCTCCCAATGCCAGAGCTGTTAAGAACGGGAAAGTACACTGCTGTCAGACATGCTTTAGCATTTTAGAGGATATATGGGTAGCCTACAAAGCATGTCTAAGTGAGGAACTTATCACCTCAGTCAATAGCTTTTTGAGTCGGTATCACCAGGCTGTCACAGGGGCAGCAACCCACTCAAGCAGCCTGAGCCACCAGTCTTCCAGAATGGGCCACACCTCACTTTGTTACCTGTGCGGGGTAGAGCTACCAGCAGGAAGGGAGTTTCAGCTCAGTGTGAACCCACCGGGCCGGTGTGGAGAGAGGGAGCCTTTCTTTCCCTTTTTGACTGTCCATCCTCCCGCACCCATGTCCAAGCCTGCTGACTCCACTGGCCTGGTGTCCACCTGTGTGCTGTGTTACCATGACCTGTTAGGCCAATGGGTTCAGCATGAAGGCCGAGGCAGCCAGCCAACCAGCAGCCCATGGTCCAGGCAGTACAGCGTGGACACTTTTGTGTGCTTCTTCTGCAGACAGGAGAAGAAAAGATGCCTGGGTTTAAAAACCGTGCAAGTGGCTCGGCTGCCTGTCTTTCTGTACGCCCCTCGGGTGAGCAACACTCTGGTGGTGGATGATGGGAAAATATTGACCATTGGATCTTGTGTGGATTGTAAAGCTGTGGTATTGGCTGGCCAAAACATGAAGCAAAACTGCTTATTGGACAGCGTCTCTCCTGGGAAACACAAGGTAAGTCTGCTATAAAATTGAATTGAAACAAACATTGTAATGGGTTTTAAAATGTTAGTAAGAAAGTTGTCAGATATCTGTAATGAAGAGAATTAACTGCCGATAAGTGGACTATCTGAGAAATAATTTTTTACTTGCATGATAGAAAGATATAGAAACAGGATTGAATTACAGTTGTTTGAAACTTATTTTCCTGCCAGTGCTGTGATGGAGGTAAAGCTAATCAGCATGGAGGGTCCCAAGGGGTAATTCAGCTTGTAGCAGATGAAAAGGTTTTGCTACACTAGTTATGCTTTTCTTTTCATTAAGAGTTATAACTGACTTGATTTGGCTAAACAATGTAATCTGATACTGATACTGAGTTGCATGGACAATATGAAGTAATTGATTTAAATTGTGTCATTTCTAAATACCACCTTTGTTTACATCATTCAAAAAATACAATAAAGACACATTGTTTACACTGTAGCAGATGTCTTCTATAACCTTGCTATTTAGCTCCAGCAAGGTTGGCTTTATAAACTATGGTCTCGTAGATTCTTTGCTGTGTTTTCCTGACAGTTAAATTGGGAAATAATCCACAGTTTAACATGCTATATATGTTTATGTTAGGCTCAATTTCCGATCTCTTCACCAGTTCCAAAATATTTATGTTTAACATAACATTTTCCTCAAGCTGAAAGAAAGTACCTTTTTGGTACAATATCCAGAGTAGCCTAGTTTCTCTGATTGCAGCAGCTTTAATTTTTATTCCATTATAGTTGAATGTCTTACTGATGATTGTGTCTAATACTGTAACAGATGCCTGTATGTACAGTTTGCAATAAAATAGGACAGCTGATGCAATATATATATATATATATATATATATATATATATATATATATATATATATATATATATATGATATATGTCACTTGTCCTAGTTTTAACTTGTGTGTTTTCTATCCTGTTTCCTGTATGTATTTGTCTGTAAATCGATGTACTTTGACACACATTTTAAACCGTTCTTGCTTAAAATGTATGTAGCCCTGTGCATTGGAAAGAGCTATGCCTTGTTACATTTCAATATAAGAGCTGTCAAAAGCCATCTCTTCTGTCTCCTTGGTTGAGCCATCAGAAGGATTTACTGTGGGTGGATTGGTCTGCAGTCAAGTCTGTTTTTTTTGTGTCTTTGTTGTTAGCTGCAGTACAATTTGGTAAAAGCTTCTCAAGGTTTGGTATACTGCAGTAAAAGAAAGCCTTGGTAAATCACATTTTAGTAACAGTTCAGCTATGGATAATCATGGTAAATGGGTAATGGAATGCACAGTAGGGCATACTCAATGTAATAATTCACGGTTTCAAATGTCTTTAGGTTGTAAATGATCATTTAGCAGAAATGCATCAAAGTCTAAGTACTGAGGATCTTTTAATTCCTTGCTTGTTTATTATGCATTAATTAAGGCTATGTAGATATTTCAAATACAACTCCTCCTTTCCTCTGCTGTAGGTGAATTTCACACCCTTTGAGTAACTGCATGTATTTTCATGAATTCTTAAAACTTTTCGGAAGACGGACTGTCCCTGCTCACATTATGCCATCCAATCTTTGCCTGTCAGAGAAAAATTAACGGATTAGTATCCCCTACCTTGAATCTAATGCATTTGCATCCGTCTACCTTCCCCATCTTCACCTTTGTAACTGCCCCTTGGTACTATTTGTTATGGGGTGCCTACAGCTTCATCCAGTTTGCCAGGTGGTGGACCCTCTAAATAAGCATGTTTGAGGAAAATCTTTCACACTGTATGTTTGCAAAAATATATATATATTATTCAAATTTCTGTGTTGTGATTTGTCTGGAACTACTGAATATAGAGTTGTACTAAAACATTGTAAAACTTTTAAAGTCATGGCTTTCACTCCTTTAGGCACGAGGGGAAGCACTGCCAAATGTCTGTCTTTTAGGTGAACCATTCTGAATAAACTTTATTTTACCTGTCGGAGGATGTGTCTCCCAGGCTGGGTAAAACAAGCACTGAAGATGAAGTCACTGTGGCCTTACTGCAAACTGCATGACTTCATAGTTTTGGAAATGTAACTGGGACTGGGAAACAGGTGCTCTGTCGTGGAATGACATGTGATCTGTTGCAGAGCTGCTCTGTCATCGCCTTTGTGTCACTATAAGGCACACATCTGCTTCCTCTGTTTCCTGGAACATTTGTTATCGGGAGAAAAAAAATGAAGAAGGATTTAAGTATTGCTGACAGCGGCCTGCCTTTTGAAGAGATCGAGCATTTTGTGCAGGAGACAGTGCTACATTTCACCAATTAAAAACAGACCCACTTGTTTAAAGTGCTTTCCCTTAGACATTCATTTCCACTGAAAGAGATCTATTCAGAGAGAGAGAGAGAGAGCTACACGAATATGCATTAAATAAGTTGACAACCACTTCTGCATTTTGATAACTAAAGTGTGATATTTACCAGTAGTTTTAATATACATACAATTATTTTAATACATTCTGAAGGAGTTGTCGCATGCCCCTTTTTATTTGACCTTTCCTGCATTTCTCTTGCTACAGTACATTACCTGTGAAATTCTGCAACTCTTTAATTGAATGCACCATGGACTGCTATATAGCATTGTAATGAGAAAGACATGGTGCCTGAAGCGACAAAGTGGTAGTGTAGTGCTTGCCTTTGGTATGAAACAGACTTGTTCATATTTTTTTCTGATATGATTAGAGTGGCTTTTTTATTTGTTTCACATGACATCTACAGTCTGAAAATGAAATGTGATATGGCGACACATGAGTGCTGCTTAGATATTCATTTTGGAGAGATGTGACATGTTGCCTTATAAAGAAACCCGGCACACATGCAGCTGGCATAATGTATCTACCCTTATAAAACATTTCCTGTGGTAACCCTTTTTGGTAAATGCAAAGTCAAGAATGGTGAATTATGCATATTTATGGTAATGGTACCAAAAACTCATCTGTCTGTGGATAGTAGCTTCAGTAAAGATCTGCCTAAGGGAGAATAAGAAATAGGTTGAATTGCTAAGTAGGATTGTTTCATGCAATCCAGGTGACCCAGTTGAATGCCATGCTGTATGTGTGCAATGATATACATTTCCTGTACTTTAGCACAGGTACAGTCTGCAGCAGGTGTGCCTCAAGGGAAAGTGTGAAGAGTGGTCATGTTGGGATGATGACTCAATTGGCAGGTGACTCAATCCAGCTGCTGTAGAAAACTGTGCAAAGGAAACCAACCAGGCCTGCTTCTGTTGATATATTCAATTGAAACATTGGACCCGATTCCCTACATTATTTGAGTGTTTTAAGGGAAGTACATTTTGATTAATTACATCAAGTTTGCAGTTCATGAAGACTTTTTGAACTGTTTACAAGAGGGTTTTATTTATTTTATGTATTTTATTTATTTTGTGATGTTTATAAAAACACTGTTTAACCTACGAGAATGTTTATAAACACTTCTCAAAAACAGACCTTATAAAAACCTTAAAACAGTTTTGTGAATAGGGACCATTATTAACTTCTCTAGATGTAATTACAACCGATTCTGTTCACAAAAGCAATTGACAATGTCCCCAGCTGCTCTAGACATAACTCCTATTCTTCCTTGGTGATGAATTCAAAAGTGTGGAATTTCAACTAGGGTTTGGTTAGGTTTGGAAAATTAGAAGGGGAGCTGTTTTGCTGAAATGTCCACCAACTGCCTGGACAAAATATTACACAGACTGAATGATGAGGTTTTTTAAAAAGCAGATCTTTGGAGTAAATGAAATGCATTTAACCATGCCTTCGTACTGAAACAGGCCACGGTTGTTGAAGTAGACACCACTTGTAGATGACAGGAAAACCAGTGCAAGTTGATACATTTTCAGTTGCTGCTGGTGTTCGAATGTTTTGGCCAAATGTTAGCCACAGTAAAATAAAATGTTCTTTTATATGAACATAGAGTCAGTAGGAGTACATTCTGCACAGCCAAAAAGCCCACATTCTGCTTCACTTTATGATAACTAAAAATTGCTTCAATCCCTCAAATAAGCAGTAGTTACTGATTTGGAAAAAGCCATTGTAGCATTCTATAGAACTGCCTAATATAACGATAAATGTTTTATATAGGCATGCTGTTGATATTTGACAAAGGCAGTCCAAATTTCTATTGCAAAGAAGAAAGTAAGTAAGAAAATGTAGTTTTTAACTACTTACTCTTTAAATGCCACAATACATTGTCACGGACAACTAAACACAATGGAAAAAATAGGTAAATATATTTTTTGCTGAAATATAATTTACCAGAAGTCCCCAGGACATCGGGCAAGAGGTCACTGTGGAAAACGGAAATTCTTCCTTAACCGGTCATCGGTCATTGTCTATGCATAGCAACAGAAGGGCCCCCAGAAGAGAGTGACCCCATCATGTCTGCCAGTAAAGTACAGTGGCTGCCTTCTCTAAAGGAACTGGGTTTCCTTCTCTGGGTTGATGTTGGCTGATGTTCAAGTGTGCTAGCCACATTAATCAGGGTTTCACGCAGGAGTGAAGGATTTGGTGTTCTATTTACTGTGCTTTATCAAATAAATTGTGTTTAATGAATGGAGCCTGGGGCTGTAGATTCATTGAAATGAGTATCTGGTAGCCCTGAGCTACCCAGAATTGCAAGGGGATGGGGGTGGGGGTACTCAACTGAGTTTTACTGACTGTCGCATTGAAAACAGAATTGTAGGACTTCTTTCAGAATAAAAATAACTGTGGGGTAACTGCTAGTGTGGGTATAAGGTGCCCTGAGATGTTCAACACTGCTGTCTGACAACGCCGTAGAGCTGACAAAAGTTGCTGCTGGCTGATTTGGAGGTTAACATATCTCATCATCATGGGGTAATGGAGATGACTGTCAAAGGCCACTAATAACTGAAAGGACTAGTGTTAAGCCCAGAGGAATGTTGCAGTACTGTACATGTCAAAGAGAATAGTGCAGAGAAAAATCAATTTGAATCCACTAGCACCCCTGAAGTGATTTTGTTTTACATCATGTAGTATTGTATGAGGTTGACTCTAACTGTGTGGAGCTTTCTGGTCTCTCTCTTGCTCTCCTGTCTCTCTATCTCTATCTCTATGTATATATGCTTTCTTTCGTTATGCCTATTATTATTATTATTATTATTATTATTATTATTATTATTATTATTATTATTATTATTACAAATAGATACAAAAAGCTTTTTGGAGAATAAAGGACATCATTATTTATTTATTTTTTTTAAGAACCAGCAGAAAACATGTATCCAGTTGAAGTATGGATGTATTGATATAATGATTAAAAATGTGTATCTTTTAGGCAAATATTGGTATGTTTGGTATTTCAGCGCCAGCTGTGAAGGTGTTTGACAGGAAGGTCAGTTGTATTAGAGATAGAGAGTTAGAAAAATAACTGACAGTCCTATTGGGTGCTCAAGGCTGAACAAGGCCTGCAGTTCACATGTAGGTGAGACATAACTCTCCTCTGAACCATCTGGTTCACACATTCCTGCACAGGCCTTATCAAAGTCTTGTCATCTGCATTGCCGTCTGTGCAGTCTAGCTGGGTACAGGTGTCTAGTCAGCGTCTTCATTGAAGGCTACAGCTAAAGCATGCCATGAAATCTGAAGAAAGGTACTGATCTGGGGTTAATGAGCTGTCATAATTGAATGATAAAGCCCACTGAGGCAGAAAGGTCTTGGACAGAGAGGGCAATCTCCTCAAGCCTTACAGAGGTATTTTTAAAAGTTTTATATTGACAATTTTATACTTCTGTTTTTAAATAAAGTCATATTGTTTAAGTATGCTCAAAATATAATTTCCTGCATAATGTATAACAGAAATGTACTTGACATAAGTTATCCAGCTCCGAAAGCTTCCCCTTGACATAAACCCACACATAATTGCAAACGTAAATCTTTTTACTATGCTTTCTGCATACCTAGTTCTTCTCAAATCTATGTTTACCTGATGAATGGACCTACAGTATGTGGTAGGGGTGTTGGATTACGTTTAATTTCCTAAACGTTTAAAACAAGTTTAAATATTTTAACATATCGAAGACGTTCGATGACGATCAGATACTGTTGTAGTTCCGACCATAAACGATGCCGACTGGCAATCCGGCGGCGTTATTCCAATGACCCGCCGAGCAGCCTCCGGGAGTGTTTGGGTTCCGGGGGGAGTATTGTTGCAAAGCTGAAACTTAAAGGAATTGACAGAAGGGTACCACCAGGAGTGGAGCCTGCGGCTTAATTTGACACCAAACGAGCAAGATGGGCTGAATGGCCTCCTCTCGTTTGTAAACTTTGTTATGTTCTTATATTGGGAATGTTGGTAACCACTTAACAAGAAGCACTCCAATAGTGTATAAGACTGCATATGTACAATGCTAATGAATAGACTATGACTAAATAATGAATATTAAATACATAACATTACAATGTATAGTTACTACTGTATAAACACTATGGACAACATCTACATTTTACAATCATATTTCTGAGAACATTTAAACGCTTAGACATAATTCAAAATGTCTAACCTTTGGATAATGAATACATGTTTCAGTGTAGACCCCCTAGTACTTGATCTTGAAAGCTAGTATTTTTTCAATGTCTATATGTTTGTCCAATAAAAGCATCATTTAAATATAAACAGCATGCCATTCAATGAAAAACATATACAAAGTCACGAGTAAAGAACACCAAACGGTTCTTCGGATAATGAATAAATATGATTAAGAACTGATATGAATACGTGATCCCCCTATCTAATCTGAATGTTGACAGGGGTCGCTGGTGTGTGGTGAGCCAAGGACTCCCCAGCCGACAGTAGTCAGTGTTTTTATTTTTTTATATATGGAGGCTGAATGTCTAACTAGAGACGCATTATAATCAGACACCATAATTACGCATGTAAACAGAAACAGACAGCAATACCCAATACATCTTTGTATTTGATCCCAAAGCATGCAACATGTGGTTAGAGGGAAGCCTATGAAGATCCACTTTGCACCTCTATATCACCACTAACCTTTTGAATTCAAACCACATTCTGCTGGCTCTATAGCTCTAAGGATTCCTGATTACGTGTGAATGTGAATCTTACTGTGAATTCAGCAATTATCTATTGAAGTAAGGAGGAGCAGGAAGGCTTTTGCTACAAACTGGATGAAAACAGACAATGGGCCAGTGAATGTAATGCACGAGTGTACCATGCAGTGCTGGAGACTTGGCAGCCACCGGCAGCTACATGTAGGTTCCCAGTCTCTGAACACAGCATTTCTTTCTCAGTGTTGGTCGAGGGCCAAGCCCCTGTTTCCCTCTGCTTTATTATAGATGAACTGTTAATTCAGAGCAAAGCTGAATGAATGTACTCTGTGCAAATGGAACACATATTGTTTACAGACGGAGAGCACATCAGTGATGCAGGCCCTGAAATGAGTTTCACAGCGTGAGGTGTTTATTCCTGTTTTGGCTTGTGGAGTGTTCTGGCACCAAGGAGCAAAAGGCTTTTAATGACTGGACAGGGTGGTGGCAATAAAACAATGTTTATTTTTCCTCTCACACTTTTTACAGGGAGAACAGAGCAAACTTTTTTCATAATTTCCCACCAGGGGACCTATGTTTACAGGACTACTGGTCCCCTGCTCCCTTTTTTCTCTCTTTAGAGTATCTTCTGAATTTGTCATTAAATAGGAGCATGTTAGAGAGAGACTGTCTGAAATGTGGATGATCCGATACAGTTTTATTGTGTTCATGTATTCATTTATGTATGTGTTTAATGAGGCCATGTTGAAAAACGTGGTTAGGTTAAAAGTTATCTGTGGCATACCACTTCCAGGCGTGCTTCCCAACAGTGAAAACTACCTTTAGGGAATGTAAACAAAACCGAATGTCAACAAAGGCAAGTGCACAGAAGGCTAAATGATCAAAGAATATGATAAACAGACACCAAGGTGCGCTCGCAGAGGGGAAACCCTGTTTGTCAATGACATTTCACCTTCACTTTTCATAAACGCTAAATCCATTTTATTTTATATGTAAGGGAGTAAGAAGTTAATCCAAAACCCACCAAGACACAAAATTGTTCTTTTTTATTTGACCTTACATTGCATACTAACAAATAAGCTGGATGTAATTACTCTGTTTCATCAAGTCTCACATTTTTTGATTCGATTCCATTTGGTTCCTGGAATCATACAGAATTTGCCTTGAGAAATAGTCTAAATTGTTTCATTTTTTTTCAACGCTCTTCTCTATAACTACTGACTAATCAGCTGACTAACAAAGTGTATGAAATGTGACTCTAGTAAGAACAGTAAAGGTTACGTTACACTGAGAACGGAATTTGGATGAACAAAGAACATTGTATACCTTGATTTACATGTGATGATCAGGCATATGGAGTGGACTGTAGAACACCTGACACCATTGTCTCATGTACCTGGTGATACTACATATCTTCCATGTGTTCAACACACCCGTAACCATTTTTTACACCCACATAGCTACAAATTGTTTGGTTCCCAGGGGTTATAAAGTTACAGAAGGACTAAACAGCAATGGTGGAAGGTATTGGTCACAGAGCACTGAAATCTGGTAAGCAGAGTTGCCACATTGTGCGTTTCATATTGGCATTGCCATTCTCCTTGTAAACTCAAGTTTGTTTGTTTTTATGACCTTAACATTTAAGTACCATACATGATTGCGCTTTATTTTACTTGGAACTTTTTTTAGTTTCTAACTGTTTACTAACATGTCAAAAAATATATGTTTTTTTGTTAATGGTTAACCTGCATTTTGGGTTATGTTGTAGTTGAAAGGGTTACAACACTTTTCTAAGAAATACAGGGGGGTCTTTTCACATCTATACATTGGCAGATCTAAATACTTCCATTGTTTCAACAATTAAGAGAAAGGGACTTTGTGAACATCAACATCTCTTAACAGTGTGTGAGTCCCTTTAGTGTATTTTGTCTTTAAAAGGAAGTGAAGTTATGTTTGTTCCTATTTTATTATTAAACAGTGTCGGTATAGAGTGGCTACTGGGTTAATGAAATATTCAGAGAACAAAACTTGGTATTAATGGTAACATTCTGAAAAAGGGATGAGGGAGGTTCACTGCTTGACTGGTAGAAAATGTGTACAATAAAACTAGAAATGGTGTCAAAAGCAGTGCTGCAGTAGTACTCTTTAGAACAGTAGGGTATGAATCAGTCTTGGAAAGAATTGACTCTGGTTCTCCAAACTAATGTTTTGACACATCACTGCCAGATGTTTCAAGTCTACATTGGGATAGTGTGATTCATAGTTTGTTTCAAGTTCCCCATATCTCTTTGACCAAGTGACCCAAATATTCCCAGCAGTTTGAAGACCTCCAAAGGTGTAGGGAATGTCCCCAAGCTCCTGTCTTTGTAAGTCCTATCATGTTTTTAGAAAAAGCACCATGGAGGACACCGTGTTTATATACAGCTGCTATATGAGGATGACATGAAAACTTTGCCAAAATCAGAAGCCCTGTACAGGAAAACCGTATAGTAATATAAGCTTAGGATAGGAAAACCATGTGAGATGGCTTGTCACCAAGTAATACAAACATTACTCTGCCTTAGTTTGGTATGTTCATACATGATTGCCTGTGGTGTAAACTTCTAATACATTGAATTCAATACCTCGTACTATTTAACCTAAAGATACACAGTATCATACAGACAATTGATCCCCATTTTTATATACCTTGTGTAATTTCCTTCAAATGTTAAGTGTTTGTACAGTAGCTAACAAAATAGTTTAATTAATCGTACTTGTTGTGCACTTCTATTCAGTGTAAAGATCTCAAATGTGCAGTTTTAAAAGAAAACCATACATTATATATTACACTTGACATAGGGTACTACACTATGTAAAAGAAAGTTCTCAGTTTGTTTGGTTTGCCTTCTAGAAAATCTGTTACCGCTTCACTTGCTAGGTCATTTGATCGCAAAGGTGTCTTCTGAGCAAATGCTGGCTGCAAAGCATGTCGGTCAATAGGGGAAGCAGCTGGTTGGTTACTGACAGGAAAGACGGCGTTAAATGGGTGGGAACAATTTCACTCTTAAGGTGAAATGACCAAGAAAGTTTGCAAGCCTAAAATTCCATTGCATTTATTTTTTCTCTCTCACATGTCTGTTCAAAGTTCTCCCTACCAACTTTCATTTGAATTCCAAATGTAAGTTTTCTGTCAGCTTTGAGCAAGGGAGAACAACCACTCTAATTGTTCTTAATTCCTCATATCATAAATCCACACCCTCCAATACTATATTAAACTATATTATATTTAAACAGGAAAAAAACGAAAAGCACAATCTTGCTCATAAAGATTTACTTGGCTCCCCCATACTTGGAAAGCTATGAAGACCGCTAAGAATAACTGAGTGTGTTTTTATGGGAGGGTATAAAAACAGAGCTGGTTTCCTTTTGGAGCACACAATCTGTTTTTTTAACGGCAACCGCTTTGGAAAATCACATTCTAACTTGATGTTGGTATTCAACTATGTGAAAGGACAGGTGGATTGAAATGAGAGGCATCTGGGAACTAGGGCCACAGTGAAGCTATGGAAACCGCACAGACTGTGAAGTGATAGTATCTTCACAGGAAGATGAGGTCAAGAGTGGCATGGGGGCAAAAACATTTGATACGATGTACATGTGCTGTATTTAGTTCACAAACCCTGATTAGCACTGGTCTTGGACTACCTAATATTACCTTAGACTAGGTAGCCCATGATTAATTGGGGTCTGTGTAAACAACTCAATAAACCTTATATTACTTAACCCAAAGAAAGCCTTACTTCACACAGCAACTTTAATAGTACAGACAATCCTGTTGTAAGATTCGTTTTTAAACACAATGAAGATTGTTTTGATATTTTATGCAAAAGTCCTGATATTTTTATTGACCACAACTGAAAGTGTTTCAGAAAAACATAATGAAAAAAATACTCAAAACAAAAATAATTTGCAACATGCTTAATACAAAGAAGGCAGGAACAGCAAGTACAGAGAAAACTTGATATAGTTTTAAAATTATTAAAGTAAAAAGTAACAGCAAATATATGATTTCTGAATTGAACTGTATTTATTTGTAATGTATTGTAGGAAACACTAATTCATTATCTGTCCTACCCATTTATTCATCTTAAAACCTAACACTGACAAAAGCCCCCTAGTTTTGAAGAGTGATATTTTGAAATGTACTTGAAGTCAGCTGACTTTATTGAAATAATGTGCTAAAGTTATCCCCCTCAAAACAAACAAAAAAAAAAAGACAAAAACATTCCATCATCCCGTTTCAAACAGCGATTTGCATCGACTCCCCAGACAACCTGGCATCCTGTTATCTTGGCACTTGTGTGGGACCACAGCCCTCAGTGGCACATCATGGAAGGGTCAAAATAAGTTGTCCTTTTTTGTTTGACAGAATTGCCCATTTCAGAGAGATTGCTCATCCTGACTTGGATTTTCCACTTGGAATTGCTTTAAATGTGTGGTCGAGTTTCAGTGGCTGCTTTGTGTTTTTCCTGTGTGAGTTGTGAAGAGCTTGTGTCACAGCTTCTTGCCCACAGGCCACAGCTTGCTATTTTTCTGGCAGCTGCAAGTTCTGCTCATGAACTTTCCCAGGGCTGTTCCCTAACTCTGCTGGGGGAGATTGTTTTACATCCTTCTTTTCTGTCCTTTAAAATAATTAACCCAACACAACAACACAATTAATCTAACAGGAAGTTAGACAGGAAGTGTCCTCCTAAATACCTTGTCCTTGCATTTACAGTAAAACTGAATGAAATGGTCACATAGGGAAATGAACACTTATGGCTGTTTTAATACAGTTTCTATACTAATATTTTAAAAAACATGTAAATATAATGGTTTTGAAAATAAATAATGCAGTGCAACGCGCCATCTTGCTCAAGTTTGCTCTTTAAAATATATACCAAATGTGCACAGTAATTTAGCAGTTTCCAGAATGTGTTTATATTTAGAAATACTTAAGCTTAAATTCAAACATTTTGACTAGAAGTCTTTTTCAAGAGTTGGAAGACATTCAAGCTATTTGTAGTATTTCTAAATTCAACACTATAGAGTGTTTAAGAGTTATAAATGTGCTTATAGTACGCATTTACCTTGGTTTGCCATGGTTTTTATCCCGCTTGACCATGCTTCATATTTTCACTATGCTTTACTACACTTTTCTATAATTTTACTATGGTAAATTATAAGGATGTGGCCCTGACTAGTACTTAAACACCATAAAGTATGAATATTTGAGTATTTTTTACAATAAGTGTGAGCCTTTTCCAACAACACTGACCCTGACTACTTCACACCTGCTCAGCTCAGCATTAAGACCACACACTTAAGAAGTCTGGTTTAAAATCCCACTTCGACCTCTGAAACAACGTGTGACCTAAGGGTGCCACTTGACCTCAGTGCTTTCAGCTAGTAAACTGAAACTGGGCGGTGTTTTTGAAGTTGCTTAACTAACCCTTTAAGTGTTCCTGATGTAGTCATTGGTGGTCCCTGTTTTTAAAGCTAGTGCAAAGCCAAAAACAGGTTTTCTGTAAGCAATGATACAGTTGTACCAGTCTAAAAAAACAAGAAGCAGCTATATAATAGCTTTTTGCTAGTTTTAGTCTGCTGAAACTACTCTGAAAATGTGAATGTTGTCAATATAATTGAACACTTGCATTCCAAATACATTATAAATGATAACAATGAAAAAGGTTTTAATTGTACAGTTCTTACAAATTCTTTTAACGCACAGACATGGAAAGAGCTAGTGAACCACCATTCATTTCATTGTGAAGTCGCACGTTACACATTCTGTTCTCAGAATCCCAGCTGTGTGTGTGTTTTTTGTTGTTGTTGTATAATAATCTGTTTTACACAACACATTCAAGGAAGAGCTGCTACCTTGTGACTTTCACTCCAGTTAGCACTGCAAGATGGAATTCACAAGAGAGAGTGTGTCAAACAAACTTGTCTTTTAAATCCCTACCACAGTTAATATCTATAGTACATAAAGGTGCTGGGTGCACTTCCCTCAGTTCTCACTAGATGGCCATATCAATCATTAGGTCCTTATGACCAGTTTGCCTCAATATTACTTGTCAGATAAGTTTTAAAACATTTTTAAAAAGTCACTTGTTTCCACACCTTGAAAATATTCAAAAATGAAAATTATGTAAATCTATTAAATTATATTGGCTTTTTAAAATTTTTTTTTTACTTTACTGTATTGGTTGTTGTGGTTCTATCTGGATAGTGTTTTCCCACTCTGTTCTTTGACATATTATTATTATTATTATTATTATTATTATTATTATTATTATTATTATTATTAATAATAATAATAATAATAATAATAATAATAATAATAATTTGTGTATTAGGCAGTTCTTTTGACATGTTTCTTATGAGTGTGTCAAATAATATTGAAAAGCTGTAAAGTTATTTTGTTAAAATTGTGTCCACTTAGAATATATGGATCCTTTTGAATGATTTAATAAAAAAAAATGCAATGTTTTTGATCTAAAAGGGAATAGCCATTCGGGGGGATTGCATTTGCTTTTCAAACCTTGCGTTGGCGTTGAAGTTGAGTTATGAGGTTCAGTTCTTAGGAGGGGTTTGTATAGCTTGAAACTTCACACATGGGACTTCAAATCCAGCAGGCAGAGGAGGTTCAGGGCTTTTAACTGAGGATTGTGATTGTTATCTACAGAGACAAGCTGAGATACTTGATCTAAACAGCAGCAGATCCATCTACAAAACTGCTATTGTGAGAATATCAATGTGTGTACTGCAGATATGCAAACAAACAGCTAACTGTGTATGTGAGTCTCATTTGTGCATTTATGTCTGAAAAATATTGCAAACAGTAGGGAGGGCCTTTTTTAGGATTTAACAGACGGATTGAACACTACAGCTTCAAGCACTGTAATTGTTCATACAGATACAATATGAATGTATGGTTTATTAAATGAATGTCATGATCGAAAACTGAGCTGTAAAATTATATATAGGGTTGAGATAAAGATTCAGATTTTCCATCCATTACAGCCCACCACAAGGCATTCAAGGATTTTTTCAAAGAAGTCACGCACAGAGGGAAATATTTCTTTATAGCAGTCTGCCCCCAAGGTTGACATAAGCCTTTGACAATGTGTATCATCCAGGTCATGTGACGGAGAATTAGAACCACAGGAATAGTTTCAGAGCAATGCAATGACATCATAAGAGCAGCACAGATTGATAAATACCTGTCTGAGTGATTAAAGCCACAGTACAGTGCACCCCTGCTGGCTTATACACATGTTGCTATTATTTTTCTTGACACACTCTGAAAAATCCCCTTTGGCCACTGCTGTCGCATGCACAATTCTACATGACCAGGGAGGATATCTTAATCAAGCTACACGTTTTATGCCTTAATAATAATTAAAAAAAAAAAAAAAACATTTTCTGTAACCACACCCTATTAACCCGAAACCAAATATTTTGTTTACACTCTGAAGTATCGTTTATTTTTTGCGTACAATGTACAGCCAGTTTCGCTTAATATCATTTTCAATAAACACAAAAACTACTTTACGAAAGGTTTAATATTTCAAAACTTTCAGTGGCACCTTTCCAAACCTACAATTGTTCACTCCTGCGGTTTCACAGACAATTTACAATACAACACAATACTTCTTCCTCATCAAACCACAAAACCTTGCAGGCTCTGTGTTGCCTCTGCAGATTACCTGGAAGCTGACACCTGCGCAGCATTTTAGCAAGTCAGTTTATTACAATGCAACATAATACAGGCTTGCATTTCTAATCCTGGCCTTACACAATGTTAATGACATTCCCATATTACAAAGTACTCTGTAAACTGTCCTCAATGTATTATAAAAATGTATGCGGGGATACATATGCCGGTATCAAGCGACTATACAGTAAGTTTATACATTTAAACAAGCGAATTACATTAAAGCATGCTGAATCAGCTATCAGTAACACAAGTTAAAGAAATGTCAATACAGTATATTATGTTTGGGTGTTTGTTGCTTGTCACTCTGGCTCTCTAGGTTCGTAGCAAAGGGTTTCTATGGTCTTTGTTCTCCAGTGACAGGACTGAACTCCAGTAGCAGTGGTGATTTGTTTCAGGTTTACCTTGTAAGATCTGCCTCCCAGCCAGTTAGCCTACCCTGGAGCATTTACATTATGCACATAAACATTCTCCTTTGTCTTTGCTGAGACAGACATATTTTTTTTGAATTGATGATTTTTTTAGTGAGTATGAAAATAGAGGGACATTGGCACTGGCTAAAGTCAGGTACGGTGATGACAGGCTTACCGTCACAGCTCTGCGAGCACGCGTCAGACCTAACCTTAACATCCCTGTGTAAAAAAAAAAAAATTAAAAAAATGGCACAACAGGTAATTGTGCTGAAAGTGATGTGGTTAAATGTCCACTGGGGATTAGATTGAACCCACAGAATTCAAACTGGATTCAAAACCAGGCCTCCAGAGGAGATAGGTTTGTGATTTATTCACGTTGGTCTGAGTTTGATGTCACTGCACGTATTATTATTATTATTTATTTCTTAGCTGACGCCCTTATCCAGGGTGACTTACAATTGTTACAAGATATCACATTATTTTTGCACTCAGTTACACTATTTTATATACATTATTTTTACATACGATTACCCATTTATACAGTTGGGTTTTTACAGGAGCAATCTAGGTAAAGTACCTTGCTCAAGGGTACAGCAGCAGTGTCCCCCACCTGGGATTGAACCCACGACCCTCCGGTCAAGAGTCCAGAGCCCTAACCACTACTCCACACTGCTGCCGTAAGCTGAAGTCCTCTGACTGGCTTGCCTGTATTTGTGTATTTGCATTGTTTTTTACTGTTTGTATTTAATGTACTAAGCCCTGTATTTCACTGTATTTAATATATTATGCATTGTTCCTCACTATCTTGTAAAGTGCTTTGTGATGGTCGTCCACAATGAAAGGCGCTATATAAAATAAATATTGAGTGATACAGAATGAAATATTATTTTGATTTTATGATTATAAGGTGAAAAACATACAAAATAGGGACCACAAAGAATAGCCGTCTTCGTTTTTTTTTTTTTTTTTTTTTTTTGTGGGCCGCTGTAAAAATAGCACTTGGTTTGAGTTAGGAGCCAGGGGTCCTGTTTCTTTCCTTTAAGAATTAGCAAGGCCACATGTTGCAGGCCCCTTTTGGCTGGTGGAGGCAAGTGAAGGCTCCAGGCAGGCGAGCGGGCGGCCGCGCAGATGGAAATTTGATCACCCACGGCTCAACAGATTGTTTGATTTATTCTAAAGCCGAGCAGATGGCTGCAACAGGAGTTTGTTTAAGTTTGGCTCAGAGTCGGGCTTGCAGCCAGAATCTGCGAGCAGGGATGCCAAAAAAATGTTCAGTAAATCTGGACGCCAGCTCCCCTTTGTTTTTTTGGCCAAACGAAGGTTAAACGTATGTCAACGAGACATTCTTCCACCAATTTGCAAACAGGGCCTTTTGAAGTAAAAGTAAATAATTGTACTCAGTAGTGGCAAACCCCTGAAACTATGCATACATATATTGTGCGTGTGAATCTTGTGTCTTTATTTTCTACTTTTTCTAATGTGTTTCTACTTTGTTGCTTTAGAAAAAAAAAAAAAGGTTTTGTTTCAAGCCCCAGACTTGCTGGCGAGATTGCTACCCTGAACAGCCTAATCAGTCACAATCATTGAAGTACACAGGCTTCTAAAGTGCAAGTCATTTTACAGAAATGTGCTGATGTCAAGTAAAAAGGGATTTAATTAAACCCTCTTAGACATGCAAGATGTAGGAGTTATTTAATAGCAACAGAGATACCAGAGTGCTAACGATGTAGGTGACATATCTAGAGAGTTGCTTCTCAAACAAAGATGAAACGTTGTAAGGACATTCTTTGGCACAAACGAGCAAAACTGTCCACTTACATTTTTACGCATATCTATAGAACCTTTTATCTAATTGTGATGGAATTTGGTTAGGACAATCTTTTGCTCATGTCATTGAGAGAGTTACAGTCTAAGGAGATGCCTGTCTGTCTCTCATGTACACGTGTCACACATATGTCAGATGTAGGTCACGGTGATCCACCACTGATATAATTTTGTATTTATAGCTTCTGTATAGTGGGAGATGAATGTAGCTAATCTCTTTTCTGTAATTTCTCTTATATAGTGATATCTATAGAGAGATTTATAATAGTTTATTATGCATATATAGCTGAGCCTATACATTTTAAACTATATCTGAAACATCCCTTATAAAATACAGTATACCAAAGTAAAACAGGGCAGCAGTGTAGAGTAGTGGTTAGGGCTTTGGACTCTTGACCGGAGGGTCATGGGTTCAATCCCAGGTGGGGGACACTGGTAAAACATTAGTATGCATTATAAATCTTACTATATGACTGTGGTAAACTTTTATAAGGGATAATTGCATACATTTACATTGCAGGTATATATTTTTTTCATAAATGCATCCAGCCTTGTCGATTTTAGATTAGCATTCTCCGTTTATTATTCCCTTTCCCCCGCTACTATCAAAGAATACAATGACCTGCTTCGTGGGGTTGAGAGCCACCGGGGTACTGGTGAGTATGCCCACTGATGCAGACTCTGATACAGTCTTCTGTTGCCCAGAGGTAGGAGTCAGCCTTCTTAGAAAAACATTACAGAAGGATTGTTGTGAATTTCGCCTCGTCAGATCTACCCACAACCCCGGTCCTGTAGTTAAGCGCTCTTGCGAGGAACCACAATTAGTCTAAAGTCCATGTGTTTGATTGTAGGAGGAATCTCTGATCAAAGGAGTTGGCTGCAGGGGATGACAGCTCCTTCCATATTGTTGGAATTTGCAGTAGGCTGGTGCTAACAGGCCAGGGACTTTCTCTCCAGTGTCCCGTTTCCTTGGAATATTGCAGTACTGTACCCCCTAATACGTATTAAGAAAGTATTGGGACATATGCTATCAATTTACTGGGAATGCAGACATACTGAAGATACCCCACTCAGAACCTTTGCTCATTAAATATCACAGACTGGTCCCACATTGAATGTCAAGCCACTCTTGTCACAATTGCTAAAACCTTTTGCAGAGAAGATATCTATTCAGGGTAGGGCTGTTAATAGTTGTATTAGTTTAAACTATTAAACCTTAGCCAAGTGTTACATGTTTAAAAAGACTCGTACACACAGCTATAGATATTGATTTTCACCTTTCTTTTAATGATATTACCGTATTTCCACCACTATTTAGATCAGCGGTGTCAAACTCAGTTCCTGGAGGGCCGCAGTGTCTTCTGGCTTTCGTTCCACCCGAGCTCTCAATTACTTAATTGGTCTAATTATTTGATTAACTGGACACATTTAACATTTCTCTTCAGGCCTCAAAATGCTTCAGAGGTAGTGTACCTTGAATCAAGGGCATTTTTAAAACCATCAACTGTAAAATGACTCATTTGCGACTGTTTCTGAAATGAACAGTGGACAGCAGTGTGGAGTAGTGGTTAGGGCTCTGGACTCTTGACCGGAAGTTCGTGGGTTCAATCCCAGGTGGGGGACACTGCTGCTGTACCCTTGTACCTTGCTGTACTTTACCTAGATTGCTCCAGTAAAAACCCAAATGTATAAATGGGTAATTCTGTGTAAAAATAATGTGTAAAAAAAAAAAAAAATGTAATTGTATGTAAAAAAAAAAAAAAAAGATATCTTGTAACAAATGTAGGTTGCCCTGGATAAGGGCATCTGCTAAGAAATTGAACAAATAATTAGATCAATTGGAATAATTAGATCAATTGGAATGAAAACCAGAAGACCGTGCAGCCCTTGAGGACTGGAGTTTGACACCCCTGATTTAGATTAATTAAACACACACAACAGGCTTCTACACAAATACACGCTGCAGTCATTCATAAAAAAAAAGTGATGGAGGGCTTCTGATTGGTAACAAACATTCTCAATATGTTAAAGTTTTAACATTTACATGTGTTTAATGCTATGTTGTTGGTCAGCATTTATTCACCTTTCTCAACTCTTGTTAGGGTAGCGTACAGTATGTAGTCTTTAGTTTTAATTTGTTCAGGGGTTTAATTTCTAAGCAGTTACACAAAATTATGTAATGCTTTTTTTTTTTTTAATCAATTAGCCTAGGTTTTAATGAAACTCTTTTCAGTGTGAGAATATAAAAAATATAACAGGGTTCCATCTGGCTGCAGAAGCTTCATTCAGTGGTGCTCAGAGACCTCTCTGATTGGCCCATGCAGCTGCTTGAAATACATTGTGGAGCTGGTCAGTGATGAAGCTTTAGAAAAACTGACAGGTTTCCTGGATTTAAGTAATTAGAGCTGAAAAAAGTAACGCAGCATTCTTTTATACAGTGACCTCATGTCCATAATTCTGATTCAAAGCAAATATTGCCTGTGGGAGCATTCGGATAAATTGCTACCACTTGTTTAAAAAAATGTATGTTTATCTAGGGTAACAAAGAGCATCTACTGAAGTTGATACAACTAATTGGCCTTATTTCATTTCACTTAGAATTCATCTTTTTTGTTGGACGAAATCAAGAGTGTAGGTTTATGGATGGGGGTCAACATAAAAAAGAGACAAGGAGAGGCTACCAAGAGGTAAGGAACCCCCATCTTCTTTTTCTAAGAAATAAGTATTATATCTCTTTGTTTGTTGGAAAACCACTCAAAAGAGTGAGGTCTAGGCAGAACATAGTATTCTGAAGTTCTGTCTCTCCTCTGGAGTCTGTGGATCAAATCTGGCTTTGGGATGGAACCAAAATGTTTTGGTGGTCTCGGCTCAGTCGCTTAATTGGCCCATTTTCAAAATCAGGAAACCACACTGCAATTTGGCACTCATCTTAGATAATGTTCCTGGTTAAAGCTTGTCTTGAAGAGGGAGATATACCATCAGTTACTGTACCGTAGATGAGGATTAAGCAGCATTTGCACAGAAGTACTGTATTTGCCATTGGTTTTATAAGGAATTAAAAGTGTCCAGTTTTGGATCAATTCCAGTTTCCTAAGCAAATTCCAGTTACAAGTGAGATGGTAAAACCACTAGAAAATCTGACACAAGGAATAAGGGACTCTATACACAAGGACTATTTTAATGAATGTTTTGTGAAGGACTATTTTTAAGCCTGTTTTGATTAATCTAAGATAATTAAAAACATTTCTTCAAACTGTATATCCTTCCTTGTAGTAGCCAGAACAAGTAAGAGAGCTTGTTTCCAGGACCGTGTTGTGAAGACTTACATGTGGACTGTTCTGATTAAGACTATAGTCATGATTAAGACTATAAAGCAGGTGTGTCGATTGCTCGCCTTTAGCATGGAATAATCTTGAGCTGGCTTGCTTTTGCTTTGAGCATTTTGGAATGCTATCAGATCTCAAATATGTTTTTTAGACTTGATCCTCAAGCAAGTGGGAAGGAGTCTTTTTTTGTTCTCAAAGCATTATCAATTGATTGTGACAACTAAGTTCTTGAACTGTCAATTATATAGTAAGCTTTTCTTGGAATCCCAGAACGATCACCACTGATCACCACTATAACTGTGTAGAAAAGTGCTTCCTACCCTCTATTCTAAATGTAGTTTTACTTAGATTATGTGTTTGCCCTCTCTTCCTAATCTGTGTATTATTATTTATTTCTTGGCTATACTCAATAAGAAATATCAAGCTTTCAGTCAGAATCCATTACACATGTGAATGTGGATGTTTACCCTATGTGAATATATTTTCTGTTGTCGTGTATCTTTTCCAAAAGCTTGTTTCCTCAACCATTTGGCAAAAGACTCCTGTGTAACAACCCTTTCAGGCTGATATATCTGTTATATGTTTCCTGTGTACATTTTATACAGTAAGTTGAAGTAGTGACTTGGGTTAACTTTATCTTCAACGTGTAGGAGTTTTCTAGGCTGAAGAGATTTAATTATTTTAACCTGTTCTTTCCTCATAGCTCATGCCATTGTACCTTCTCAAGTGCAATAATGTATTTTACTCAACAAACATCAATCATTTTTGCAGTCATAAATATGAAAGCCTCCTAACTGTCGTCTATCAAAGTGTATCTACTCTGCAGTCTTTCCCGGTTGAAACTGACATGCAACAGGCTATTCTTAAAAATATTCTTATATAAAAATATTCTTATTTTTAGCAATACTGTATAAGAGACTGGCTTGTCATGTGAAGGACAGACCTTCCACAAAAGTGTATGCTAAGGATGGCAGGTGTTTTTTTGTGTTTTTTTTGACAACTGCATAACCCTAAAATAGCTGCTGTGTGGCAGTGTTGAATTTGAAGAATGAACTGAATCTGAATCTGAATCTATAAGACACTGAATAAAGCGTGCTTTGTCTGCACTTTGTAGCAATATGTGAAAACTTGAGATGGCGAGACCCTGTAACCTCTGCAGTGAAGCTGTCAGAGGAGTCACAGAAGATCACAAGGAAAGGGTGTTCACTAGCTGCTAATCTGCAAACTGCAAAATCCTTTAAGAAGCTTTGCATTGTGGCGCCATAACCCTGAACAATATGGTGCCAGGGCAACAATATGTTGAGTTAAACATGTGACACACGTTGGATGACTATGATAATACAGGAGTTCAATGATTCGTGCAAAGTGTAATAAAGTATAGTGTAAGCATTATAAAGCCCAGAAAGGTATGGTAGAACATATTAAAAAACATCAAACCACGTTATACTATGGTAAATACATAATGGGTAAAGCATGGGAAAACTGCAAAAATTACAGTGGCAAACTTTTATAAGGTGAATTAAAAACAATAACACATAATGCAATATTAAAATGGGAAGCTGTTAAATATTCCAAAAATGTAGGTGTCATTGAGTAGTAAGCTGTACATTTGTGGTAAGACTATTTTATAATAGTTTCCATATTGGATAATAAATGGTTTGGAGTCCTTTGTCAGAGACTAATTAAAAAAAAAGGATATTTTTAAAAAGATCCTCTCCATAATAGGCGGTGCAGATCATCTGTGATTTATAATGCACACCTTTTCAAATTAGAATGGAGGATATTTACAGATACCTTGTGACGTTTTAAAAGCATTCCAAATGTAATTGTAAGATTACAGCGTAAATCGAATTAGTGTGGATTCTGAATTACCATTGTACTGTACATTTGTAATGTTCAGGGACATTTTGCAAGGCAAGTTAAAATAGAAAAGCAGGGGTCAGAATACATTGTTGAAGGAATCTCAGATCATTTGTCTCATCCCTGTAATCACAAATTGGCTGTTTTTCTCAAACATATCTCAAAAGGTGTTGTGCCCCTTATGGTTGGAAAAGAAATGTAAACTTAAGAATGTTGTCACTGTATGATAGAGGTCACTTTTGAAAATATCAGCTCTGTTGAGATTTACACCATAGTACATTGAGAAAGGGGTCTATTTTAATGATATAAACCATGGCTCTGACTTTTTTATTGTATATATTAATGCTAACAAGTAGGTTAATACATAATTCATGAGGGAAAACACCCGAAGGAGTTAAATGGAATAAGTCATTAAAGTTGACCCTTAAGAATTGTAGTTGAAACTTTGATTATTTCTAAACAAACCAGAAAGAGAATAAGGTCTGGTTTCTGAGTACTGTACATACATCGAACATGATTGAGGGTCACTGCAGCTTTAAGAACCTAAAAAATAAACACATTTTTGGCTTTATTTTCAATGTAGAGTGCCTGGCATATTCAGTTTAATAAGCTAGACAAAGTGTTATGAAAGCCTTGATGCTCCCAATAAACTTGTATTAAACAACGTTTAAACAATACAAACTTTCAAATACATTTCCAATAAGCAACTATCTCTATTTATGAACAAATTGAAAGTATATTCTGTCATTTATAGACTACTGTGTATGGCAAACAGATCAAATGTACTAGGCTTTAAAAATAAAACAGTTGTCAAATTAGTGTTTTCCTATCTGCTCAGTCTTCTGTTGCAATGCCCAATTTTCTCCTCAAGTTTCCATTGAACAAGTTTCTGCATGACCCCTCCTCAGTTCCCTGTTTGTCATTGTTAACATGGTGTTATCAAACTGACTGTTATAACACCGTTTATCACAGGTAACCATGTGGTCGCGACTCTTTTCTTTATTTACTAAATGAATTTAAGCATACTCCAGCTTTCAGGAAACCAGTTAAATGGTGCTTAAATTAACTAAAATGAAATGCATTTTTCATTGGAATAGCCCACAGGCTAAGCAAGTCTTATGAATGAACTTAATGTTTTCAGGGCAAATTAGTTCTGAACTTGGAAAAGTGGTTATGTTGTCTTTCTGATTACAAGGTTAAGATGGAACGCTAGGCCACAAACCTCATTTCACAAGTCCTGCCTTGACTGGCATTGCCTGTGCCCAAGACATAAAGGGATATCTCAAAGGGTAAAATAATAGGTCTGCATAACAGGGTGACATGAAAGCTTAAAGGTGGTCAGTAGTTTCCCATACATTAGTTCAATATATATTAAATATTTTGTAGTATAAGAAGCCTGTTTTAAAGCAATAGCCACTGTTTATATTATGTTGTCAGCGCCTACAGTTTTTAAGCACCTTTTGTGTTGGCATTTACTGTAATTGGCACACATTGCATTGTTTTTATAACATCTAATGAGGCCCATTTTTTTTTTAAATCTCAGGCTTAAGCTACCCGTTAAATTCCAGATTTGAAAAAAAAATATATATATACAGTACTGTGCAAAAGTTTTAGGCAGGTGTGAAAAAATGCTGTAAAGTAAGAATTCTTTCAAAAATAGACATGTTAATAGATTATATTTATCAATTAACTAAATGCAAAGTGAGTGAACAGAAGAAAAATCTAAATCAAATCCATATTTGGTGTGACAACCCTTTGCCTTCAAAACAGCATCAATTCTTCTAGGTACACTTGCACAAAGTCCGGGATTTTGTAGGCATATAGTCAGGTGTATGATTAAACAATTATACCAAACAGGTGCTAATGATCATCAATTCAATATGTAGGTTGAAACACAATCATTAACTGAAACAGAAACAGCTGTGTAGGAGGAATAAAACTGGGTGAGGAACAGCCAAACTCAGCTAACAAGGTGAGGTTGCTGAAGACAGTTTACTGTCAAAAGTCATACACCATGGCAAGACTGAGCACAGCAACAAGACACAAGGTAGTTATACTGCATCAGCAAAGGTCTCTCCCAGGCAGAAATTTCAAGGCAGACAGGGGTTTCCAGATGTGCTGTCCAAGCTCTTTGAAGAAGCACAAAGAAACGGGCAGCGTTGAGGGACCGTGAGCGCCAGTGGTCGGCCAAGGAAACTTACTGCAGCAGATGAAAGACACATCATGCTTACTTCCCTTCGTGTCGGAAGATGTCCAGCAGTGCCATCAGCTCAGAACTGGCAGAAAACAGTGGGACCCTGGTACACCCATCTACTGTCCGGAGAAGTCTGGTCAGAAGTGGCCTTCATGGAAGACTTGCGCCAAAAGCCATACCTCCGGCGTGGAAACAAGGCCAGCTGACTCAACTCTGCATGAAAACACAGGAACTGGGGTGCAGAAAAATGGCAGCAGGTGCTCTGGACTGATGAGTCAAAATTTGAAATATTTGGCTGTAGCAGAAGGCAGTTTGTTCGGCCGAAGGGCTGGAGAACGCATACGCAATGAGTGTCTGCAGGCAACAGTGAAGCATGGTGGAGGTTCCTTGCAAGTTTGGGGCTGCATTTCTGCAAATGGAGTTGGGGATTTGGTCAGAATTAATGGTCTCCTCAATGCTGAGAAGTACAGGCAGATACTTATCCATCATGCAATACCATCAGGGAGGCATCTGATTGGCCCCAAATTTATTCTGCAGCATGACAACGACCCCAAACATACAGCGAAAGTCATTAAGAACTATCTTCAGCATAAAGAAGAACAAGGAGTCCTGGAAGTGATGGTATGGCCCCACAGAGCCCTGATCTCAACATCATCGAGTCTGTCTGGGATTACATGAAGAGAGAGAAGCAACTGAGGGCTGCCTAAATCCACAGAAGAACTGTGGTTAGTTCTCCAAGATGTTTGGGCCAACCTACCTGCCGAGTTCCTTCAAAAACTGTGTGCAAGTGTACCTAGAAGAATTGATGCTTGATGCTGTTTTGAAGGCAAAGGGTGCTCACACCAAATATGGATTTGATTTAGATTTTTCTTCTGTTCACTCACTTTGCATTTAGTTAATTGATAAATATAATCTATTAACATGTCTATTTTTGAAAGCATTCTTACTTTACAGCATTTTTTCACACCTGCCTAAAACTTTTGCACAGTACTGTATATATTAAAAACCCATCAAAGCGGTTATATGCTGGTCATTTAGTAAACCTCTTTGTGTTTTTTTTCTGTTTTGTGTTACTTTCAGTTGGGAAACTACAATTAGTCCAAGGTTTCTTTTTTTTATTATTATTATTATTTGAAAAAAAGGGAAACTTCTAATAAAAGTCTGCTGGAGAAAGGGGGAGGACTGGAGCCCCTTTCCCTCGTTGTGTTTGAGAAACTGGAAGATTTCAGGAAGCTGGGAAGTAGCGAGTGCCAAGTCACAGCTGAATTCCTGCCAAGACCCTACTTGTTTGCTCGTCTTGCTGGAGCCAGAGCCTGACCTTATTAGCTTGGAGGGCAGCCGTCTTATTAAAACACATCTGGTGGAGGGGGAGCCCAAATAATCCTTATATTGTCTTCCTGCCTGCTCTGACCTTGCGTTACCTTGCAGGAATGCTGACGAGGGCTTCACGCATCTGTTGAGAATTTCTGTGTTTTTTGTTTTTTTTTCTTGCTGTCTTTTTCACTGGTGCCTACACGGTATCTCACTGGGACCTTGATCCTGGACTGTTTTTTTTCTTTCTGAACCCTCTCTCTCTCTCTCTCTCTCTCTCTCTCTCTCTCTCTCTCTCTCTCTCTATATATATATATATATATATATATATATATACAGTAGTAGAATAAAGTTGAAAGACAGGGACTGATATCTTCAAAATCACGTTGACACCTAACAAAGCAATGTTAATCCCAGGAGACTCATCAATGTTTTTACATGAAGACAGCTGTAACAATCTTGGGGTTGTTTTCTTATACAGCCTTTCTACCTAACTACTACAGTACCTCTCTTATAATATTGTTGCTATATGCTATATGCTATATGCTACATGTATCTGCTGCTACTGACATTTGTTGTTGTGATTATTATTATCATTGTTGTGGTTTTTGGCTCAGGATTGGTTTATTGTTCATGTCTTGCATTTTGCACATATTTTACGTTCCAATACAATTTACTGAATTTATGCCAGCAGTATTTACTTTGTGACTCGTGAGTAAACTTATAACCAGCTAGTACCACTGAGCCTTGAATAATTTTATACCATGGGTGCCCAGGTGCTGAAAGAAACAGGATAAAGGAGTACATTATTATTCTGCAGTGTACAGTAATTGAAGTGCCATACTTGCTATGCATTGAGAAAGGCCTTGTCAGTGTTGTGAACAGAGCATGTCCAGTGGTGTGATAATAAGATACTGGATGTTGATGATCAGCTCCAATCTCTATTGTTGTTTCACTCCGACCTTGAAATCTTTAACATTTCTTTCTTGAATCTACAGATTCTTCTGCCATCTGTTCATTAATAATAAAAAAAGAAAGCCTCAGCTGGCTTTGATAAGAGCCAGCACCAAATCATAAACTTGAGGGAAAGCCTCCAATATATTGAAGCCTGCAAATACATTGAAAAATAAAATGCAACATTTAGGATGTATTACGGTTGTACAATATGGATGCTGCAAAACCATAGAGTACTGTCAATATTTAGCAAACCATATTTAACTGTATTGGTAAACATATTAGTCAATTTTGTTAGAATGTACAGTTATTCTTTGTACTGGTGTATTGTCCTATTCATTTCAAGATAATAACGACAACCATTGTACATTTACACAGTAATTCTGCAATTTCCCATGCTAACACTGTGCTTTACCATGGTTTACCAAACTTCTATGCATTTCACTATGCTTCACTACACTTATTTATTTACTATGGTATTACACAGTAAAGGGATTGCAGATGCTGTAATCAAACAGTGTATTTGACTCTTTCCTGTAGATGGCAACTGTATTGGTTTAAATATATTGGACAAAACAGGAAGCGTGGTGGGCTCACATCACAAGGCGTTCTGTTCCGATTCTTACATTTTGGCCATCGTCAGGGGATAATTGCACAGAGAAGCAGTTAGGATTTGAAAAATAAACAACCTGTGGTGCAAGCTCTGTTAATTTAGTCTGTTGTCAGTTGAATATTGGCTCCATGGGAAATTGAGCTTCATTTTGACAAGATGGAAATAAAAAGCATTGAATGTGACCCCGGCCACTACCCTGGGTGAGTCTCCTTTGTATGTGGAACGCCAACCTTTGGAACACCTGGCTATTATATCGACATACAGGCATATTGCAGATCTGTATGATCCCCCACCATGTGGCTCACCTAGTAAATGCACTACTGGTCGGAGTGCAGGGTAAGTCATTCAGGTTCCTTGGGTTTTTAAATGCCATGCAGCATTCATTTATTGCCTTGGGTTTGTATTTACTGTTTCTTATACCTTTGTGTGATATTTACAGTGATTCTGAGTGTCCAGGTATGTATTACCTGCAATAGAAATGAGCTGTTCACTAGATGGCACTGGCTGTTAATTGTATAAACACACTGGCTGATCTCGTCACCTGTACTGCATGTCTATGGAAGACAACTAGAATTGAAGAGTTCCTGAACCCAGGTAAAAGAACCTTAATACTGACTTGGAATAAAAATAAAAGACAATATATGATATATGTACACAGAAAAAAATGGTAAGAGGACAGAAAACTAGGAACATGTCATTGGAAGATACAGTTTTAAAGAAACTTCTATTTCATGAAACTAAAAATGAAGTATGCTGGAAAATCCATGCTGCACTGCAGAATACATATTGTATTATTTAAAAATGTTTAGCTCTCTCTTCACGTTTTATGTACAGTGGGAGAATGGTTTTGTCTGCCAGCAGAATTGGAAGCAAAATGTAATACTTTAATGAATGAAACAAGTACATGTTGTGGTCATGATGAGTTTACACCTCAGTTTAAGTTTATCCTCTGTCATCCTTAGATTAAGCCTCCCCTCCAGAGTTGTCCAGACAGTAAAACAAACACATACTTGCTAATATATCTTATTTATGTAGGGTTGTTTGTGTAGAGTTCTGGAAGTGCCCTGATGTGAGAATACTGTTTATTTGCCCGTGACTGTGCGATCTGCATTGCCCTTTGTTCATTTAGCCTTGTTTTGAAATTGTACTTAATGTCTTTTTTGAACAGAACAGGTCATTCGATACACTGTGTTTCACTCTTTAAAGAAAGTTTTATTTTTTTCTTCAGCAACAATAACAATTTGTGTGCCACCAGGCTAATTCAGAATTTCACAATTTACAGCCTTTACAAAAACAAGTCGTTTTAACTACATTTGAAGCCATGTCCTGCCATTTTAAGGTGTTATGTGCTGCTTTATCAGTGCAATAATACCAACTCAGCTGTAGGGCCAGTTTACACTAGGCAATGCCTGCCAGTAAATATTTCTGGCTATAGTTGCTGGCAATAATTCTGTTTTTATATTACCATTAAATTCAACATGGCAGTGTTCAAGTTTGTTGCAGCAAACTTGCTTATTGTTTATGGCAGCTGTTCCATTTAATTGTGCCTGAAACAGTAAAATGATATACTATACGATCCAACGATCAACATCTCATGCAGCTTTAAGGGGCATAAAATTATAAAAACTATAATACGTTACCTCTCATTAGCATAATCTCTCACAAGTCCCTAAGATTGTTTAAAGACTTTATTTTCACTTTGGCTGAGGTGTATCAAATTTATTCTCCCACAACACCTTAAGTTTGAGAAAAAAAAACAAAAAACTTTTTTTGTCCAAGTTGACTTCCCGTGCAGCAGGTAATGGGGCCCCACCCTAGCTTCATAAAAAGACTATGCTTGAAATCAATGGTGCCGTTAGCAGCATTTTTTTTCTGAAAATAGATAAACATCTTTTTAATGTTATGTTTATTTCAAGTTTGATTATTTCAATGGGTGTTTTTTCTCTTTCCAGAAAAAAATGACTTTTTTTTTTGTATTTTCCCCTCTGTGGGGTCTATAATTCCGAGTTGTTGCTGCATGCAGTACTGTGTATTCTCTAAACCTAGCCTAGTAATTGGCCAATTAGCAGATTCACTTGTGTCCTGCTAAGTTCCAACATGTGAAGCTCTGAGTTCTGGCTCCAATGTGGACAGGGCTGAATTTATTGTGTCTCGTGGCTTGGGAAACACAGGGGGCGACTCCAGGGAAAGCCTCAGATCAAGTTGCAGTTTTTTTTTTTGGGTGTGTGAGGTACGCTTTGCTGTGGCAGTGCGGCCACAGGCAGTGAACGTTTAAAAAAAAGTTACAGGGAAGTTAGTTAACTTATCATTAAGACTAATTCAGCTGCTTTTTAAAGGACAGAGGAAATAAATAGAGGGGATGCTGGAAAGTAATCTGTTTTGAAATAAGAATACACAAGATAACTGAGGACTGGGTGTGGTCTTTTTGACTCTGATGAGACCTTGACAGATTTTTAGGATTAGAATAAATGGTGTGGGTATCCCTTGTTACTCATCAAATGTTACGGGCCATTCCACTTTCTCCAGGGTTCATGTGATAATGGAACTATCCTAATACATAGGGGTTTGTTGATCAAAAAGTTAAGAGCTTGCTAATAGCTTGATAATGACTTATCTGATGTAACAAATGTAAAATTTTTATGGAACGTCCCTTATGCCTCCCGGGTTTGATATCTGGAGTCAGTTCATAGCAAAGTTCTTATAGGCCTCGTTGAGTGCTTGTGTTATGTTTTTTTTAAATATAAATTTAGTCGTTGCCAATGATTTTTACCCCAGTTTTCACCCCAATTTGGAATCGCTAATTGTGTTATTATTAATCCCGGTTCACCGCTGCAACCCCCCCCAGCGACTTGGGAAACAGAGGCTGAAACACGTATCCTCTGAAAGCTGTTCCTGGCCAGCCATCATTTTTCACGCTGCGGATCCACAGTGAAGCCACCAGACCAACACAGATCTGAATGGCTCCACTGCAGATCTCAGGCGCATTATCAGTCACAGGGGTCGCAGGTGCGCGGTGAACCGTGGATTGCCCTGACGACCTAAGCCTTTAGGCCAATTGTGCCCCGCCCCCTGGGAACCCCCGTTCACGGTCGACAATGACATAGCCTGGATTTGATCCTGCGATCTCCAGGCTATAGGGCGCATCCTGCACTCCATGCAGAGCGCCTTTACTGGATGCGCCACTCTGGAGCCCCTGTGCTTGTGTTATGTTTAATACATTCTTAATCTAAATAGAAACCTGTTTCTGTGGTGCAATTGTTTGTAAATTCAGTGGAATACATGTAATTCAGCTGTAAATGTAATGCATGCTCCTGATTGGTTGCAGAGATTTTACTGCACTAGGAGGCTGTGTGGTCCAGTGGTTAAAGAAAAGGGCTTGTAACCAGGAGGTCCCCGGTTCAAATCCCACCTCAGCCACTGACTCATTGTGTGACCCTGAGCAAGTCACTTAACCTCCTTGTGCTCCGTCTTTCGGGTGAGACGTAGTTGTAAGTGACTCTGCAGCTGATGCATAGTTCACACACCCTAGTCTCTGTAAGTCGCCTTGGATAAAGGCGTCTGCTAAATAAACAAATAATAATAATAATAATACTAATAACTAGGCGGAGGTTATAAAGAGGACAGCATGTTCTTTTAGCGCCAAAATACTAACTGTTGGTAAATACATAACAGCTTGCACATGAAATTGTTTATTTATCCAGCAGAACTGATATCCCTACTCTCTAAAACTGCCTCACGGCTGGGCTAGGCCAGGAGGCACATTGTGAATTATCTATACATACATGTGTGACCTGCTGCTCCCTCTGTTTAAACAAAGACAAAGTAAAAGGTATCATTTTAGTTAAAAATCACAAGGCAGGTCTAAAAAAGATGCAGTCTGGATTAGTGGATTTCCTGACTCACTGAATTTAAGAGATTTCATTTGGCGTAAGAAGCATGACATTTTTCCCCAATTCTTCTACATATGTTAAAGAAAGAACGAACAGGAAACAGTGTGTGTCCACTGTTTTAAAAGCAAATTCTGCCCAATTTGAAAAGAAGACCCCAAAGTCAGCAATGTGCATGTACTGTATCGATTACTGTCATTAGCACATTTTTTCAGAAAGGAAAAAAAAACATCAATTACAAGTAAGATACCACTTAAGTCAGTTAAACCTGATACATGTCTTAGATGTTTATTTCTAGTTTGATAACTTGATAAAAAAGAAAAGTAATGGGGATTTAGAGAAAAAAAAGCTTTAAAAATATTTGATTAAACTTAGATATACAGCCACAAGTACCAAGCACAAAACCAATTCATATTGTTAGACACCACCAAGGCAGTTACTAAAACAAATTCTAACGAGTATAATAGAAAAATGCACACACAAAACACTTTGTGATCATGGTTCTTGAGGGGCTACTGGTTCATCCTTGTGAAAAGGACCTTTAGGTTTTTCTTACAGTCTCCCCCTGCACACACACACACACACAAACACACACACACACACACACAAGCCTGGAGGGGGCGTCTGTCTTTGTTGTGGCTGGGTGCTGTTTTCTTACTCAGCGGGGTGTGTGATGGGAAATAGAGGAATTCCAGTAATCCTGAGGGAGGGAGCCGCTCTGGCATTCACATTCCCTCCACTGTCTCGGATTTCCAGCGGCCCCCTCCTTTAATTGTTTAAAGTTGCTGAAATGATTTATCGGAATAAAATTGCGTGTGTCATGATTGGGTCACAAAAGAACTGTTCCTGAGCTCTTTGGCCTGCATTTCCTCATTTTTGATGGTTGGAACTGGTTCTGTTTGCTTTCATACAGTAACCCTCCAAACTATCCTGGGCAGTAGCCCTTTCTCTTTTGAGAGCAATTATGCTTAGTGATATAACAACTGTCAGCCTACATTTCGTGAAGTAATGTTAAATACAGAGTATCATTAGAACTCACATCTACCATTTTGGTTCTTTTAGGTTTATAGTGTATAACAAAGTGTAGTATTGTAAAGCATTGTGAAAATATCATTTTACTAAAGCATGTTATCAGCATGGGTAAAGCTCGGTAAACTGCTATTGTAAGGTATAAAGTAAACTAAAGGATTCATAACATCTTCATAAAGGCTGCATAATGTTTAAATAACGTACCTGTAATTTTTCTTTTCATTGTTAACATCCTGACAACTTTTTACACATAAACTTTAAAATCTGTTCAAAGCTCTTTTCAAAATGTCAGCTCTAGTGCACTGATAGTGTAAGGATTACTGCCCACATTGTCAAACAGGTAATACAGCAATAATGATCCATGATGTGGTACAGAACAGAAAAGCCAGGGCATTTTTTAAAAAAAAGTTATCGCTCTTCCAGCACATCTTAAACCCCAGTGCACTAGAGTGGGCATTTTGAAAATAACTTTGATGTTATAAGTGTAAATAGTTGTCAGGATGTTAACAATGAAAAGACATATGTCAGGTATGTTATTTAAACAGTTGTAGCAACATGTGGGGACGTATAACGCTATATTTTTCAGATCCCTGCCACTTACTCTTTAAAGGAGCTCATATAGCTTAGAATTGAAGGGGTAGAGTTGGGATCTGGTTTTATCTCTAGTGTCTAACCACAAAGAAAGCTTCTGGTGCTACTAGATAAGCAGTTCAGCATCAAACATCCACAGATACTTCCTGCTACTGTCCTGCTGTAGGATGAACCCCTCCACAGCTGTTTGGCCTCAGTTTAAATTTCCTGAACTCCCCACTGGCTGAGATGCGGCCTGCTGATAAGGTGTTTTCAGCAGCACTGGGCCTCCCTGCTGTAACAGCTGCTCAGAGCGCAAGGCACACATTGGTTTCATTAGCAGTGCCGTGACACCCTGACAGGGGCCAGGGCTCAGTGGCGGCACCAGGATTTGTAATGCCTTGTCAGAGTCTGCCAGGAGCTGCGGTTTGGTAGGCTTTCCCTTGGCAATCGTTTTGTGAACTTTGCCTTTTTTGTGCTCCTTAAAAGTCAGGGGAAACATAATAATCCCTTGTAGCCCATAGCTACTACAAACAGTGCCAAGCAATATTACAATTCATGATTTTAAAAGCTTTTTGTTAAACCTCGGTAGACTGTTTGCGCACAGCTTTTGCAAACAGTTTTCCATTGCTTTCAGGGATTTATATCTTTAGCGCAATTGCTTGACTCAGTGGTTATTTAAGTAGATTCCTGCACTAAAATAAAGTTAGAGGTTTATTTTTGTTGAAACGATTACATTCTCTTGTAGGTGGTGCTTTGGACAATGTGAAAATCTTTTTTTTGGGGGGGGCTGGGGGAGGACACCATAAAAGTGAAAATAACTGATTAACTGATTTAAAAACATTTTCTTATTTCTCATTATCATATTAACTTTTTCCCCTCTTTTTTTCCCTCTGGCCTCTTTTCTTTTTATTTTTCCAGTCATTTTTCCACTTTAGAACTGGGTGAAACCCATTTCTCCTGCCAAGTACAGACGCTCCCTCTTCATCAGTCACCACTTCAAGTCCTATGTGCAGCAAAGGAAGTTTTGTGTTTCAGGTGGGGTCCTGGCAGTTGCACAGGTTGTGAATCTACAGTGTGACGGCAGGTTAAATGGACTTCACCGGGCCGGGTCAAACTAAAAAATAAAGTCTTAACAAGTAAACGGCATGCAGAAGATTATTGGAATTTGCAAGAAAGGTGATATGATAATAAGAAGTAAGAAAATGTTTTTTTAAAGCCTTATAAATATTAATTCTCCCCATGACTTTAAATACATTTTAAATCTCCATGCAACTGTGACTGGCCAAAGAAAAAGAAAATGTAAAAAAAAAGAAAAATGCATTGTATAAAAAAAAAAGTGCCATGTGATCCACTAAACCAATATAATATGTGTGCAATTATTCAGCAACGAATGGGAAAGCAGAATGATCTCTTTGACCTGATAGTGGGTGCCTGTGCAGCCTGCTTGCATCCATAAATAAACAAGACTCTTCCCAATATGCAACCTACTAAAGGGATCCAAGCTTATTTTTTATAACCATCCCAAGCTGTAAAACAGTGCTGTTATATAAGTTTACAGTTGCACTTTTCCTTTGTGTTTCCCATATATTATGCATTTACCATAGTTTGCTGTGGTTAAACCCGGCTAATGGAATTTAATAACCACACTTTTCAGTATTTTATGTTTTTGCATTTATATAGAAAAGAAAGTAGCAAAAGGGTATAGAAGTAGTTTATGTATTATAAGTCCCTACCACAAGGTGGCACTAACATTCAGTTGACAAGCAAGAAAATAATAGTTTTTTTTAAAATCAGGCCACTGATAGATATATTGAAAATTGTATTTGCCTTTAAGAGTACCTGCACACAATAGAAGTTATTATGTATGTAGTGTATGTTTTATTGTATAAGAGATGTCATGCAGTTTGGGTGAGAGAACTGTGAGGCTGTTCTGACTGCTCAAACTCTTTTTTTTGTTGTTTCCAAATCTATATTTGTTTTTCTTGTATTGGTTTATAATTCATTTGGCTTACTTTGATGGCAATTACACATACCACTGATGAAACCTTCACAGAACCATTACAGACCAGTAGATTGGCAACCCCACCTACTCTAGAATGGCATAGTCATTGAGTCGATGGGGCTGGCAGAGTTAAAAGGTCATAGTCTTGCATGATTTGTTAGGAAGAATGTTCAGTCCCAGCACTTAGGATTCTCCAGACACAAGCACATGGCACATGTTTTTCAACCCCAGAGTTGGAAAACAACATCATTGATTTGAAAAAGAGTAATGCATGCTTTCATGAAAGTGTACTACTCCCTCCACCAGGTGGTGCTAACGCACTGCTAGAATTAGGTAGAGCCGTACAAAGCGAACACTAAAATCCAACAATTCAGTTCAGCTAAACCCACTAGTTCATATCTGGGTCCCTTCACTAGCTTCTTTCCAGTGTTCAGGATAATACTGTGTGTTTCATTTCTACAAATAAGGTTGTGTTTTTGGTTTTCCTTCAACCATATGTGGTAAATGGTACTGTATATGGTTTGGTAAACATGGATGAACACAGTAAGATCATATTTCAGCTTTGAAAATACAACATTACCACACAGATTTACCGTGCTAATAGTTTGGTACAGTATCTCCAGTAGCATACACATATTGTAACAGTTTTAAAATGATTTGGCCCACTAAACTGTTGTAACCCCTGTAACCCTATTTCCATCGAGCAGTGTAAAATATTCTGTGAACATTTACAGTCATCTAGATAGATGAATATAAAAAAAAATCATATCCTCACCACAGCACAGCATTTTTTTGTATTGAAAGATAGAAGATATCATATCTAAGATATACATTGTTACACAATCTTATCAGAATTGTGCAGTTTGTGTTTAATGATCAAAGGCCACAGTGATCAAAGCTAAGCCAACCTCACAGGCACTGGCTTGTCATTCGCCAAAAGGAGCAGCTTTTTCATTGTGTTTATTGATGCTGCTAAATTTCCACTGTAGAAAAAGAAAAAAAAGCAGGTAAAGCAATCTTTTTTCTTTTTTTTTTAAAGCTGCAGTGTTCCATAATCAAATCTTCAAATTTACACTAAAGTGTTACTTTTCCATTTAGCAACATTAATAATTGGTGCAGTGTTCTGTGCATTTTAAACTGTAGATTCACTTTGCATTTTTATTGTACTTTCAAGGGAGAATATTAACCACTGTACAATAGAGCCAGACTCGTTTGCAGGAGCAGCAACACGTTTTTAACATCCTATCCCAGGCAGGACCATCCTGTTATGTAATTATGTCTCAATCCTAAAATTCCAGGTGATGCTAAACTTTTTGGTCATGGCTGTACAAGTGAGCTCTGCCCTGTACAGTCAATTCCATTTCCAATCCCAGTTCCCTTGTATACAATTCTAAATCCTATTCCATTTTACGCCATAGTCTTTACTGAGGTTTATGCCGTAGGCTTTATCAGGTTACCTGACATGTTCATTAAGTTGTATACAGTATTTGTTTGCGCAATAAAGCCTTTGTTGTAAAATGATTGGAATTGGGATTAGAAATGGAATTGGAATTGAAAAAATGGAATTGACCCCAACTCTGTCATCAGTGTCCATAGCAATCACTGTGTCCTGTGAGTCACTTATTTAAATGACAAAATCATTAATACAGTTCCTTCTATGAAGCTGCTCAATATAAATTATTTCAGTTCTTGTAAAATTTTCCTTTCAGAAATTGCGCTAATGACGACGTGTCATCATTAATTAGCTTTGAGAATCCATCCCAATGTGTATTACTGTGTGTAAATAAATACACAGTATACACAGTCTGCTTTGCAGTGGGTCATGAAACATTTACTTATAAGTGATAATAACAATTCCGCTAACAGTTTGTCTTTAAAGAAAACTAAAGAATTACAGCGCACACTTTTCTGACCTCTGGGGACTGGGGAAGTTTTAGAAAAGGGATTGTGCCTCTTAAAACAAATGCCTGTGAAAACGCTGATCTCGTAGAAATCTGACTGGGGACTCAAGAACGGGAGTGATTTTTTTTTGTAATTGGTCTCGATGGAGAACTAAGTTTCAAAGATATATATACTGTATATATATATATATATATATATATATATATATACCACAGCTTTTACATCTGTAGAGACTGCAGAGCTTAGCAAGCAAAAACCAAACTTGGACTGGATTGTTCTTGTTTTTTTTTAATGCAGGTTCAACACTTTAATTTTCCTAAAAGGTATTCTGTTACCTTCTGGTGTATATATACTGTGACCAGATTTTCAAAGCTCAAAACCGGGACACACTGTTAAATAATTGATGAGACTAGTTATATAATTTATTAATAGTTATTTAAATAGCCATCCTCGTTTTAATAATGTATTATTTTAATTTTATTTATTTTTAACAGCTTTCTAACGCCACACAATTTCAGTACACTCCCGAGTATATTTGTGGCTAGGTTTCACTCCCAATATTGTGTTATATACGTATTTCTACTTACTGTCTTTACTGTCTTAACTAAATCCTGCCAGTATTACACGTAATTGTAGGATAATTTAATATAAATGAAACCACATGGCAATAAGCATGCATGTGTATGCCTGTGTTAATAACTTTATATAAATAATGTTCTTGAGTACCCAAGTAGTTTTTTTATTATTATTATTTAGTTTTCAGCTTGCCAGTTATATAAGATGCTGTTCATGTTATTTTGACAAAAGCTATTTAGAGTGAGTCGCGCTAAAGTGGCTAAAAACAGGGACTTAAGATTTTGAGAAACAAGTCGGGACACTGGGACCTTTAATAGAAAACTGGGACTGTCCCAACTGTCCCTGGTCACCCTATATATATTCCAAAGAAAGGCGTCTGTGCACTCCAATATTTAGTCTCCGCGAGGTGCCGACCATAAGGAAAGAAAGAAGTCTATGTGGACTCATGATTGCTTCTTCCAGTTTTCAAGTGAAGTCCACCAAGACGCTCAAAAAAATAGGACAGGACAACTGATTTTATATTTTAAAAAGTTCTCATGAGTTTATTCCATTAAAAGCAAACAAAAGAAAAAACACAGTAAACAGTGCGTTTCGACAGCATGCCTTTGTCAGGTTCACAATGCTGAAGACATGCTGTCGAAACACATTGTTTGATGTGTTTTTGCCATACCGCTCTGTGATTTACAATGCTTATCTGTGCTTTACATACTTAACGGGTGGGGGCAGGGGTTGCAGTACGCATACTTGTTTTTCTATGTTTTCTTGTACGGGAGTTTGTTTCAGTGAAGGCTTGTGAACGACTTGAAAATGTGGATGTATAAAGGAACGAACCATGCACAGGTGCAGATTGATTTTGCAATATATTGGTGTTGGTGTTCCGGTTTCATTTCTACTTTGCTCTTAGACTTTAAAATGTGTCATTGTGATGGTTTCACCCATCGTTCTCTTTTCCAATTGGATTGTAAGGAACCCGACAGGGACTCTTTACAACATCCCCCGACACCTGGTACATTTCCCAGCAGCCCAGGCAGTGTAATGTTATTCCATTAACCTGTCGTTGGGGCCAGCCTTTTCACAGCTCCTTACACAAGGGACCATGATTTACATTGATTGCAGTCCAGATGAGGAAGAAAATCAGGAGGCATTTATTTCATGTAAAGAAACAAGATAAAGGGGGGCTTAATTAACTTGCATTTAAAAGAAATAAGAGTCCTTTTGTTGGCCTGTATGGAGTAGCTTTAAAGCAGTGGTTTGCAGCTCCTGTGTTAATTAGACTGCCCATTGTATCTTGTAATGCTGTTATTTTTTTCCACCCACCATTTCTTTGCAGATCCAAATAAAAAAGAAAGAACTAAAGAACTGATTTGTGTGCTGTTACAACTCTCTATTATGGGCACCCAGGAATACATTAATATGGCCCTGCTAAGCCTCTGTTGGAGCTTTTGCGTGGTTTCTATGTGATATCCAGTTTACATTTTAATAAGCGTCAAGCCATGAGATGATTAATGGTCATACAATGGCTTCCATTAAAAAAATAAATCTTTGTCTTTTGTTGAACTTTTGCTTTGACTGTGGAGAAATTCAATTCAAGTGCATCTCTTTATTTTCTACATTCAAAGGGGATTTATCTGTGTCTCTAATCGTTGACCTTTCACCTCCTATCCCCAGGTTCCACCTTCAGATCATCAGGGTCAAGTACAGGTCATCACTGTTTTTTTATTGCTGCTCAGTTTCACTGAGTTTACTTTGATTGTTAGTCTTATTACAGATGGCCCAGCAAGTAATATTAAATTAGGAATAATCTGCAAGTGTTGTGCATAATGGTGACTTTTAATTCCCTTCTCTGGGCAGCACCCTCTTGTTTAAATTCAAGGTCGATTTTACCAATTGTAATTTTAGGCCAGAAAAAAATAATTTTACTGATATGATTGTTATCCAGCCTTTAACTGTTCGTACACCACATACACTGTACAGCTTGTCATACATTTATTTTTTTGTATCTACAGGACCTCCTTGTTTCAGGCCTGCTTGTGTTTTTATAAAGGCTATTTTATAACGGTTCATCTTAACAGTTCATTGTATTGTTGTAGGACGGTGTGTACATTTTTATATCATAAGTTTTTTGGCTATATATTGATAAGCTCTCAATGAATTGTGAAGGAAACTTAAGTCGAACAAATCAAAAACCAAAACTCATAAATGAAAGTGACCATGACAAGAATGTATGCTAATAAGTATCAATACCAAATGTCATCTCTAAAAATGTCAGCGTGACGCACGTACTGACGTTTGTACTGCGAGCCCGTGGGGATAATAAATGCTATTAGCATCTTGTTACTTGGGAACTCAGAACGTAACGTAACAGTATTTTCACTGTTGTGTAACAGACGTTTTCTAGTTGTGTACACTCGTGGAAATAGGTATTCATTAATCTTTCTATTGTATGTAAAACTCCAGCTTGTGGATTGGAATGCTATGAGTTGTTCAGCCAGCGCCACACTGTGAGTTTGGCTGCATATCATCTGAGTTTTCCCAACCTGCCTGAATCCCTCTTGCTGAGCCGAGCCATAGGTAGGTGTGAAGAGGAGGTCTAAGCCATTCATACCCACGCATAAGTACACACAAGTGTGGTATATTAAGCTTTGAGAGGCTCGCGAGGAGGAAAAACCCTCCAACACACAGGTCATTTTTAATTAACAAGGAACCAATAAGCATCACACAATTGCCTACCCTTTATTCCATATATGCGTACCTCCATATATATATATGCCTGAAAATGAGATACTCTGAAAATGAGATACTGTACCCCCTGGCCTAACGTCCTAAACAAATGTCTTGTCCAATGTCTCGAGCAGGTTTGAGGCCAAGGTTTCATGCGTAATCAATTTATACATACATTTCTGATTTACCTCAAGTTGTCCTGTTTTACTGAGAATGTGATGATGGCACAACACTCTGGGCTTCAGGGCATCAACCCTCCTTAGCATTAACTACCAGAGAGCTACTCAACTTGAGCTGCAGCCCCAGATTTAAGTCAGTGCACATTGTTGAACCAGGAGAACCAAAGTCGGGTAACTGACTGAATGGATACTTAGCTGAGCCCTGTAGAAGATGTTTTTCTAGTAAAGATCCACCTTAAGGAAGCAAGCAAGGGGCTCATTAATTCAGTCTCTGTGGGTGAGTCATCGCAGACCACAGAGTGCCTTACCTTGTCTGATCTTATTATCACATTCCTGCTTTGTGAATATCTGAAACAGTGAGGCAGTGTAGGAGGTCATGCTTCTAAACCTCCCTGTGCAGGTTCACCAAAGGGGGGAGCGGAAGTGTGCATTCCTGGTGATGGGTGACAGGTTGGGAGAGGGGAGTGAGTGTGTGGTGGTGTGTGTGTGTGTGTGTGTAACTGGATTAAAGACAAAACTGAGGAAAACGAGGTGTTGCTTTTCCCATGTTTGATAATTAAAAATCAGCACTCCAAATTAGCCTTGTATTTTACACAGGAAAACACTACTGGTTCCAATCCAGGCCTTTCCAAACATAATCAGCAACATGTTCTAACTACTCTGACACTAAATATTACTTTTTGATTGGTATTGAAAGACTTTTCATATTTGGCTTGTTTTACTTGTTTCCTCATCTCATTTCAAATACACATGGAGGGTTGCTGTTGTATTCTAGGTGTAGTGAATCATATGGTTTTAAAAAACAGTTATTACTTTTAAAGATGATTGTTTGCTTCTATGCTTGAAAGTAATAAGAGAGGTTGATGACCCAGCTGAAACTACTTTTGTAAAGCAGATTTCATCTATTTTATAAAATAATAAAAAAAGGAATAATACAATTAAACCTAATCTCATGTGCTAAACATTACTACAGTAACAAGGCCAAATTGAAACAAATTGAACTGTTTCATTTATATGATCGACTTGAAATTGACAACCATCATTCACACAAAATGAACAACATGTGTTCATGTGTTAGTAAGATCGTTGTTATCAGTTAATACATAATAGAGACTTAAATAGAAGTATAGACTGTACTGGACAGATAAATGTAGCAAACATACAAAATATAATTTGGGGTAAAACTGAACACTGCACGTTTCAAAGACGTCTGAAACAAAGAGCTACACATGCATGCAGCACAAGCATACAAACTATTCTTCAAAGTGAAGATAAGCATGTTGGACGTCATTGGATTATGTCTTTACTGCGCTCACTGGATCCAGTGTATCTTTAAGGGAGTGTTCACCCCTTCTTTGTTTACCATTAGAGGCTGCTATTGGCTTTTGTTAGTGTCTTCTTTCAGTGAGGATGTTGTTGCTGAAGATGCTTCCTGTCTGAAAGGCTGACCCTTGACCCTGAGGTAATGTGAAGGGCACAGCTCATTTTTCCCAGCCACATTCCTGCCAGCTGCCCCTGACACCGACTTGTTTCCATGGAAACGGGTTGCCTGACAGGGATGATTCTTTCATGCGAAGGTACCTTACCCCCCAGTCCATGACCGTAAAAAGATAAAACACACTAAAACAAAATCATAATGTTTATAACAAGCTACCGCTAGCATGAGTTTAGCTGGGTTTAATGTAATCCAGAGAGGAATTCCTTTCGGGAGCCCTTAAATGTCTCATTAGCACATTAAATATTGGTTTTATGCAGTAAATTTGCCGACTGACTCTGTTTGAACTATTTTTAATGGATCTATACGTGTACTCATATGTGCAGTACACTATGTTGTGTGCCTATTGTATTTAAGTTTTATATTGGGTGAATTTTTTGTATTACTGTGTTTATCAGCTGTTTTGCACAGCCTTCAAATGGTACCTAAAGCAAAAAACAAATTGATGTTTTGTGTAAAATACATTACTCTGTTCAAGCAATGAAAGTTATGCGCTATTAAACCTGAAAATAAATATAAAAATGCACAGTATGTTCAATATGAGCTCATCAATAAATAGGTTGCTATGACCATACTCTCAAGAATGTATGCTAATGAATGACCATACCATGTTTCATCACAAATTAGATTACCGGTTCTCTCTCTAGGTGTACAAATCTAAGTGTGACCTAGGCAAATACAATCCTTCCTTTGGCTTAAAGGATCAGTAAATCTCATCCTTTTCAGCTGATATACAGTATAATTGAAAAAAAAGACAAAGTAATAATACAGCATAAGCACCTTCCATTTGTAGACTCAAAGACCCTTTCTACATCACATCACACAATACTAATTGTATTTGACACATAAATCATGAAAATATCTGTTACTTTTAATTACTGAGATATAATGCATGACAGTAACAAAATACAACAGAAAGTCCTGTAGTATACTGAAAATAGCCTGAAAAGAAGGCATTAATTATATATATATATATATATATATATATATATATATATATAGCACCTTTCATAGTGGACCACCATCACAAAGCCCTTTACAGAGGTAGGATGTGAACTGTGTATTATATGCAGAGTCGCTAACAATAGGACATTGATTTAATCAGGATGGAGCACAAGGAGGTTAAGTGACTTGCTCAGGGTCATACAGTGAGTCAGTCAGTGGCAGAGGTAGGATTTGAACCGGTGACCGTCTGGTTACAAGCCCTGGACTTTAACCACTGGACCACACTGCCTCCTGATGATCTTACTGCCTGGGTCTGCATGCTTGCTGTGTGTTTTGAACATTGTCTGGAACTTTGGAGACGGTCCCTAACAAGCTGCCAGCGCCATCTGAGATGTGAAGAGAGCAGCTGCTCAAACAGTCTCCCTTTGGTAAACAGAACCTTTCCTCCGACCTAACATACCGTTTTGACACATCAAGATTAAAACACATTTGGATGTTTATCCTGCTCCACAACAGGCAGCATCTGTTGTGAGCTAGGCTTCTATTGTCATCAGCTATTTAAAAACCCTTAAAATACACACACACACACACACACACACACGCACACACATACATTCATAGACATACACACACACACAAACTGGTGATACATAAGTCGCAGGTACAAGAATATAATATACTAAAACAAACATTAACCTGAAGGGATTAGGGTTATGGAAACACACACAAACATACAGGAACATTAGGGAACAAGCAAATGCATTGAAAGTTTTCATTAACGTTTCTCATGAAATACCACCATTGTTGGCCAAATAACACAAATACGCGCACACACACACACACACAAGCAACAATGTCTACAGCCATAGCGCATGAGATCTGGCAGTGATTCTCATTAGGTAGAGATATTCAAACTCAAATCCCTTTTTTTTACACCAACCGTTCAGTTAAAAAAGAAGCCCAAAGCTACATGCCATGAGGCTCATTAAAAACCCTGTAGCAATGGATGTCAGACATGCAAAACATTCAACCATTAATAACAATACTGTATATGTCTCCAGAGATTAGCCTTCTGAAATGCTGGCCCTGTTCAGCCCATCTGTGTGTGGTGTTGTTATGCACCTTCTCTGAAGGCATCTGCTGGTTAAGCTCTGGTAGTTTTAACAATTAACCCTTTATTATATTACTAGCAGTTTGCATCACCTAGAATGTAAAAGTGCAATATAATGTGTGTGTGTGTGTGTGTGACTGGATTTACCCTCTATTAATCAAAAACAAATTCCTTAGCAACATCAGTGCAAATACACCACCAAACATGTACAGTATTGTGAAGCCTTCAAGTTTTTTAGAGGACACAGGTACAGGGCTGTTTAAATTCTTATTGTACAGTATGCAGTATGTTATTAAGTACTTGAAATATGCAATTAATGGGAATGGGAATTGCCTTTCATTTACTTTATTTTATAAAATACAAATATTAGTAATACAAAACAAGTATAGTCCATACAGCCTGCCCTGCTGCTATCTTTAAAAAAAAAAAAAAGAGAGATTGGGGAAAGCTAGCAACTGTTGCCCCTTCTACCTTTTCATCATTATTAAAAAAAAAAACTACAGCTGCAAGTGCTGTTCATCATATTTTGTCATTTTAATATATTCCTGTAACACTCAGTGGCTTAGGGACTGCACCGCTGCAAGGTAATTCTCAATGGGCTCATGCATTGCTGTTGCTATGGGATCAAGCCTCCCTCTCTTTTCCCCAAATGGCATTGTTTTCATATCGTTTTTTTTATCTCCCTGATTGCTGGCTAGCTACAACTAAGTATTTAATGTAACTGGTATTGCTTGCTTTGATTGTATGCGTGTGTCTGGCAATGTTTGGGCTGGTATCTCCTGCTGCCTCACCTGGTATGTTACATCATTATCTTTAATGACAGAAATAAATTGTGCCTTCAATTAAAATAATTACAATATTTGGCCACCAGGTGGTCCCAAAGGCTCATTAAATGCAATTGGCATTAAAGGTGAACAGCCCCCGATTCCTGTGTATGGCCTGGGAAATTTAAAAAAAAATAAAACATAAAAATAAAAGCAGATGAACTGATCTTTTCTGGTCAAAGCAAAAGGAATTCTCAGTTAACGGAATAGCAACTGCTTGAATATCCTCTTAAAGGGGAGGTACTTTTAGCTGCAACAGACCATATTCGCATTACTTTAAGGACTGTTTTAAGGATTTTTGTAAGGACATTTTTTGAAGGTTTATAAATTTACTAGGTTAAACAGTACTTTGAAAAATTTATGAAAATAAACTTCTCAAGGTTTCATGATCTGCAAACTAGATTTAAATATTCAAAATAGACTTTATAAGAACAGTCCTCGAAAAAGCATTCATTGAAACAGTCCTTAATGTTTTGTGAATGGGGCCTCATATTTATTTGTTGCACACATCTAGTTCCACCTTTTTTAAATGCTACTTTTAGTATAGCTCCCCTCTGGTGCGTTATGGCTTAGGGCTATGATAGAACCAAAATATTTGATATGATCCCTATCATTGTCTCTCTGGATAAACAAATGAAAATAAAGCTTGGTTTTGCGTGACTTTCAACAATTTTAATCATCATTGAAAAATAATTAAAGCTCTCACCTCACCTTTGAATGGCTTATTTTTACCTTCATGTCTGTCACGGCCTACATATCTCTTCAACCTCTACCTTCTTTTTGGCTGGGAAGATGCATCTGCCTGAAGCAACATGCCTCTATATCTTTCATAGCAGCAAGATAATCAGTCAAGCAAGACACATCCTGAATGGGTGGGAAGTAAACTATTCAGTAAACACAGCACCCTCATTATAAAACCGTCTGTTCCAGCGTTTCCTTCAGTATAATGTCACCATACCTTGGTCCCAGCTAGAATCCAATTGCATTCACCCTTGGAACAGAACACAGCTGTTTAGAACATGAAGAGTAATTGGCTTCCGCGGACTTTGTTGTAATGAGGTAGCACTGCATGTCAGTGGTTCTATAAATATATTTTATTTTCAGTACTAAGTAACAAATATGATAACTAATTAAAAGGTGTCTCATGCTGAAATATAAAGTAATGCAATTGCATGCAGTTTTGAGTGGAGTTTTCTAGTCCTCTAGATTTGAATGGTTAATGTGTTCTGTGAGTGTCATGGTATAGTGCTTCACTTGATGATAGGCTGGAGTTTTAATTCAAGAGAATGGCAATGCAATGTTCTCTACGAAAGAGTACAAGGACAGGTGCAATGGCATGAACCAACCAATAGTAGAAACGCAGTGGTGCCACATTTGAGTATTTGTAAAAAGAAAGGCATGAAAAGATTTTGAACCAATACACCCTGGTAATCCATTACAGTACCCACTTAACTGACTACTGCAAGCAGCAGACACCAGTAGGGCAACTATGGGGAAACGTGCAACTTCTCCATTGCCACCCAGCAAATTGCCACTGCAAGGAAGGCGAATATCTGGTTGTCATAACAACCCAAATGAATTAAAGCACAGGATGGATAGACCCTAGTTTACTGTCTCCTAGTTTAAAGGTGAAAAATTGAATTTCTCTGAAAGATCCTGGAAGAGCTTGCTCACTAAATTTCATTTTGAGCAGCAGCCGGTGCACAATCCCACAAATCACATCTCCTTTCCTTCGTGTGTGGGGAGGAATGGTGGAATAAGCCAAGAAATCTTCACATATTGTTCAGGTGATCCACACCTCTAGAGGCACAGGCTGCCTCTCTTCCCTTGATAAACCTGATAAAGTGAACTGTAAGCAATCACCAGAACAAATAAATTATCCCACAGATTTCTCCTGCTATGTGTGTGCCCCTGCCACTCACCTCTGAAAATACTGAGTTATGAGGAGTGTCAAAGCAAGGTCATAAATAGTGGCTGGAATCACTGTTTTGAGAGCAATATAAGGACAGTAAAACTATAGCAGTGTCTTGCACCAATGGAAAGCAGGTAGAATGATATGAGCCGTTTTTTTATGTTGTGAAAAAAAGAATCGATGCAAGTTTTCTGGGTATCTTAATACTGCTACACCATTGTATGATACACTCTCAGCCCATTTAAACCTTCACTGAACATTCAGAGCAGCTCACTTGTTTCTATTCTGTAAAGCATTTTGTGATGGTGGTGGTCCACTATGAAAGGCGCTATATAAAAATAAAGCCATTATTATTATTATTATTATTCAGTGTGCTAGCAACTGTCTGAGTGGCTGTGTAAAAACTGTGTCAGACGGAAATTACATTTCAACAGTGTGTAAACAGACAGGTGAGTGCTTGTTTGTACAGTATCTCCCGAAGCAGTGCTTTATTTAAACAGACAGTCTGTATTACCCTATGTACCCAATACATAAATCTACTGACCAAATTCTAACTGCCAAATGTAAAGTTATGGATTTCCTTGGTCAGTATTTTCACATATTTCGCATATCTTCAGTTTACGGATATTTTTTCCCCCAAGTTCAGGTGAACAAAATGATTATATCTCAACAGTACTTGCCACTTCCATGCAGTATAATTACAATACTCAGTAATTATAGAGTATAATGTTGGAATCCAGTTTCCCTCACACTGAGAAGCAGCAGCAGAATCTGTTCAATCACTGTATAAAAAAGCCAATTGCTTTTGCTGTTAATAATGTGATAATCAGACTGAGCACCCTGGTATGAAAGTGAATCTAATCCCCCAAAGTTACCTGCCTTTTAAATCAGTCTTGATTTGATCAAACTGACACCTGTGTTCCCCCATACTAATACAGCATCACCCATCAACAAGTGAACAACTATAGTAGATCTCTTTACACTGCATGCATTAGTATGCATAACATTCACCCTTTGGGTAAACCAAGTTACTATTTACAGCACAGGGAGTAGTACTACCATCAGGGTGCCCTTTTTCATGCAAAGAGTAATAAATGTTTGCTAGCACAGAGCAAGCCTCAGTGGGCCAAAACAACCTCAGTTTTTGTACAATCTGGTGACACAGCAGAAATGCAGCTTTGAAATACCTGTAAGGAGCAAGTACATTTAGTTCATTAGTAGCTAAGAAGAAAATACCATTATTAAAAAAATAATTAAATATATGTTTACCAGCTCTAATGCCTTACTTCTGTTTACTTGCACTTAACCTCAAATTCTGTCCACCATTTCAAAACCTTTCTTCCTGTCATTAACCAGCTGCTCCCCCTAATGATATATAGCCAGTGTGACAAAAAGAAACTGGTACCAGCTATAATCTTTTAAAATATATATATTTACTATTATAAGTGCTTTCAAAACTGAACAAAGGAAGGTCAAGGCCAAAAGAAAGCCCAGAATGGGGTCCTTCACAGAATATTGAGCCGTCAGCTAATGGAAGGGGCAGGCAGACAGATAATGGCAGGAGAGGGGAGCACTCTGCTTTATCTTGGTACTGTATCCAGCAGTAATAAAGGAATTTAGCTGAGATAGTTGCCACTAGCACCGAATCTGATTGAATCTTGTATTCATGCAAAGAGCTGTCAAAATAAGGCAATGTCAGATAAATGCAATCAGCACTTGAAATATAAGAAACTAAGGGAAAATATATCTATTTGAAAAACACAACATAGAAACTTTATTTTACTCCATTCCGAATTCCAATTTTCGACTATTGAAAGTGCAGGTCACATTTACCCCAGGATCACACTTACTCTGAATGACCACAATAAACATGCTCCACATGAATATAATTGGTTTGAATGAAATACAGCTGAGTCGCCTCTGTCGTAAGTCTTTGACCGTTGGGTCTGATGTTATTCTGTACATGCTGTGTTCTCTTCTGTTTTCGCTTAGTGCTACTGATTTCATTTGATTTTTAAAAAAGCAAGCATACTGTGCGGCATGGATGTGCAAGGCCAAGCCTGCCTGAAGCAAGATGTGCAGTGTTTCTGAACCTAATCAGCTCTGAAGTCTTCATGCTGCTGCAGGTTGTTAGCTCGTGCCCTGGGGGTGTCTGAGCAGATTTTCACCTCTTTGTTTGGGAGATGATAAGGAGCAGGAAGGCAGGGCCCTGTGGCAGGGTGCAGGTGCCAAGAAGCCGAGCGTAAGCAGAGCTGCCAGTCCAGGCCAATCAATCACGTAGAGAAGGCCACCTCAGCAGTATGCAGGGAAAAGACAAGAGACGCGGGCAAAGGGGTCCCTTCTGATAAATAAGTAAGAAATCCAGAGATTGAGATGTATAATTTGAAAATACCCAGCTTTACTCTAAAGCAGCATATCATTCCTCTGTTGTCCACTGGCACTGGTGCTCCTCTGGAGCATGTTTGCATACAATGCTGTAGTTTCTTTGGCGAGCGTCAGTGCAGTCAGAGTCACATATATTTTCGGCTGGTTAAGTGGCATTTAATCAGTTATTGTCTTTATTAAAGGCATTGTGCTCATAATAAACTCCACCCTGGTAGAAAAGTTTTGGACACTTCTTGCTTTGTGATTTGTAGGATTACCAAGCCATTTAGTATAATTCAATGTATTACCCTACAGTAATTTTAGCTTCAACCCTTGTCCCAGCCATAACTCTAATCATTATTTAAACTTATTACTATGAAATTAAGAACACACTGTTATTTTGTGCATTATAAACATGACCAGTTATTTCAGTGTTAATACAGACTTTAAAAATGATCCCAATGTAATGCTCTTTCACTCCATTTTTCACATTTGTTTTTCATGTTTCACTTCTGTGAAATAAATTAGCAGCTTCTTTTCTTCTCTTCTATATTGAATCCTATTTAAAAGGGTGTCTTTTTATTTTAATTGGGTAGATATCAGCTGTGCCGAGCAACAGTTCACTTTTATAATGAGCTTCAGCACCCAAATTTTATTAGCAAACACACCTCCTTCTCCAGAAATGCAAAAGTTGTTAATTGTTTTCACAGGAGTGTTTGCCAAGTATTGGAGAGAATGCAAAATTGTTCTAAACTTGTTGTATTCTGTCTACCTTTAGTTTATCACCATTCAAGCTAATATGGATGAACTTCTTGTTTCCTCCATGGGTCGTATTTTCTAAATATGCATATATGGGGTGATTCATAAACAATGCTGGAACATGTTCAAATTGGCCTGGACATGTTCATTAGTTGATTCCAGTGAGCTAGGACATTACCCAAAATGTTTGTGTACAATGTTAACAATGTTCTTGGGCTTGTCAGTGTACCTGTGGTGCAAGTCTCTGGTTTGTCTACATGCACAACGTCAGTTTTTAAACTACCGGTACCTTCTCCAGCAGCATCTACACATAAACTGATGATGTCATGTCAGCTCCAAAAATGCAAACCAGTCATCAGGATGCATCTGGAATGTCTTACCTTTCAAGATTTTCGTAACTTTATTCATTGTTAATTCTACCTTGTTCCCTTTCACCAAACTTGTCCTCAGTAAAACCCAAGTGAAGAAAAACAAAACAAACTTTAGCTTAAACATGTTTTTTGCTTAGAAAGATATTGAAACTAAAAAGCAAGTTAAACTCAATGTTTTAAAGTACATATACTGCTGGAGTTGCAGAGAAGTGGATGAACTGACAACTTCACCTATGGTGCATTGTTTATGAAGATCCCTGTATGGTTTATATATAATAATGTGTTTAGGGGTTTGCCCATTGGTTAGTACAGGGTGAGTTATACTGTACAATCAGGTTTGCACCCTGACTGTGCAATGCCACCATTCTACGCTGCGGATTCCACAGGGAGTATTGCATTGGCTGTGACTGAATCATTTCACCACATTACAGTGGCCCTGCTTTCAGTGGGATCAGTAGTTCTCTTGAGCTGTTGTGGGGAGTTGCTGTCAGGGAACATTATTGGACATTTTAAATTGGAGAGAAAAAACAGGGGTAAAATAATTGGGCACACTAAATAAAAAAATATATGTCTAAATAAAAATAAATAAAAGGACCTTGAAACTGAGAAGAAAAAAACATTAACCATATTTGGCACTTTGCATGTATTCTTATGTAAGCTTTTAGGTTACAACTGGCATACCTTAGGTGTGTTTACCTTGTGGAGCCACTCCACCTTGATGTGTTTAAAGTAATATTTACATCTTCAATGTTAATATTAATAAGACAGTGACAGATTAGTTTGCCTTAACGAGAGCAGGTATTTTACAAGCACATGCAAACTGCACACAGCAGGTGTGAGAGGTTTGGGAATTTAATACCCTGAACTACTGTGTTCCAAAGCTCTAACATTGCCAACAACCTGCTATAGTAACAGGATGTCTTTGTGTGCTAGGCCACCAATCGTTCATCTTATTATTAAAGGAATGCTCTGAAGAGGTAGTTAACTAATCTCTTTATCAAGTGACCATGGATTTCAAGACTAACAGTAGACACTATTTTTGAAAGGCATTTTTTAAATGTTTTTACCATGTATCTTCACCCAGTGGGCCATATTTTGAAGCAAGGTCAATTTACTGGTGGGAATACAGCACTTATAATGGTGAAGAACTAGCAAGAAAAACATAGCAACCAGGAAGGGACAGGTCATTTATTATTATGTGTATCATGCTAGTTTTGTACTGGTTTACTTTTTTTTATTTTTCTAAGATAAGGCTCTATGTGTACAGGATACAGATATAGTTAAGTATAGTACTGACAGATGGTATCGCATGGGACTTTCAAATGTCATTAGCATCTTTCAAATGCCATCCAAAAATTAAACTTGATGAAGACATTTTGCAGAAGCGCTTCCCTAATATTTACATAGTTTCTTATCAGCTGGTTTCACGGATCAGGATTAGACTACCTATAGTCCAATATTAGTGCTATTCAGGGTCAGTGACCTTAGTCTTTTCAGATGTCACAATCTTCAACCACCTTTTAAACTCCAATAAATCTTTGGTTCCCGCCAATGTTATATCCAGTTTACTGCATAGTCCTTGTTTACTGCACAGTTCAATTTCCTTGTTCGCCTTCTTTGCTTAACATTGTCTTAGGAAGTGCCTAATTTATTTCCTATTAATATATCTTCTATTTAGTTCAGCACTTTTCATGCTGTTTATGCGATCGATAAAGCAAACCCTATTTAGAGTACTAAACCACCAGTGCCCTTTTGTACTAGTACACCTGCTGCATCTCCACAACATACTCATTCAACACTATTGGCAATTACTTGTCCGTTTTACGTATGCTTTGGCCAATCAGACAGTTAGGAGGTTACCTGCCAAAGCCTTTGTTTAGTACAATAGGTATTATGATCCTGTTGCTTTTACTATTATTTGGAAAACAGAAGTTACTGTATCTTCTGCAGCACAAGACGTGTGTCACTTGAGATTGTACTGTCTGGCTTTCAAAGCCTCAGCTCTCTTTGTAGTATCTGATTTGGTTTGCATTAGCAGTATTTTTGCCATTTAAGTGATGTCCATAGGGTTCTGTTTCTTCAGAGAAGAGGAAAGATCAAGTCAAATTGGCAGTACTTTTGGCAGCAAAAGATCTTTCTAAATGTTGTCAATTTTGTATTTTTGTATTCTTTAGGAAAGAACAAATGTGCTGCCCAATTGAAACTTACAGCTGCATACAGGGCTTTTTATCCTTTGAAGATATGACAGAAAGCCGAAGCAAAGTAACCTTGTAGGCTTTGTAAACACACTAAACATCAAGATACTAGTGTTGTGTGCATATTGATGAATTCTGAACGGATGTACACATACCAGTAAAAGTCCTGGTGTGTAGGAAAAAGTACAGTACAGACAATAGCAAATTTAGCTAGACTATTTGATACTTTAATTTTATTTTTGTTAGTCCCGTATGCTGTGGATGAGTCTCATAAAAGATTGAAAGTAAATGGTAAACTACAGTGCTAGCAACTAAGGTAGACACTATGTCAATGACATTGAGGCTAATTTGCTTTGTGCCTCATGATGCCTTTAGGGGTGTGATTATCTCATGTTAATCACACCCCCTGTTGTGTCAATGCTTAATTATATTATGCCTACTCTAATTATTATATAATTAAGAATACCTAAAAGTACTCTGCACATTGAAAGACATTTGTACATCTGCAACAAAGTAATAATAGTTAATTGTCAAAATAAAAATGATTTACCATTCTACCAATGTTTCCAATGTGGTACCATTCTCACAATGGCTCATATACTTTAGTAGCTGTCGTTGCGATTTAGATACTGTAGTACTATTTCTGGATTAACATTGAAGATCATTTTGGTAATGCACTGAGCATCATTAGCAAATCAGGTAGCAGTATAGTAGTAGATGAGCACTGTCCCTGCCTCAGACAGTGTTGCATGATTCAAATGAAAAATGGATTGATTTTCAAGTAGATCAGTCTGGTCGTTTTGTGATTAAAGGGAAATGCAAATGCTGCTCTCTCTCCCTCTCGCTTTGAACTTTTTGACTGACTGTGAACATCAGGTTTGATTATCTGCGCTGAGCCGAGGGAAGTTCTTTATATGATGTTACAAAAGGATTGAGAAAATAGCTTTTCTATTGCTCCATCTTGTCCATTATTGTTATCTTACAGTCTGCTTTAGGTCTGTCCTTGATCTTCATTGGATGCTGTTTATGCTGCTGCAACGGTCAGCTGACACGGGTGTCACAGAGAAAGGTGTTTTGAAAAGATAACTGTATGATTTGATTGGCAGGTTTTTGGCACTCTGGTTTGGCTTGAGGAAACAGCTCAACATGAGTAAGCAGGTGTATGAAAACACACTGGGAAAATTAGACAAAATGTGCCAAAACAGTGACCAGTATTTTCACAACCAGTGTTAATTCACCAATATCAAGGACTTTATACAATACTTTGAAATCTAAAATCTAAAAAAAAAAACTAACTTTGTAAACCATTACCCTGAAGAAATCCTAGCAGGACCACTTAATCAGGCTATAGAAATATCAATACAATAGCACACTTGTACAGATATGGTAATGAAATGGATGACCAGTGTAGATTCATATCATTGTGCTTACCCTCTGCCCTTGTGCTACAATTGCCCCATTGTCATAGTAGTATCTCTGCAATGCCATTTGAGATCAAAGAACCACACTTCAAATAAACCACGTCATGTGGAGGAATTGTTTTTAGCTTGCCCTATGCTTTACCTGCCTTATTTCCTAGTTGCTGGAATCATGGGGGAGTTACTCAGGTGTATTAGTGGGGGTCTTAACCTGCTTGTCACAAAAGCAGCCATGCACAGTACAACCTTGCTATTGAAGATGCTGTATTATATTTTAATAGCATTTCATTATCCCATATGGGATCTTAACAAATAATGCTTTATCAAAGACCATCAATATCAAATTCTATTTTATTTGCATGCATTAGATCATTTTTGCCCTGCCCTTTCGGAAAAGGTGTCCAATTGTCTGTCCAGCAGATAAATACATTGAAAGGGCCAGGTTAGCCTCAACACTCCTACAGTTAGTTGTCACAAAAGCTGGTTGCAGTACGGAGTAGAGGTTGATAATCCTATTAAGCATGGGCAATCTAGCTATGCATATGCCCCAACAGCAGCTGGTGAATTTGGAGTGGAACGTTAGATTTCAGAGGGTTAGTTTTTGTTTCCTTGTTTTCTAAAAACACTGGTCAACTTAACATATCAAACCAAAGCATGGTTTTTAGAAAAATAAAATTTGAACGAGGGTCGTCATCATTTTTATCTTACCCCAAACTGGTATCTGCAAGGGTGTGGGAGTGAGCTGGAAAGAGTGGCCTCCCTCTTTTTCACAGTGGTACAGCCCACCTCGGGCAGAACTCTGCATGTGAATACACATTCATTATCTAATCTCCTCTTTATGTTTAATTTACAGGCTTTTGCTGCTCAAGCCATATGTTTCTTTTGTTTTCACTCGTTCTTTGTTGTCAGCTTTGGCTTGCATCCCCTGATTTGCCTCTGACTCAGACAGCCCCACAGTGGAAGTACATGCAGGAAACCCCCCCTCGAGACTCCCTTTTAAGACTTCAGCCTACTCTCCTGCCCCCTTCTATTGATTAACAGCCAGAGGTGTGTGTTGTATGTGTTGTGTACTGGGGGATCCACATGTGGATAGGACTGAATCAGTCAATTTGATTTAAGGTGAGATAGAAGCTGTTTTGTTTTCTCTCCCTGTCCCTCTCATTCTCTCTCTTGCTTTCTCTCTGGTTAAAGCTCACTGCTCTGGATAGCTTTTGACAGATGTGCCTGTTTGCCTGCCTCCCTGCCTGTGCTCTGTGCATGTCTTGTCTTTTGAGAGTTTTTGTTGAGACAGGGGGAATGCAGGATAATGAACGATGGGGATTCTTACCTTGTGCCAATGTAATAATGGTTTCTCCTCATCGCTGCTACTTGTTGTCACGGGATGGAAATCTCCTGAGCAAACTGGGGAGTTTGCACAATACTATGACATTGTTCTCACTACCCTTCAGCTAAGACTAATGCGCTGCAGTTTTAGGTCTACAACTTTGTTTTATTTCTATTTTAATGTGTCATTAGTGTTTTGTGGGTTTTGTCAACCTTATTCCAAGGAGTGTTGTGTCTTGTCTGTTTGGATTTTTAAATTATTGAAACATGCCTGTTTCTTAGTTTCTTTGCCACATACAAGAAGTTTTATATCAGATGAGACTAAAACTCCAAGTTTCATTAACACCATTTTTTTCTGAAAGAAAAATATCCATTAATCTTATAAGTTTTGTAACTTCAATGGGTTTTCCTCCTTTGACAATTTGAAGTGAATGGCTTTGTGAATTTCCATATAAGCCTTCAAAACCGTTTGAGATGTCAACTTCATATATTAATCTAACAGCACCCTTCAATTTGACTTGTGTGACCTTTTGTGGTCAAGTGACCTTTTCATTTTGCTTATGCTTTGAAACATGGATATGAACCAAAGACCATGCACACCACAAGTAAACATCTTAACCACTTTGCAAAAGAGCCAGGCTAGTCTAAACTTATCTCACTGACAGGGGTCAGAATCGTTCATGGCAGTGCATCATTAAATACTGCCTGTTACTCTGGCAAGGTAATCGACAGCAGTAGTTGCCAGCACCTCCTTTGACAACCAAGTAACACTTTAAAAACAAGTATTAAATCAGGGATGAAAAACATTTAGACTGTGGTTATTCTTGAGGTTTAGTCATTCATCCATAACGTTTGCCATTACTCATTATTGATGTTCCTGCTGTAATAATGTATTCCAGTTTCTCTGGTCTCAGCTCTTGTCTCGGTACCATAAGTCCAGGTTTATGTTCAACCAGGTAGTGAATGTTGATGTTTGTCATACTGTACAGTACATCCAAACTGTTTTCCAGTGTACATAAAACATCAGTCTCAGACAGCCTCTTTGTAAATTATGTGGAGCTAAAAAGATTGCTTTCCCCTTAATATTTTTCCCCTGGGTATGTAGTACCATAGTAAAAGCATGAAAGCATATTGGAAACATGGTAAAGAGCAGGGGAATATGGTAAAACATAGTTAATGTTTGCATTAACTATGTCATATGCATGGAAAACTGCAAAATGACTGGACTGTGCATGGTTAATTTGCTGACTATGACAACAATATATTGTACAGCATATTCGTTTCATTACAAACCCAGTAGTACCGGTATATGATTGTTTTATAGTAGTTTAATGTTTTTTTTTATGTTTTTGTTTTATGAAACCATGTTTTCTTTCACTGTGTCAGAACAAATGCACTTTATAGCACAAGTTGAGAATATTTCTTAGATTTTTTTGTGTGTTTTGCTTTTTTTCTAGCTTTTTTTCTAGCTCTGGTCTTTCATTCTTGACAACTGGCCTTTTCCATATTTTTTACAAACTAAAGGAGGCATAAAAAATACAAAATAAATATGATTTTTTTAAATAAGTTGTAAAATAATTTAAATTTATATTGTATACAACTAGCAAGAAATAACGAAGGAACTAAGTTGATTCTTGCACAATTTATACCATTACAATTGTTTGGTTTGTATTGCTCTCAGAAAATGTGTCTTTGCACTTGCCCTGCGTGTTGAAAAGCCTCATTGTGCTGGTTAAGAAGCTACAGGTTGCTCTGTGATGCGTGACCGCAGATCTCCGTCATTTGCACGCTTACATGGCAGGGGTTTCTTGTGCTTGACGCACAGAGTGCTGGGGCGAGACAAGTCTTTCATTGCATTTTTAAGAGAGAGAAACAGAGAGAGAGGGAGACAGCTTTGCATTTCTCGAGTGTTTTTAGACCGTGGTTTCAATCAACAATGCAAAGTGCCTTGTGATATGCTGCTACTTTGATGTCAAAACCATCACAACAGGTGTCATCCTTAAATGCTTCACATATACAGTGTGTGCTGTGTATAAATAGTATCTGCTAGAGTTCAGGCCACTGCACTTGTCTTCAGGTTTACACAAAGCAATTAACAGAACATTAATCCTATTCCCCCAAGTCTTCGTTTGATGAGGTAAGTGCTTGCACAGAGGTTCCACTGACAGCTCTAATGATTGCAGAGGCTGCTGAGTGCAAACTTAGCTGCATACTATACATTAGCTCTGAAAAGCGTAAAGGAACAACATTATTTGGGATTGTTAGGGTTGCCTTCCACCATGGCCTTCCATATAGTAATTTGCCAATGGCAAGTTACCAAATGAGAGTCCAGTACACTAGAGACGGGTGTTAAATGGAGGTCTGTTAAAAGCAGAGGGCTGTCAATTAATTATTATCATAATCGGAGATATGTTGGAGTTAGGAAAATCAGTTGATAAATGGCAGTTATGTCATGATGCAGAATAGGGCCCTGTTTTGAAGGAGAGAGACATACGTCAATACACGGCTGTTTTGTGCTAGTTTTACAGTTTGCTTTATTCCTCTATTTGCACTTCAAAATAGGACGAGGTGAGGCTATTGACCTGCTTGGGTTCCTACAGCTGAAACTACTTTGCAGAATGTAAACAGTCAACATGGTTTACTTTCTCTTAAAGTAGAGTGCTTGAAAAGCTAAACTATTGAAGCACGCAGTAAACAGATGTAAATTAATTATATTGTAATATTGTATGGTAAAACTGCACTTGTATTATGTTGTGTTAGGCCTGTCTCAGTATTTCTTTTCTTCATTTACAGCCTTCCAGGGAAGCTGCAGTAACAGGAAATTTGCAACTGAAAAAAAAAAAACATAAAAACGACTCAGTCAATTAGTGCGATTAGTTGTGAAAGCCCTATTTCCTGGTTCAAACGAAAGTGAATGAAATCACTGATGTGACGGCTGTGCTGGTCCCAGAGGAATTGGCAGCCTTTGCCTAGTCTCTATTGTACACAAGCAGCCCTGATTGGCAGGGTTTTCTTTTTTTTACTGCAAGGCACCCAGGGAAATGAGTTGTTGTCTCAAACCAGCTGAAGTTGAAGCACAGCCAAGCACATATTATTGCAGTAAAACAGTTTGTTGTGTCTAGCCTGTGTGACACCTGACTTCAAGCTTCCATCACTTATCATATGAAGCTTTGTATTGTACACTGGCTTATTTAATGAAGAAAGTTGACCATGAAAATGTAGTAATTACTTAAAAAGCCAATGAAGCTCTTCTCTGCAGGGTATTATTTAATCTATTAATCACTGGCGCAAGTTGCCCTAAAGGGGTTGTACAGTACTTTGGTATCTCTAGGCAACCAAAACTCTTTTTTTCATTGTGATGGCAGGAAGGTGTTCTGTTCATTTATTAAAATATGTTTTTTCCAGCAGTGTACCCTGGAAGATTAAATGTATGATTTTTGTGAGAGAATGCAGGGCATAAAAGAGTGAAGTTGAACCTGTTAGGAAACCAAATAATAGGAACACATTCGCCTTGCCATTATTATGCTTTATTGTTCTCATCTAGGTTCTCATTTAGGTTAAATAATAAAAAATGTAATTTATTTCAATTCAAGACATATACATACAGATTTATCAATGTCTTCACTATTTTAGCAGCAGCTATTCCTAACTCTCTTAGTCTGTGCCCAGAGTACCACGGCTAGCTAACATCAGGTCCTGTGCACACACGGGTTGGGTTCACACTTATGTTTGTAATTGATGTAATGTGACAATTCTAATCAGTTTGTCTCTTCGTCATGCACTGTTCTTACTGACAGGCTTTATAAGCAAAATATTTATGACCGGCAGGGATGGGATTCAATAAACACTTTCTGTGTGATTGATTATGCCATCACCACAGACAACTAAAAAGCGATTTCTCTTTGAAGTGTCTATGCCTTCCTGCTGTATATCTTTGTGGGCTCAAACTGTAACTTGTGAAAAGATGATGAAATCCCACAATTTCTATATTACAGTAGTGCTAGCAGCTTTCAGATTTCAGGTTTGAAAGTAATTGGGAAGCTGTGAGAACCAAAGGGATTTTTCTTTACAGAAAGAGGTAGATCACGTAATAAAGTTTAGGTCATTTATAGAGTTAATAATTTAAAAATCCTGACCTGTCATTCACTTCCATTGGATATATAGGTGAAAAAAAAAACATGTTATAGGAAGCATGGTAACAGGTGTATATTAAGTTTAAGAAAGTTTTCAGTTTGCATGACTCAATTTCAGGTAGTCAGTTACTGTTTCACTTCATAGGTCATTTCACCTCAGCAAGATCTACCTTATTATAGAACCAGAATATATATATATATATATATATATATATATATATATATATATATATATATATATATATATATAAATAGATAGAACCAGATATATATATATATATATATATATATATATATATATATATATATATATATATATATATATATATATATATATATATATATATATATATATATATATATATATATATATATATATATATATATATATATATATATATATATATATATATATATATATACACATATATATATTGTGATGCATGTTTACTAAAAGGTGTTTTTACCTCTCATTAGAATAACAATATTCTTAGAGCTCACAGTGATTCATTTACTCTTGAAGCTGCTGTCACAGGAAGGCATGGTTGAGACTCGAGTTGTCATTTTGAAAGGTTATTACTGAAAATGAGCAGTTCAGGTTTCAATAAAGGAAACAATTAAGGGCATACAAAAGCTAGGGGTATGAAGCTGTTTTATATTGCTTTGCATACACATCTGATTTTACTGTGAGTATCTACAGTTTGTACAACTTGGAATGATTGCCAACACTAAAAAAAAAAAAAAAAACATGAAGGGAAAAACAATTACAGTGACATTTGAAGCTATTTACTCTTACACAGTTTAAGCTACACAAATGTGCTCTGGACATGGAATTGTATGTCCATAGTAATTATAATGTCAATGTCAGAAGCAGGGTCAGTTACAAATGACATCCTGCAGAAAAATAAATAAATGTAGTGTTAATACACTGAGCTAAGCAGTATAGAAAAAAAAGTACAGGTCATGCTGTTAGTTTATGAGAATTCTCAATAATCCTTCAAATTGCATTAGAGTGTATGCCAACTAGAGATTACTAACATGTGCAAATCCTTCAGTATGTGGAAGTTGCTTTGCCATTGCCTGGCTCCATTCCCTGTACTGTATATACACAGCTGCAGTGTTGGCTTGTCTTTTCATTAGGAACACTGAGGGTACTGAACATAGTACTGAAAAGATCATTTTTAAATCCCTGTCCTTAGTATGGGAAGTGTTATTACATTAAAGGGGTTGTGACAACTGAAATAATTCAATAAATCATTTGTACATTTGGGGTTGTGACAACTGAAATAATTCAATAAATTATTTGCGATATATCGTATCCAGTATAAAAAATGATATTGGGTACCATACTAGGTTATGTTTGCATGAATTGCTTTCCAGCAGCCTAGGTAATTTGACCTGATGAATGAAATTCTTTTCACCCCTTCAAATCCTTCTTTCCTAAGCAGCTGTTTTCCCTTAATGACTGACATCATGCTTTTTCATGCTTTGACCCCAAAGACCTAGGAAGTGCAAGTGTAACAGACCACCTGAAAGCTAAGAGCTTAATTAAGCTTTTTAATTAAGTTTGCTTTAGCATGTTTTTGCCTACATGGGATGCCTAGATAGCAAATGAAAAGTGCGTGACAGGTGTGATTTATGGAATTATTTCAAAAGCTGTAACCCTTGTAATTGTCTGATATGGGCACCATTTGTCTTCTCTTGTTGCGTTGCTTTTGAGTATCCCTTACACACTGCAAAACCCTTAACGGTCTAATTTCGCCACTGGAAGTTCAAGCCAGCGAGCCTCTCATCCACTTCACACTCAACTGCAAAGTTTCTGGCTGATGCCTCCTAATGAGAAAGGTGGCAAGCAGTTTGTGAAAGACAGAAGTGACAACATGACATCTGTGTGTGAAGCTACCTTACAGATGGTGTGCCAGTTTTGTTCCTTGCTGGATTTTACCACTTGTCACTTTCTGTCAGAGCAATATGTGATTCCCAAGAGTCACACAGAGAGAAGAGCTGTTTCTTGTAGATACATAAAGCTTGTTGTTAACTATTTTATTATAAAATTGTCAGGATGTCAGGATTTGAAAAGAGCATTGCGTACAGTATACAGTATAACTTGGGTCATGCATATTTTACACACTGCTATTTTTTTTTTAAAGGACTGATACTATACCCAATACTCCATAATAAAAGCATTTAAGTCTCATAAAGTAAAATAACTGGTATGGTCAAGTATGCTAAATGTGTTGTTTTGAATCTCATACAGTCTGCTTCCTTTGTGCTTCTCCGCATCCTTGATAATTGCTTCACATAGGAATCCAGAAATCCTGTGCAGTCTTGTACCTCCTCAAGGTTCAGCAACAACACTTGAGTATGGCATTGCAAGTCTATTCAGATCAGATGCACTCGTAAAGTGTGCTCTATTTTTGCTTTTAGCTGAATGGTTTTGATGAGGGCAGGAGCTTTGAATTCCAGAGCCATGTGAGGGTGGCAGAATGGGATGGTTCATTGTGATAAGCAAATGCAACTGATCCCAACAGTTTAAATACACTATAAAGTAGTTTTGCCATGAACATTGCTACCAAGACACCCTATCAGTCACCATTTGCTTCTGACTGCATGAAAACTGTTGAATGGTAAAATGCACCAACTACTGGGGGATCTACTATCATGACCCTTACAATTGGCATTCTCACAGAAGTTGTGCCAAGCTGCCAAATCCTTTAGTAGGCATTGAGAATGGTCCCTGCTGTTTTAAATCTTTCATTCTGCTCATTGTAATTGCTCTGCTACTTAGATATTTAATGGATAATTCTTTAGGCGTGAGAACTGAGAAGTTGAGAATGGATCTTTACCAATTAGCTTTCACTGCCTTTCCCAATGTAGTGTTGATTCAAGCATTGCATTCAATCTAAACGTTAAATGTGATCACGCTTGAAAGTAATTCTCGAGTCAGTACTGGGCTTGGCTTTTGCAATAACCCACATTTAAAATAAATAAATAACACTGGCCAAGACATCACTGGATATGTGTGGGATCCGGAGCGAGCAGCAGTCATCCACAAAGTAAATTGCATTAATGTGTTATTCCTCATTCTGCAAATCCTAGAAATTAGAAATCAGCAATTACAAAGACAGTTTCAAGGCTCCTTGCAATACATAACAGTTAATGGAAGATGCAGATACAGCACTACCTCTGATTTAAGGCTAATGGATCATATCTGAGATACCTTGGGGATAACATGTGCATCATTATTTTCAACACAATTCTTTAGTCTGGAAGTTTAAGTGTAATGTGGCAGCACATTGAATTGCAATATTGTCATTCACAGCTACCAACTCAGTTGACAGCTTTAAAGTTGTTATAATAGCTCTTTAAATCATAGGGCATACATAACCATGCAATGAAGTGGTAATACAGCAACTGCTCTTACATGATTACTGCTGGCAGAAAAACTGTATAATTATATAGAAATGACCTGTACAATGATGTTACCCTGTAATTACATCAGATAACATAATGGTGTTCCCATTTCCAAGTAGGAACCATTGCTAATTACCCTGCTATTACAATGTAATTATTAATGCTCTGCAATCTGTAAAGCACCACTTTATTTTACTTGATATAATCTATTACTTGTAGTAGTTATTATACTGTCTTTAAATAACTCTGAGTTGTGAATACAGTGCTCAGTGGCACAGTGACACTGCCTACAGTCAGGCACGGTGTGGGCAGTTGTTTTGAGAAGCTAATAGCCCAGCGAGCACACCTCAATGCTGATCTCGACAGACCCTGCCATTTAGACATAGGCCTCTCACAAGCAGACTGACATTTTTGATGCTTTGTACAAAACTGTGTGTTGATGTGTTCACGGGGGGCCAATTTCAGTGACTCAAGCCAGATTCAAACCCAGGTGAAATGCATGATAACCTAGTGAACTAGCTTGCGATACCACCCTTACAAGTAGTAAATTAACATGAATCAACAAATGAGTAATCTTAAGCAGTAAATTCTGTCCCTTACCTGTCAGATTCTTACAGCAACCCAGACGGATGGAATTTAGAGCTACCATCCTCAATATAATCCAATAACCTGTTGATGTTATACACATTTATTAAGATAGCGATTGATGTAGTCCAAGATAATGGCACTGAATGTGCACTGGTTTAATGTGCAAAGAGAGAACTGTGCTGGAGGAATTTAGCGGAACCCTATGGACAAAGCTTTAACTCATGAGTTACTAAAAGAATGTTTTTTTTTTCCATGTTTCTTATGAATAAAAAACATTTCAAAGATGATTTCCTTAACAAAAAACCCTACAACAGTTTCATGAATATCAGACAGCATTTTATTCAATAAAAAATGGCTTTGAAAAAAAAAAAAAGTTATTTAAAAAAACTCATTCATGCTTTGTGAAAAACTGATATCCTGGACAGCATTTATATAAATTTAGATTACAGGCACCGGCAACGATACTGCACATTCAGACTGACATGTTTTGTTATGTAACCCTAGGGTCCTCATTATATTGTAGCCGATATTGCGTCTGCGCTCTTCACTGTGTATATAATATAATACATTATAAATGAGAAAGTATGCCCCAGGTATTATTATTATTATTATTATTATTATTATTATTATTATTATTATTATTTATTTCTTTGCAGACACCCTTACCCAGGACGACTTACAGTCATAAACAAAAAATACATTTCAAGAATCACAGTACAAGTATTAATACAATTAAGAGCAAGATAAAATACAATGACTTCAGTTCTTAATTATCCTGTATTATATTCTCAAAGTACAGATGGTGTGTGCTTAATCTACGGATTACAGTAATGATGCACCTCTGAGTAAGTATGCCTGTGAAAAGGCATCACAGCTATAAATAATCTTACAATAGGCCAGGGGATAACTGTATTTTAATGCCAACATATTGAAATCTATTAACACATACACATACAATTCTTAACAAAGGCTTTTCTGTCAATTGTTCATTATGTTGGCTGGTGTTTGAAAATGTTGTTGGTATTTTAATTGTATAATGTGACACAAGTGAATTTGGTTTCCAATTAACTAAAAATGGAAAGTGTTGCTTCACTGTGAAAACATCAAAGGGCAGTAAAACAGCCCCCTGTCTCTTGAAGGAAACGGTACTGATAGCCTGCTTTGTTACAGGGTTTGAAGGGGAGCTAAACCTATCATGCTGGATGCAGTAAATCAAAGGTCCTCCTTCTTGGTCAGGATCTCTCTCATGTGGCTGAGCTAGAGGTGTGTCTGGCTGCAAAATGTGACTCCAGCAGTGGGCTCAGTTGGGGAGTGATGTTCAGAAGACATCTAGTGCTGATTCTGTTGTCAAGCTCCAGGAATGGTTGATTAGCATTACCAAAAGAGACATAACTGCGTCACATGATAGTAGCCCAGATAATGTCTTCTTTAACAAGACAGAGAGCCTAGTGTCATTCCCCCGGGTCTCCCATCCCATTTCTTATTGAGACACTTTGTATGGTGGTGGACACATTAAAATGCCCAAAGTTTATAGTACAGATATGAAAATATACACGCATGTGAGATTGGAGATTTGAAAGGTCACCTCAAGAAACAAAGAGTTTTATTTAGGAATAATAGTACTAAAACAACTGGGCAGGATTGAACAACGGTTCCCGAACTGTGGGTCGCGACCCACTGGTAGGTCGTAAGAGGTATCTGGGTGGGTTGCGGGAACCAAACAAAGAAATTAATCAGAAAATAATTACCCTAAGTAGTCCCCCACCCGCATGTAAAATGGTCTGGTGGGCGGTAGTTAGGCTGGTGGAGTGTATTTAGGCATACAATTTGTTAAAATTGACACGTTTTTAAAACGAGGGAGCACTAGCGATGCAAGTACAAGTTCAATGCCTCCACCTGAAAAGAAAAGCAAACTTGTTTTAAGGAAATAATGACGACAGTTACAGTGAGTTTGGCTTTATTATTGTGGGACTGAAAACACTCTGCAAAGTGTATGTTGTGCCTAGAAATGCTTGCAAAGGAAAGCATGAAGGCTTCCAAATTAAAAAGGCATTTAATTACCCCGAATGAACAAACAAAGTCTGTGATTTAATTTCTTTAAAAAAAAGAAATATATATTCGCAAAGCTGCGTGTTTAAAGAAAATTGCTCAGAAATCATCTTATATTATTATTATTTATTTCTTAGCAGACACCCTTATCCAGGGCGACTTACAATTATTACAAGATATCATATTATTTTTACATACAATTACCCATTTATACAGTTGGGTTTTTTACTGGAGCAATCTAAGTAAAGTACCTTGCTCAAGGGTACAGCAGCTGGGACTGAACCTACGATCCTCCAGTCAAGAGTCCAGATCCCTTACCACTACTCCATACAGCTGCCCATGCAAAATCAAAAAAGCCTCACACACAATCGAGGAGGAGTTGGACATCGTTGAGCAAATGCTAGGTAAGGAAGCAATTGTACGTGCAATTGTACGTGTTGTATTTCTGTCGGTCATCTTTGGCAGTAAAATACAAGGTTGTGCCATCATCCCATACAGCAAAAGCAGGAAAGCAGGTGTATGCATACAAAGTGCGTTTTGTGTTTACAAACAGACGTTTTGTATTTATGCAGGTAGCCTTTCTGTTTTACTTGATAAAATACAGCAAGTTACTGCAGTTACTATTATAATAATTATTTTATACCTATCATTTTGTGTAAATAATTTTTAATCCTGTATTCTTACTTTATATTGCTACATTATTTTATTGGTACTTCACTATAGAACTATGATTTTCCACACAATATCTCACTGGGCATCGGTCCCAGAAAATGATCTGGCTACTCAGGTGGGTCGTGAGTTGGGAACGTTTGGGAACCCCTGGATTATAACCCTCTTTCCAGTATCTGACTGGACATTTAAGAATAGACCCGGCTACTTCAAACTGTTCTGACGTATAGGATAAGATATTTTAGACAAAGCTGCCATTCTTAGTTGAAAAGACACCAGGATTAACTGAGTGTGGAGAATGAACTGTGTCCCTCAAGCAAGTGAATGGTGGTCTCTCCAGCTTAAGGGTGATGGTAGGGGGGTCTCAGTGGTGAAGTCATGTGAGAAACGCAGAGGATGAGGTTGAGCTTGGTATTCCAGGGAGGTGCATTATTGTAAAAGGGGTGTTTTATGGACCCCAGGGGGAATATGAACTGGATACTTAAAATCCCATCAAAAAAAGAAAAAAGAAAAAAAACACTGTTACTTTTGACCATTGGCTGGCTCTATATGCTAAGTAAAAAATCTAATTTTGAAAACCATTATGAAGAAAACAATTAAACAAACAAACATTCTCAATTAGCCCATTTTGTAATTTCTTAAAGATGTTTCTTTGCTGCTGTTCGTCACACAATATAACACAGAGATAGTTGAAAATCATAGGAAATGTCCAAGCAGTGGGCTATCTTCAAGGAGCGGTCAATACATTTTGTTCATCAATATAAAATAAATAATAAAATACGCGTTTACCATAAAATGTACGTCTTTTAGAATAGAAAACTATGATAGCAATACATAATAGGTAAGATTTACAGGAGTTATTATTAGCTCTATGTACTTTTTAAATTCCTTCGAGAACAGTAACACACACACACACACACACACACACACACATACAAAAACATCCGTGATCTGCTAATACTAGTGGCACCAACGTATAATTGAAGTCATGTGATGGTGAATTCCAGGTCCCTTTTATAGAGGGAGTGCTTCTCTTAGTCTGTAATATTTAATGTAGATGACTATGTTATTGGCACTTACTGTAAGCTCTATTATTGCCTCAGTTATGATGTTTAAGGGATTTGTGATCATAAACTCGTAACCTTCCCTAACGTGGACCCAGCTGGAAACACCAGCAGGGTATACAGTATATGAGTTGCGGTGTGGCAGTGTTCAGATCCACCATTATTGAGATCATTAAATAAGACCCCAATATGTTAAAGCAGTTGGCACTTTTGGGGTCTGGATCTGCTCTGTTGTATATGAGTGTGTATGGGCATGGTTTAATGCGTGGGTCTACTCCTCTTGGTACTAGAATGTGTATTGAGTACAAACCCACACCTCTGCTGTTTTCATTGAAAAGCCACTCTTTAAAATAGCTCTACTGATATGTTGATAGTTGATAAAGTAGACTAGAGAATGAAACAAGCAAGGCATCTCTCACACGGTGTCATCACTGTGCCCCCCTGCTCTCTTCCCTTGAGCTGCAAGGACCACCCTTCGCTGGCTGGAGGGGAGCAGTTCCTTCCCCCCGGGGTCTTTTCGGAAAGAATAGCAGCTTTGTCTAACTGTCTAGTGTTTGTTATCCTGGAACAAGTTAGACCACCCATAGTAATCCACTTGTGATCTGAGACAGGATTCTCTTCCTTAGGTTGCTTTTATGATGCGTTCCTTGGGTGATGCGTTCAGTCTCTATTGCTACACAGTATATGGGTACAGTGTCTGTAAACACTTTATAAGGAACTGTTTTTATAATTTAAAGTGACATACTACCAGTAGGACATAATCATCACATAATCATTTTTCAATGGTGTATTATATAAGACCCAAATCCATTAGCTGTTACCTGTAAAATAGGAAGTAGCAAAGATTTTGAGTTGGGAAAGAGCTTGATTGTCGGTTCTTATCTAGTCAGAGACGGGGTTCCCAAAAACTTGTTGGAGAGTAATCTTAGAATGCTGTTACAACTAGGAAAAAAGGGCTGCTGTGTCATGCTTCTTTAAGAAATTGTGAAATTACCTGTCTGTTCCAATATTGGAAAGTTCTGTGTTTTTCTTCCTGATGTACTGTAATTTCAGCTACAGTGCCATTAAACTGTAATCTTCTGTAGCCTTCACGAATTTAAAGTGCAGCTGTTGTTTGTTTCTGCCTAATATTCTGGCTGTCATTTCTAGTAACGCTGGATAGGGAAACAAACACCTGTCATCAAAAGGCTGGAATGAGACTTCTCAAACTCACTATGCATCGTGGTAGGCTCCCCTGAACAGCTGTTGCTATTGTGCGCAGCAATGACATGTAGTGACTGCCAATCAAGCCACCAGAACGCTGGCGCAAACCCCTCTGTATGCCATTGCTAAGATGGCAGGCCTATTGTCACTAATCTGGAGCTCTCTGGTCTTGCTGTTTCATTTAGGAACCAAGATAGGTGGCAGTTCCGATTTCTGAAGTGCTCTGTGAGCTGCTCAGAGAGACCGCTCCTTGGTTTCTGCATGACAATGCAGGCCTTGATTTATTGCTCAGGAGTAGAAAAGGCTAATGTAAAGCTTAAGAGGGATTGGGGTTGGCAGTGAATTTAACAGGCCTTGGGGCAATTGGTACGAAAGGCAACTTCCATTTTTAAAGGCAGCTAAAGTGTATTAAACTGGGACAAATGGTTACTGCAGAGATTCATAGCATGTAAGAGCAGATTATACAAAACTATAACTAGTTTCAGCTCAGACCTGATGATGTTAACCTGGAGTGTTTTTAATGATATGAACTGCAGATCACTTTGTTTGAGTGGTGTTAGATTTGAATCTATGTGCACTCAGTTATACACTACTGTGTCTTTCTAGTGATCTTAACAAGCAGTTTCAATGGACTGGTGATGATTAATCGTAGGGCTGGTGTAGTTTTGAAATACCCCAATAGGATTATAAACCCACTGTATTTCCTTTAGGACCATTAGCAGCATACTGGTATTGGTATGAACCAATATCACAGCAGTATGAACCAATACAAACTGGAAATGTGTTGTAGAATTGATTGTAGAAACTTGACACAGTGTAAGTACCAGAAAGTGTGCTATCTGTCTGTTAGTTCTGCTAGGGTTTCTTTGTAATTACTCAGTATAATATATTGTACCTGTATTACAATATTCACTCAGACCTGTGCGCTGCCTTACTGTACATATAGTTTAATGCTTGTTTTCTCATCATTCAATGCTAACATGCTAAGTTTCAGTTAAAACAAAGAAAAGCTTTCAGCCGCTACTGGCACAGTGCTTAACATTAGCTTTCCCTTGCCTGAGAGCAAGCATTAACAAGTTTCTACCAAGGGAATTTCCAAAAAATCACACCAATAAAATCAATCAGAGTCGCATGCAAAAAACAAAAAAACGTTACTTCTAAACATGTTTTTACTGATTATTTGTTTTAAACAACATATGTGGTTAAAACAGAATACATATATTTTATTTTAATTTCTAAGAAAGTGCTACAGTAGCTGCTCAAAGTGCTATCAGAATAGCCCTTGGTACTGATTCTCAGTGACTTTACAACTGGAGCTGTTTACAGGGCTTGGAGGGCACTAATAGAATAAGAGGTGAATACTGTTAGGAAATCATACCTGTGTGTTATCCTTAGCAGAATCATTACCAACATTGACAACCCAATGGATTTAGAAAGTATTGCACAGTGATACTGGTGGGATTAAGCAACAGGTACTGATAAAGTGCCATGGTTCAGTAATGGATCACCAATAGCTCATGCCGTTGTGATTCCATTATCAAGATACAAGTCTGGCTTGTATCATGGTAGCCTGTGTGACCTCTGACCCTTTGTTCAGAACCTTTGCTTTGCCATTGTAGTTTCACTGCAGTTGACAATGTGGCAGCACTGTTGACTATGCAGAATAATAATAGAAACACATACAGTGCAGTAACAGACAATTTGGCCTGAATTACAGAAATAAAGCAGGCTGTACTCTGGAGGAGTGGATGGGGCAAGCTGGTGCTTGTGTGGTGCTCATTTGCAGCTTACATTGTAGAACGCTGGAACTGCAGTGGGGCTCCAGAACAATCTATTTATTCATTAAAACTGTCAATTCGAATTCTAATAGAGTGCCATAAATAGAGCTCTGAGGAGGGGCATGAACTTGTCTATTCCCAACATTTAAGTCACTTACTATTATCAGTCCACTGCACGGTAAAGCTGGTTTCGCTTTTAGTTGAACATTTGTTTTATAAAATGCGTAGCACTGCTTATTTCATGCAGATATGCTGCGGCGCTTAATAGTGAAGCTATAGAGAGAGACTTGTTGGTAATGATTTTGTGGCAAACCCATTGGTTTTGTATAGTGTGAGGAGTGAGACTGGAAAATGGATAATGACTGTCTAGAAAAGAGATTGATCAGAGATTTGTGTTTTAAAATTACAGTTTTAATGCAGTAGTCTGCTGATGGTTCTGCCACACAGATTATGTAATGGTATCTCAATGCTATAGTATAAACTTTTAGAAGAAACACTGGATGTCAAGATGTCATTAAACCAACCTACTCTCTTACTCCAATAAGAACCATTTGTCCCTTATCGTTAAACTGTGACACACAACAGCAATGTTGTAGAAATTATTGGATATCACATTTACATTTTTATTTACAGTTGTTCTAAAAACTGTGAATGTAGGTCATGGTGACCTACTTTTCACAGCACCCCCTATTTGCTGAGTTATTGAAGGCTAGTCAGCTTTGCATTGAGCTCTTGGTGTACTGTATTCATGGTGCCTTTTTTCCGGATTCTGAAACCTACAATTTAGTTTTTATATCCTTTTATAATTACCCTACACACCTGTGATTAAAAGTAATTTTGTATCTTACAAAAACATTTCAAATTCCTATCTCCTTAGCACACCATTTTAATGTTGTTTGTGTTACCGCTTTAAAGCCTAGAGACTGGGTTTGAAAAGATGAACACAGATAAACCAGAGCATTCAAACCTTGCAGGAGTTGATCAACCAGTTTAGGGGCAGACAGGTGACAGATAAGAAGGGAGCTTCCTGGGAGCATTGAGTAACTTGTGCCATTGGTGTTTGTGGTTGTATTTTATGTATGTTTGCTCAGCAGTGCCACTTCATTGACACTTTAGTTCTCTCCATTGTTCTCTGAAACACATTGACAGCTGGTTAATGATGTGTAAATACTTGTTGTGTAGGGTGTGGAGTTGTCTTCTATGATACAACATATGCAGCAGTGCCTATCATTCCTGTTTTTGTCCCATGTTGGTGCTGTGCAGACCTTGGCACCTTTACCTTTATATTCCCCTATGGTAGCCTTAACTGTAAGGACACAAACACCGTCCAAAAGGAAAAATGTGCTACTAAATAAAGCATAGTTACAGCCTGAGAAAACATCACCGTTTTCCATTTTTGAATTTTAAATAGATGCATAATTTCTCCTACAGTATTTAAAGCCACATTACCAAGCCATATGTAATACTACAGACCAATAATATATAGTTTCAGTTAAGTTTCAGATAAGGCAGTGCAGCTCCTTTCTGATTTCTAAAAGTGTTTTTTATTGTGGGGGAATCCTCTTCTATCATATCTATATAACAAGATTGATTAATGAGGCGTTATATAGAGTTAATGAATTTAATACACCCATACTGTAAGGAAAACTCCAAATATCCCTTAAATATATTATTATTATTATTATTATTATTATTATTATTATTATTATTATTATTATTATTATTATTATTTAGTTAATGGTTGTCACCACTTAGGAAAAAATAACAGTCACTTCCACTACAAAACCTATTTTGGAGAGGGACTAAGCCCTTCTTAATTATAGCTCTGGCATAACTGATTTAGTTATATGAAGCCCGGGGCAGGTCCCTCAACCTTTTGTTTTGGTTCTCTCTCCCCTGAATAAATGTCTGTTCTTGCTAAAAGAGAAGTGACAGGGGTCAGCCTGGAGCATTTCCACATGACCAGCCTCCGAACAGAGGACGTCTTTGTTAATCCTCTGCACTGTCAGTTCAGCCACTTCACAAAAGCATAAGCCACTTATTGCTGCTCCCACCTCTGACCTCTAGAGATTCCACGTCAGTTCATTGTTTGTAGAGGAAGCGCAAAACCTTTATCCCTACCCCCCAAAAATGTCTTCAATCAATATTCTGAGCCGCTGCTGCTGTTTCCAGGCAGCTTTTCTGGCTGGCTGGTTCCAGAGGAGGCTGAACTTTGCTATCCAACTGTTGGAGGAAAATAAAAAAAAGTGTGGGGGTGTGGGGACAGACTCCGCAAACAGACAGAGGCATTATTGACTAGACTTTAGGCCCGTCTCCTGCCTGTGCTGTCATTACTCAGGGACCAGGGATGCGCAGTGAGCCGCAACAATGGAGCTCCCAGCTTAGGCCCACACAAGGATGGACAATTGATTGCAAAGAGCCTCATCCACACTGAAAGGGAGTGTAAAGCAATAGCCTGAGCTAGTCTCTCAACCTCTTCCACTGTCTTGCTGACAGTCATGGCACACACAGTCTCTTAAGTTCCGGTCTGCTGAAGTTATTATTAGTCATCTCTGATTCTACCATCACAAGGTAGCAACCTTTAGTAGTGGATATTGGGCGTCAATGTATTGTTCTTTCAAACTACACATTTACTGCAATAAAATAAAAATACAGATCTTGTAGTCATCTAGTATTGTAGCTTTTTTTTGCCCCCAGCCGAAAAACAACATTGGGACATAATACTGGTGTATGAATCAGAATAAAAATATTGCTCATTGATCCTGGTGGTAGCACTCTGGTACTGAATTGAAATGACACGTTTGTTTATTTTGTCCCAGTCAACAGATAAAAAGCATGAGGCGTTAAGTGTATATGTTATAATTAATAGTATGTCATTTCCATGCTGGTGGCTCTATGTGTAGCGTCATTTCTATGATTAGCCCTATGATTAGCACTGGCTGTTTTTCAAAAGGCACCTTGTGTAGAACGCACACACACATACACACACACATACACACAAAGACACACGTGCACACACACACACACACACACACACACAGTGATTTTTTTGTTACACTGTCTTGTACTTGGCAATTAGAATTGGGTTACAAATTCCTAGTCACACTGTAGGTTTCATTTGTGAGAATTCGGTGTCGTTTTAGATTTTATATGTACAATGCACTGTAGCTGGTCTAATCTGACATTTTTTAAATTTTGCCAAAAATAAATGCACAAATAAAAACCTACTGTAAAAACTGATTTTTAATAGATCGGTGTAAAGGTAATTATCAAAGCCTGGTGTTTGGTATAAAAGGAAGATCTCCTCTTTCCATAAAAGGTCAAACAACAGAACTGAGGACACCCTGCTGTGATACAGTACACAGAAATCTTTGTTGTTATGCATGTAATAGAGTACAGGATCCTGATTGGCCAAGGCGGCAGAACATGCTAAGCACACATGACGAAATCCTGGCTTCTGATTGGTAACCACACCCACAACTCCCGACACTAACAGATTACATCACAGTCTCAACCTACTGAATCCTAGATATCTTACAGCGCTAAATACGCCCGCTCCAGGATAAATAAAGAAGTAATTGTAGCAAACAAAACAGTTCCATAAAATGTCTCCACCATTCACTATTCACTATCTATTCAGTTTTTATAGATCTTAAATGTGCAGTTTGGAAAGTAACCCATGTTAAAGCAAACATGTATTTTCATTTCAAAACATGATATCTGGTACTACATTAGGTTAAAGAAATAAACTGCATATTTGAGATGTATGGAGCTAATGGAAGTGCAAAATGGCTAAGATTTATGGAACCATTCTGTTAGCCACAACAATTACTTCGTACATGTCTTCCACAGACCAGAACAAGATTGTGGGTCTTATACGTCGTAAACAGCTAGTGTGCTGCTAGCTTTAAGGACACTTTGTACTGAAACAGAAGCTTTGTAAATAGTTTTGAGGATTATATTTTCTTTGATGTTAGCGTATATTGGGAGCTGGTGAGCCCATAGCATGTCTTGACAAGCCGAGGAGATCCCATTGGATCTCCTCAAAAAGAGCTGCTGTTGCTGCTCCCGGCTCCTGTCTGCTGTTGAGATAACTTAAATAGTCCACCCAGGAGACTCCGCTTGCTTGCTGCAGGCATATTCTGTCAAACAATGCTCCAAGAGTGTTAAAATGTATTGATTTCTTAATGATACTGTACGTTATCTTTCTCTTTCGTGCTCCAAGCTGCCTTCACCCAGCAGGATAACAGTGAGCCCTACTGTTGGAGGGCGAAATGGCCTATTGAAACAGCCCTGCCTTTACCAGTGTGGTAATCCTTCATGAGGATTTCTCTAAACTGTGTAAAGGATAATTAGGTGGTCAATTTTGAGCCAGTTGTGTACTTTTGAGGCACTTAGGCATACTGTACGATTGCCATATTTAATGTGACACCCAGAACCCCAGGTGCTGGAGATATTTTTTCATGGTGTCACATTGTTTGCCCAAAGATGGAAAATCAGCACAAGTTGCGTCATGTAACACCAAACAAGGTCCATTTGCTATTATTTTAGCCAAACATAACTTGGCTGTTTTTATGGCTAGCACTTAACAAAACTTGCTCAGAATAGTCCTTTTCCAACCTGACCTTCAAGCTACTTTAACAAATGTTCAATACAGAGATGTGGGATGTTATTCATTATCCTTTGATGAAAGGGGTCTTGCGGGATGTTATGCATTATCCAGTAGTGTTGAAACTTGTTCAGGACCATTGAGGCACAATACCAGTGCATTCATGGAAAGAAACTCCACTAGAACCATTAAAAGAGCACATCATTACCATTAATGGCAACAAATGCAGACGTCAGTATGTATTAGCCTATATTTCATGTACATGTTTTACGTTTGTGCTGTTGATAGGTGAGTAATTGAGAACTGTTTTGTTGATGACACTGATTGCTCTAATTTCGTTTTGACAGTTGTGGTGGAGAATGGCACTGGCATACTTGCTTTGATTAATGTTTTCCCCATGATCTCATCCCCCAGTGTCCTACAGCAGGTGGCTCAGCCCTCCTGCTCTTGTGAGGCTGTTAGATAACACAGGCACTGCCCTGTGTAGCGCTGGGCTCCAGAGGAGATCATGTTCACAACCCTTTTCATGCTCTCAGCAAATAGAGGACTTGTTGAAACGAGGAGTACACTTCTGTCAAAAAAAAAAAAAAAAGGAACAGTTTGTGACGTGACCTGGTTTTCTAGGAGCCTTTAGTGTTCTGCTTCTGCATTCTTCGTGGTCAGGTCAGTCTGCCCGCTTGCCTGCCTGCCTGTTTGTTACTGATGTCTCATTCAGAACCCCAGGGGTGATAACCACAGGACACACCTCATCATGAAGTACAAAAGCACAGGAGGTGAACATCAAACACTGTGCTTGAAGTAGTGGATATTCAAGGATTTTCACATTACATTTTACATGTTCTCTGCAGTTATTATTCCATGTATTGGCCATATATTTTGTTATATGGTAATATAAGGAACAATATACAGATCCTTTCTTCTTTTAAACTTATGTATACTATATCAAACATATTAAATGATATAATTACAGGGTAAATCTGAAAATGTGCACCATATGGACATAACATAATAGCAACTAAAGTGCAATGACACAAAAATTATCTTTCTGATTCACCCTGTATAAATAGGACATGAATTTGTCAGTGTTTATTGTTTGAGAGATCAGAGTATCATAATAAATCACTTGGCTTTTACAAGAATGCATTTATTTTGTGCAGGTTTTTTGTTAAAACGTCACAAAACATAATAATTTCAAAGGCTTTGCCACTTAATGCTAACTTTCAATTTGTTGTTCATTTCAGATTTTAAAATGGTGAGCGTACAAACTCACTTTTTGTTACCAGCCGCTTATCGGAACAATTCTCCAATCAGCATTATACTGATGAAGGCATTAGCCAAATATAAGTGTGTGATGAATGAATGGCAATTCACCCATGTTGAGAAATAAAGGGATGCTCACAGTAACCCAAAATATATTCTAGATTATATACACTCTTATATTTATATTTTTCTTTTTATAGCAATATATTTTGTTTGCATTCTGTGGAACAATGATGAGGGAAGGAGTGAAAAGGATCTACAATGAATATAGGGAAATGAACTAAAACCTAAGGGAGTACAGTTTTTGGGAAACACTGCTACTGTGCAGTTCTTTCAAATGTTTTAGTATTACAAGATTATTGGTCCCAGAGAGCATGCTAGAGAGAAAAGTGTGGCTCCCCTAACAGTATAATAAACCCATGAGACTCACTGTTACTTTAATGTCATAGAGAAGAGTAGAAATAGACAAGAGAGATGTGAATTCGAATCCCATTAAATGAGCATTTCTGTAAACCAAGGGGGAAAAAAAAAAGTTTAAGGATTTTATCACCTTAGTAACCATAGTTACACTGCTACAGTCGGGTCATTTTCCTAAAGGTGGCTAGAGATTGCCTGCATGGAATTATTGGCCTGTGGTTTCCCCTGTTCTTGTAAAGGATCATTTAATATATATATTTTTTACAACAAACATATTTAGGTGCCACCCACATCAAACAGTTGCTTTGTTTGCTTTTTTTTCTGAACACACGAAACCGATTTAAGAAACCATTAGGAAGTAAAATGTACCTAAATGTTGGGTTTATGTGTGTGTGTGTAGACTGCATTGGACCTGAGGGGAGTTCTGGCTAATTGTAATAAGCTAAACTAATAACAGGTCTGAACTCACATGTCAGCCAGTGACTCCACTATTTCAGTTTCTAGCAGAACTAAGCATGTAGCAGTTGGTATTGGCTATAGTGTTCTCTTGTATTTGTTCAATATCTTCATATATATATATATATATATATATATATATATATATATATATATATATATATATATATATATATATATATATATATATTCTATAGCTATACCAATATAATATTGACTGTATGTTTGCAGCATTTACACTATAAGTATGAAACCATGTAGTATGCCAATAGATTGCAGAATGTATTTAAGTATATTAACAGTTGATTTAAATAAGGGCTTGACAACAAAAAAAGTACTGGGCCTCTGAAATAACCATCTGTTTCTAGTGCAGTCCGACACCACAACACAGTGCATTACAGCACTTAGTAAACACTTCAAGTTATGCTTTAAACATTTTTAAACCAGTTTAAACTAATTAGCCTATTGTACTGTTGTATATTAAATATGGTACATTAAATTACCACAATGTATATAATATTCCAAATGCCACAATCATGGTACATATGGTATTCCTGTAATGTATTTTTTATAAGGGTGTAGCTCGCACAGTGCAATGTACTGTGCCTGGTTGTTTTCATATGGGTGATGCAATTATTCAGGAGAAGTAAATGCTGCAGAACTACACACGCATACAGCAGTGGCATGTTTTGACATAGTTAATGTTTTTGTATTATCTGCAGGAAGAAACCAACCATCACATTCCACAAGGGAAACCCCAAGTGCTCTAACTGATTGAACACAACAAGATTCCTTGTGCATTGATACACTCTGCCCATTTTTAAATTGTAAACTATGACCACCATAAAGGTGTTGCCTTGGAAACAAATACAGCATGATGTTTTGGACATTGACAGGGGGAGAAGTGATGAATAGAGCGTGTAGCTCGGACACTAGCATCGGAAAATGGGGATAGCAGTCTGCTTGATTCTCCTGGCTATGTACTTCTTTGATTTGCCAGCAGGGGGTATCTGTATACTGCTAGACTAGACTGCCTGTTTTGCTGTGCAGTGTATTTGTAGCTTGTATTAATTCTGCAGTAAATGCAGGCTGCCATGGTTACCTATAGATTATATAGAGTACAGTATGTATGTACATGTTTACACACATGTTTATTACACATATCTTGAGAACTGCTTATGCAATTGTGATCAGTATCAGAACCTTAGGATATATGCCTGTCCAGACGTACATATATCCAGCTTTTACTGTAAATGTACAATCCCACTACCCACATGTCCTTTAAATGCCTTCAACTCGTTCTTGAGTATTCCATTGACAAAAGAAAAGTGTTGAAACGAACAAGAATACGAAGGAACAAGCTGCCAAAACAGAATAGCTGCCCTTTGTACATCTTGCAAACAGAGCTTAAAAAAGCAGAAGGGGGTATAAGCAATTCAAATACTGTGTTTAATTCTCACTTTTTTTTCCCTAGTGGCAATGGAAGGTTTCTGTAGGAAATCGTACAAGCTTATCTAAGTATTCAGATATTTTTTGAACAGCTATGAACATTTATTTCTAAATTTGAGGAAACAAATCAGCTGATTTGAGGTAATAACAATAATTTTTAAAAAAAACATTTCTGAATATGCCACAGCATATTGCATTAGGTCTCTAATGCAGTACACACAGGGCTCTGTTTGAGCAGAAACCACAGAGTTTCTTTGTGGTCATCATCAGGGCCTTATTTTGTCAAGTCTTTTGTTTGTGCTGTGTTGGCCGGTCGGTTTGCTTGGCAAGTATGGGGGTTTGTTATCTGAACAGTTAGTTGGTTTTATATTCCTGATTCATCTCTCTGTCTTTTTATGTACTGTATAAATTAGCATATTTTTGATCAGCCTTTCTGACCAAGCTCCATATCTTCTTTGTAACCTGAAGAAGATGGAAGGTAATTCATTCAGTGTGTTTTGTTTATGTAGTCAAACCAAATTCTAGTATAGGTTGTGTGTCTCATATTTATATAGGTGTTTAAATGTATTGTATTGTTGTTGTTTTTTTAGTTTAAATTGTAAAATTACTCATAACCACACAATTAATACATTCTTAAACTATACCACTCCATCCCATCCCAAACCATACCATTCCATATAAACTTATAAAAAGGGTGCTATATCAATCAGAAGCTAAGCACAGATAATAGGCAAAAGCTAAATTCCAGACACTGAGTTCCATAGTCAAGGATTTTGACAAATGGCCCAGTGGACGAAGGTTGTGTTAAGATTTACAAGTAAGAAGTCACATTTTAAAATCAATACAGTATTTTACTGTCGACTATTGTAAAGATTGTAGTCAGGTAGATAAAACCCTGACAAAGACAATGAAACGATTGTCAGCTTGACAACTAATAAATAAGGTATGTTAAAAACAATCGGGTTCCAGGGGCTCAGTGATTGAGCTCTGCTACATAGTGAATCCCAGTAGGGGCATTAGAAGCTGACTAAGGCCCCTACAGGGGCTAGCTATGTAGTGCAAATCACAGTGACCCTGGCCAAGTTCACTATTGTTGCAGAAAAGGGCATCTGGGGAGTGTGCCCCTCTTTAACCTCTGCCCTAGTGAGTGCCAGTACCCTGTACAATTATTTAGCTTCGAATAATAGGCTTTCTGATTTTACATAATATTTCAATTACCCTTCACCCCAACTAATGGCTGCATGCTGTGATGTAGGGCTTCTGTACCTTGGTTCATCACTACATTAATTTAATCTAAAAATGATTGTAAGTGACACCTTATTATACCAGCCCAGTTGCTTAGCTCCTAAAAACAGTGTTATAATGAGGGTTGAGTGAAGTGTTCTATAAAAACCACCATCCATTTTTTTGGGTTTTTTTTTGTTTAATGCCTTCTATTCAGTGACCGATAACTGATTACTGTGTCACCTCAAATGAATCTCTGGAAGTGTTTATTTGACACTTTAGCACTCATTTCCAGAGGTAGAGAAATTTAGGCCTACAGGTAAATTGTCTGCTGTGTTTTTTTGTTTTTTTTTACAGAGCAGAAGTGATACCTTATTTCTACTGGTTACCGCTTATATTCTAGATCAGTTGAAGTTAATACACAACATTGCGTTCACACTTTTAATACTGCATAAGAATATGTCGGATGAAAACTATGGAAATATTCATTTATAAGCAGACACCAGCAAACAAGTGAAGTTGAAGGTTGTGTGCATATTTGGAGGAGATCGTTTTGCCAAAAAGTGGATTGACAGGACTGGCTGCCGCCTGAATTAGAAATCGAAACAGAAAAGCTATAAGCCATGCTCTACCAGTACTCCAATACTGTAGATATTTGCTTCCAGCAATCCAGCATAGCTCAGTGCTACAGCTAACTGCTGTAAGTCTTATATACCGCACAGTCACAGCTTTGAAATGGCAGATACATCCTTTGATGAGCCAGGGTACAATTTAAGACTCCCATTGAATAGCATTTTCAGCCATTACAGATTTTAGTGTGAACTAATTAGACATAACTGAGATTAATTAGACGCACCTTTTGTACCCTGTGCTACGCTATGGAGTCTTTTGATATATTTTACATTTTAAGACCATGGTTCAAGTCTGGTCTTGGTCTTGGGTAACATTTATAAACACAGACCTAGTTTTCCACCCAGCAACCTTACCTGTTCTGGCTGGGCAATACGACTTCCATTGTATAGCTGTTAGACCTGTTCCGTGTGGTTTAGTAACTAATCTCTGGTGTTACTAATAACTGTAAGCTCACAGTGAAACCTGAAATGGTTGAACTACTATGCAATGAGAGTACCTGCTGATATATCCCAATGATAGTGCAATGCTGGGTAAAATGTCAAAGACTTTGTAACAACAGTTGGGAATTACATTGAAATAACTCTTATCAAACCACTAGAACTGGCAGAATTTCTCTTTGTTCCACTTGATATTGTTTCCCATTGAGAGAGAGGGAGAGAGAGAGAGAAACAAAACAATACAGTAGCTTGTGCTTGTGCTCAAGCGCTTAAATACCTGTTCACAATGACATTCAGAGCAACTGAAAGTGCTCGTGGGGAGCTGCGTGTTTGGCATTTTTGTGGATAAGGCGAGGGTGTGCCTTTGACACTACACTGTTATTAGTAAGGAGGGGTAGACCAAGTCCTGCATGCGGGCAGCCACAGAGGTGAAAACAAGGAAGCAGGCCGACGCGTTCCAGGTGTCAAATTGCTGTAGCGCTATCACACAGTCAGGCTTTTAAGCACTTCTTTTTAAGTACCTATTGGGAGAAGAAAAATCTAAAAAAAACAGTGGCCCCCATGACCCTCTGCGGGTCAAAAGCTCGCTGAGCAGTAAGAGTCAGGCAGTCGTCTCGTTTACTTCGACAGGCAGGCCAAGCAGGAAGTGCCAAATCGATAGCACTTACTCTTTCTTGTTAGGGCTCCCTGAGGTCCTTTGATAGAGTGCAGCAGAGCATTAATATCTAGAGCAGTGTCTGTGCAGAGTAGGTCTCCTGGAGGAGAGGTCTAAGCTGAGGTAAGCTGTTTCTTCTGGAATCATTAGAAATTCTCTTTTAAAAAATGTGACGGTGAGGAAGGAGGAACATTAAAAGCAGGCTTTGGTGTTTTCCTCCCATTTAAGGTTTTTTTAAACCTTGCTTCAGGCTGACAGCAGACAAATATATTTGTTGAAACCCTTTGCTTTCGTTCTCTTTTTTACATTATTGCCTGCCCTTATGCCTGCTACTCTACTGTACTGAACTGAACCTATATGTATCAGTGTTACTCATTAATAAAGCATTATTCTGTTGTCTGTATTTTTAACCCTAGAGGAGCTATGAGTTGATTTAATCACCCCTGTGCACCCTACTTGAGGCGGATATAAGACAATTTAATTGACAGATTTAATTAATTTTAATGTTCTGAGGTTAAGGTTAATTTAGGCAGTGCGGTTTGGTGTGTTTGAATGCTCAGACTGAGACTGTACTGATAAAGGGAGGTTCAGTTATCAGTCTGCCAGTTTCAATAGATATCTCTTCACTAAAGTAAACAGCAAGAACAAAGTGCTTTAAACCACAATGTGTTGGGCTTTCCTATGGTCTGTTTGTCTATTTCAAAAGAATAAGAAGCTGTTATTTGAATCTTGAAGTAATATTAAAATAATTGTTATCAATGTGAAAAGCTGGTTGATAGCATTGAGGTGTTTAAACAAAATCCAAGAGTTCAACTGAGCCAGTAAGATGGATTGTAGCCCTCAATGGTGTTTGAGTGCTGCATGTGTTGCTCATATTTACAAGCTTCGCTTGTCGTGCTTTGTGTATTTCAACAATACAATTCAGGGTTTCAGTGGAAGACGCTCAGATTGAGGAATACGATTTCCCAGCCTGTGCTCACGTTGCTGTCTGTAGCTGATTTCAAACCCGGGTCTCTCAGATGGCCTTTGCAGGTGCTGCTAAACCTGCAGTCTCATCAGGTCAGAAGCAGTGTGTCTTCAGGCCATCTGTTTTGTGAGCCAGCAGAGCAGAATTGCCTCAAGTTTGGTGTTTGCTGTTTGTGGTTTCAGTAGAGAGCGACTCACTCGACTGCAACAAGTATGTAGTGGTGTATGAAATCGATGACAAATAGGGGTTAGAAGAATGAATTGGCTAATTACATGATTGATTGAATTCACTGAAATTCTGATATAACAAGCATACTGACAAGCAGGCCAAAGTTCTGTATTTCTTAATGTACAGTATGTACTGTATTTTTTTTTTTGTTCATGTAATCATATTTGTATACTTGTGACCACGTAAAAGGGTTGATTCAACAAAGTGTTTTTTGTTCCCTGGATGATTCAATTACTAGGTGCTTTATAGTCTTAACCCTTTGATTCTCAGCATTTCTCAGGAATCCCAGCATTTAAAAAATAAAATAAAACTAGTAAAAAGGCACAAAAAAGACACAATATCTCGTCTATTGTCTTATGCACAGGAGCACTATGTGCAATGCAACTGTCAATATTTACAACAGCTAATACCATACAGTAGGAATATTCTGCCAGCAGAACATGTGGAATTAAGGCCATCTTACTGTATATTATTTAATAGTCACTGGCTGTTTTTGTAGATAAACTTTATCATACAGTGACCAAAATTGTTGACCTTGGTTGTGCTACATTTAAAGTAACTGGATGAGTTAACACAGGAGAGTGACATTTTGAACACAAAAATAGGTTTAAGGAGATGGTTGAATGGAACAGGAATGCATTTTATGCTTGCAGTATGAGGTTGATTTAATTAACCAGTGATTACATTTAAGCGTTGCCAGAATAGGTTGTTTTAGTAAAATCTGTGAGAATGAATGATGAAATTAGTGGGGGGTTTTTTTGTCTTGCAGCATAGGAGTGTCAAACACTGTCAAAATGAATGGGTACCCATCCCCCAAGCCTCAGAGGACACATATCATATCTATGTTTCTGTTACTGGGGGAAAAGTGGCACCCCAGCCTTGTTAAACTAGAATCTGAATATACTTCCAATAACTGTAAAGAATGTCCTTATCAAGTTTAATCACAAATGGATAAGATAAAAGAGGTGATATATGTAAGTTAAATGTGGGTATCACAGAGGTGCTTCTACATATGTATGAACGTTTACGTTATATATGCTAAATATTATATTTGATTATGTTTATGATTTATAAAAGGTAAAGCTAAGAAACAAATTAGACTCCCATTCCAAGGGAACGCCTGGAATGGCTAAGACATTATTTTCTGTTTTGACTCATGCTTATATCACACATAAATTGATTTATTATGCAATGATGTATAACAAATAATATTGTCAATTTACATTTGATATAATATGATTTTACTATTGTTATTAATACTAGTCTAATTGTTGAACTCATTTGAGACTCATTACTGCTTACACATCAGCTGCCTAGACAGTCATCAGTTGGAAATAACTTCCAATTGCTACCAACCATTGGCCCCAGAGTAACAAGTCAATTGCCTATTTTATAACCCACTACACATCCACTGTGCTGCCTAGACTTCCCATTTCTAGACTTCAGTATATGCTTTTTTTAATGAGGGTGAAGTCTTTTCATGAGGATAAATGCATCATTAAATAATATTTGAAAGACCTGCTGAATCCCTTCTGATGATAAAGTACATGTCCGTGTTCAGTGAGAAGATGGCTTTGGCACTTTGTGATGCAAATAGGCCTTGACGTTAATCACAGACACCAAAAAGGATAATGTTCACCCTGGACTTGATAACTCAACCGCAGTGGCTGAAGGCTACATTCTCAAGATTAATACATCACATTTGCATTTAAGAGTGTAGAGGGAGTGTTACAGAACAGCCTAGTTAACAAAGGTCACTATAACATGACTTTTATGCTGCTAATCAATTGCCTTGGGCTTTCCTTGGGAAATGGATATCACATGGTCATTTCAAACTGGGCACCACGATCATCTGAGAGGCTCTAATATACTCTGAGTCCTGGCTGTATAATTGAAAAATCATGAGGGGTACATGCTTTCAGAAAAAGAGCTTGCAAGATTTCGTCAACAGTTTGTTATGGAGCTAAAGATTTCTGGTGTTTTTTCATTGTCTGTTAAACTGTTGCTTATTGACAGGGGGTTGGGCAAAATAACAAAAGACACCTGCAATAATGCTTTCAATAGGGTGTAGGGCCACCATAAACCAGCAGAACACCGATTTCGAGGTGACATGTCTGTTTAAATTCTATTGGAAGGAAATGTATCTTTTTTCAATAATATTTGAAATGGAAATCTACTGCAGAGACTGTTCTCCATAGAGACTGTTCCTTTGTGAAACATCAGTTATTTGTCTTGCCAAATAGACACACCTGACAGATTTGCTTGCCCATCATGATTGAAAAGTGAATCAAGCATAGCAAAGAATAGCATGGTAAATCACTGATAAATATAGTACAATCTATGGTTAACTGGGTAAAACACCCAGGGAAAGCATGTGCAAATTTACAATGGTACACTTTGTGAGGGATGAGGATACATGATCTGCTTCATAGTGTTTTTCCCAATAAATCCTTACCATCTGCAGCTGAAACACCAGTATGCCATATCCAAATAGTAAAGTCCTGTTTAAAACTGCAAAAAGTCCTATCATTAAAAAGCTTCTATTCGTATTGCCTTTTCTTCCTCTGTTAGTGTTCATCTCCAATGCATTCATTAGAGAACTCTGTCTTCCACAGACAATAATTGAATGCCTCTAATAAAGGATGCTCTAATTAGAATGGTGAGGACCAGAGGCATTGAGCGCTTTGTTCAAGGGCACCGCTGCAGCTCCGATAATTAGCCCATCTCTGCATATTGCCTAATCACAGACCCTTAACCGTGCATGACAAGATTCCCTCCTGCTTCAAAGTGTCTATCCCCCTGTCCCATTGTTTTCATTCAAGCCCCTGCACATCAAGGTGGTGTCTGCAGTGCCAGCATCCACGTGTGTCCCCCTGCGCTGCCTCTGGGTCTTGGTTATCATATCAGTGTAAAAGTCATCACTTCGCGCCTAATTCACTGTGATTCTTTGAGGACATGGTCTCTGCATCAAGGGCATTTTTTCTTCTGTGAGAGTGGGTCCTTGATTCCTGATTGGACTGGACAGATCCTATCTAATGGGCTTTTCTCTGCACTTCTTAACAGATGGTGTATTAAAATCAATTATTTCTTATTTGGGGAAAAGAATATGATTTTTTGACAGCCAAAGAAATCTGATTTATTAATGAATGTGCTGCTGTGATGAAAAGGCTGTTTACTGTACCAGTGGTAGTCATTTAAATGGGATAGTATTATATTATATATTTAGTGTCTTGCTTATTTAATATCCTGTCATGTGTTTTGTATAATTCTCTACTGCTGTGTATCCTTAGTTTATTATTTAGAGTGGTCATTTCTAAAAGCTTTAGGAGACTTTTCAGCAGCAAAAGCAGTAGTTGAAAAATTATTTTAGTTAAGCCTGGCATTGTTTTATGCAGAAACAACAACTGATAATGATATTGAAGACACATATTAGGATCTATTTTAGTTGTGCTGAAATACCTACATTCATTTTACATAGTGGGTAATGAGAACTATCTGACATTTGTGTGTGTTAATCGTTTGCTGCTAGTGGTAGTTCCTTTCAATGATTCAGTCAAGGCACTAATTAATAAATGTTACTGTAATGTGTTTAGTGTCCAGTAGATGGCATTGGTGTACTACTGTATAGGATAAGGTGATATGCGGTTCTGCTTTGGGCAGCAGAGTTTGCTCAAGTATTGAAGTTATGTGATGTTAATTTAAAAATTAAACTAAATACACCTTTATTTGCTTGAGATCAAGGACATTAAAGCATTTGGTAGAGATTTGAATGTGATTTTGTGCTTATTTTATATTTTTACACACAGTAAAAATATATATTTTTCAGAGAATTGTGAACTAAAGCAATAATAATCTAAACAAACCAAAAGTATACTTTAAGTTTGTTTGGAAGTATTCTCTTTCACATAATCTCTGTATGTAGTGACTAGTCACATTTCTATTCTCATACAGAATACAATTTTAATAGCAAACATAAAATATACACTACTGTGCAGGCATACTTCCAGCAGACTGTATCTTCCTTTCAGGTAAGGGTGGAATAGCAGCCCTATCAGTTTATATTGTATAACTTAAATATTGTGCAGCCCACTTGAGCACAGCAAGCCAGGTCTGACCACAGGGCACACCAGACGCCATGTCCTATTGTGAACTCATGGCTTTGGTAGGCTGCACAGGAATTGTGTGGGAGAGAGGTTTAGGGACAAGGGTGGGGAAGTTGTTTTTAAAAAGGATGTTTTTTTGGTGAAGGGAATAAAAACAATAATAGTCTATAGACTGAAATTGTTTCATGTCAGTTACTTGTATCAACAATATATAGGAATTATTACTGATCATATGATTGGGTGTCTAAATTAGGGATAAAGTATAGAAGCTGATTTTGTGTTTTCTTTGTAGAAGGTTCGCTGGCCTGTTGTAAATAATATATTTTACAACTGGCAAAAATGTTGTGATGGTACCATTATTGAAATGTGTATAGTAATGCTTAACCTTGGTTTTGCAATTCTTGGTATACCCTGATATGCCCTGCTTACCTGTGCTTTAAATAAATAATGTGTCGACCTGATTGTGTAAGGAATATCAAACAAAAATAACTGAATTATCTGTTAGTTATGCTGCTTAGAACATAAATTGTATTGCTATGAAAACAAAAAGGAAAAAAAAAACAATTTTGTGCCCTCAAGCTCTCAGAGTGATGCTTTGTGTTAGGCCACCCCCTCACAGCTCGGGTGACATTCATTTGTAAACAAAGTTCGGAGCCTGCCTAACTTGCTGTGGTTGACAGCAGGTGTGGCCTCCACGGCCACCGACCACACAGCCCCGAGAGACAAAGTCTTGTGCTTCATCGCAGGAAATGGTGACAAATGCCAATGGCTGAGACAGATGATGAGTGTGTTACAGAGCTGGTCTGTAAATGATTTATTCCAGCACCTGGGTGGGCAGGGACAGAGAAATCTTTCCTGACTGTCAGCTGGTAAGCGAGAGTCTACTGATAGCCAGGAAAATGTGGACCTAGTTAAGCAGGACACATGCAGGGGTTGGACAAAACAACGTGCAAACATGTCCAATACTGCACAAATTACTGTTGTGTAACAAGCAATAGTCAAAAAAAACTGTGTTGTCAAGGATACAAAAGCATCAAAGATTTGTTTTACCTTCTGTATATCAAGACTGAGGAAGCATACCTGACGGTTTAAAAAGTATGTTTTGAGTTTATTCCAAGGAGTGGGTTATAATTAGTGTTCTGCGTATCTGGTTTATTCCGAACTTTACTGAAAAATGACAGGATTTTTTTTTTTTTAACGACGTTGGTTTTTACTGATTTATACCCGATTTTTGTCTATTATTCAGTGTTTTCCAGGTACTAGGAAATGCACAATATTTTGATTAAAATGCTGTTTTATTTTGACTAAGACATTGTAATAAGCAGCCCTACACTGTATCCTAGGGTACAGCAAACGTCATAGGATCAAATAACGTTCGAACGTGGTTCTCTGTCACTTCACAAACACATTATCACCTGATTATGTTGGCCAATCAAAGTCTGATTATTGTGGCAATTGCTGGGCTTAGTAACTACTAGCTTGATCAAAAATTGAATTGAAATACTTAGTAACTACTAGCGTGATCAAAAATTAAATTGAAATACTTACACGAAAATATTGTAGTGATCCTGGTTCCTGCAGTCAGGCGCATTACACAGGGCGAGGTAATCCACACACAGGGGAAGGGTGGGCGCGAACCCGGGACCTCTGGCACTAAAGCATAACGCCGATACCGCTGTACAAAAGAGCTGTCTCTGTGTCAGCACATCGATTGGCCAAATGTTTGCAAAGTACCAGCTGACTTGGGATGTTGCTTCGACTTGCACAGATTCTGCTTCAACATACATGCCAGGGACATTAAACTTAATCAGAAACTGCTATGCATCGTATTCCACGTGAAAAGTGTGTAAACTCAGATCACCCCCATTTTTACTCGTAAAAATTCCCAGATTTTAAAAATCGAAAATGCGGATCACTAATTATAATACACTTAGACCAAAGGTATAACACAAAAGACATTGACAAAGATGTGTCTTCTTCTCACACTTTATTGTTAATTTTAGTGCCATTGGATATCTTGTTTTATTATTTAGTGTGTGAAGTTATGGCTGAAATAAATAAAACACATTCTACTATTTCTTTCCTTTGTTCTTAAATGTAATTTGGTGCGGTACAGTGTTGGGGAAAAAAAACTTATCTGAACAAAATACTTCGGTACACTTTTGTTCAGATAATTAAAAAAATATATGAGTATTTATCTGAATTTGAAAGAATATTCAGACATCTCAGAACTACAGTTCAGCGGTCACTGTGGCAACGGAGGGCTGAACCCTTGAAAGCCTGGCTGCTTATGGAGCTTCCCTCTTTATAAATCCAACAAATTGCCTCCTTTTGTCTGCCTCCCATTCCTGCGAAACGCTCTTCTCTTATCTCGTTACAAAAAGCAACATGACTGCTTCCCACCCAGTCTGTTTCAAGTGAACTGAAAATTATCTGCCAGATCCCCCAGGCTTTTTTTTGATAGAGCTTGAATTTGAATAAAAAAGGTTGCCAAAGATAAGCACAAGGAAAGCCGCTGAAATAATAAACTTGCCCAACCCCTGTTGTGAGAAACAACAACAAATACTTCACAGGTATCTCACATCTCCTAACGCACAATACAAGTTCTGATTTTAACCCTCTTCTGATTGTGAATTGGTTCTGGAAAGAGGTATTCGATCAAAAAATACAGCAGTACTTTATATCCCTTATTATTTTCCTTTTGTATGGTGCTTTCCAATTAAACTTAAAGACCTAAGAGGACATTACCCCAAACCAAAAGGCAAACCCCTGTGATAGCATTTAATGAATCCTTAACTGTAAATAGCACAGGAGAGATGCTGCCTTCTAGTTAGAACCAAAGGAAGTACATTGCATGCAGCTGTGTACTACAGGTTTCAATTGTGAGGTATGATGGGGTCTGTGGACGAATAAAACAACACAAATTAAAAAGGCTGTATTTATTCATTTTGCCCTTTGCCATTGCAGCCTTCCTTCTCTGCCCTCGAGGTGGCATCGGTGAGCAGGAAGCTCCCTGAGGCGGGTGTGTTCAACACAGTGGGAGAACCCAGTGAAGGCGCGAGGCCTGGGAGGTCAGGGGTCAACGTGGATGCTCCCCCTCCCATCACTTTGGACGCAGAGAGCGCCGATCACCAGTGTGCAAGTAAGTTTCAACAGGGCCTGTCAGTTTCAAACTTTTTTCTTATTCTGGGCGGATGGGTTTGCATTCAGAATGGATTTCAGTGTTGTTCTCTCTCGGTTGGCATATCTATGCGGATGTTTGCAAGCTATTTGAATATGCTGTGAGTGTTTACCACTTGGGAGTTGCAAAGCCCAAGGGCAAGGCAGGTCATTTTTGTGTTTTACTTCAGCTGATGTTTTCCATTGGAGCGCATTGAAATTGTAGGTAGCTTCAACCTCCTGGTTTCATTTTGCCTCAGCTCTGGTAAATACTGTATACTGGCAAGCTTGGGAAAGCACTAAAAAATGTGTTAATGTCCCGTATGTGCATTGCATGGTAAAATCATAGGATGAACATTATAATTATTGTGCAAATTTACCATGGTAAACTTTTATAGTTGAATGATTTGGAACAAACTGACATACTCGAAAAGCTTCAAGTACTAAAGTGATACATTTTTCAGTTAGTTGTATAATTATAGGTATTGTGGTGTTTAACAACATTTAATGTTGGGCACCCTAAAAAAGGTGCCTTTGGACAGTTAACACATTATTTGCATAAAAATAATATATGGCATGATATGTAAAATTTCCTGGAATAGAATATTATAATGCAAAACAGTGCTAAGAGCTGAATTGAGATAACACAGTATTCTTCCATTCATTCATAAAAGAATGTAAATGCGTTTTTTGGTATGTCATAAACCACAAGACTGAAGGTAGAGCAGTTTATAGTTGTCCAAAACCACACATTATTTTGGTATAATTATTTGTTTTTTCTTGATATGCGGCCTGTTTTCGAGGTTGACAGAAGACTGGTTTTTAAAATACCAGTACTGAATTCAAATGACAGTTGGTATTTGCGGTGTTTACATGCACAAGTCATGACAGTTTTCCTCACGACATGTTTGCCGTACTTTTCAGGAAATGTGTTGCTATGCTGTTCTGATTTAGGAAAAAAAATCGGCCATACCAATGCATCGGCCATACCAACTCAATTCATAGTCATTTAGGGGAGGGGATATTTAAATGTCTGTGTCTGCTTAATAAGTAGCAAAAGAACGACACTGAATATCGTAAGGAGAGCTTCATGCGTTATCATGAAGATAAAAAAATTTAACAAGAGAAATAAATTCACATGTTGTCGCGCACATTCTGAATTACGCCGCGCATTAGCTACTTGTTTGTCTGGTTACCTTTCCGTTGTGTGTGTGTGTGTGTGTGTGTTTGGTTGTGAAACATCTAAAAGTTAAATTTCATTTCATTACAATATGTTTTTATTTTGAATATAACCTACAATATTCTATTTATTTATATATACAAGACTGTTGTTATCTCTACTGGACCTGGCAGCCATCAGTTCCTTCATTTTGTACAATGCACCGGGGAAATTGGGGAAAATATCAGTAGGAGAGATTTCATCTTGAAGCTAGCCACAGCGCTTCAGCAGAAACATTTCGATCAGAAAACTGCAAAGCTGCAGGCTGCAGGAGCTCAACCTAGATTCTGTGCTACGAGTGACACACACACTAGAGAAATCATATATTACTTTTGTTTTAGATTAAAAATGACTTTCGTTTTTACAGTTTTGTATGTACATAAACCTGTTTACACACTAGTTTCATTTGAAATGTTTATTTTATTATAGCTTTTCATTTTTTGAAGTAGTGCTTTATATGTGGTAAGTTAGAAAATTGTTACAAGATATCACATTATTTTTACATACAATTACCCATTTATACAGTTGGGTTTTTACTGGAGCAATCTAGGTAAAGTACCTTGCTCAAGGGTACAGCAGTATCCCCGACCGGGGATTAAACCCTAACCACTACTCCACACTGCTGCCCTATAATTTTACTCTTCGACGATCGTCGAACTCGTGCTTATTTACTGTATTCGTTATTTTGCTCTTATAATAATCTTTATATAGCACCTTTCATAGTGGACCACCATCACAAAGCGCTTTACAAGATACGAGACTAGGGTGTGTGAACTATGCATCAGCTGTAGAGTCACTTACAACTGCGTCTCACCCGAAAGACGGAGCACAAGGAGGTTAAGTGACTTGCTCAGGGTCACACAATGAGTCAGTGGTTGAGGTGGGATTTGAACCGGGGACCTCCTGGTTACAAGCCCTTTTCTTTAACCACTGGACCACACAGCCTCCTTGAACAAGATGTACCTGTATCCTACAATAGCAGCAGTATCCATTTAGAATTGTAACTGTATATATGTACAGCCCCTTCATTGTGAATTCAGGTTCAATTAGAGGTGAAGTTTACAAGGATTCTTGCTATATGTTGCTATAGTCAAGGTTTTTGTTTTGTTTCAACCAAAAACAAATCTACAGCCGTCTTTATTACAGTACGGTACTGTACTGAATTCAATAAGGCTGGATAATTGCATGTGAAAATGAGAGTATGGCATTTATGTCTTGGATTGCTAAATTGAGTCAGGTAAACTTCTGGTAATTAAGAATGAAAGGTATCCTTATGCACGGTAATAAAAAAAATGTAGCCATTTCGCAAGGCACATACAGACATAGGACAACAAATTATAATACATGCCATATGTAGCACACAGCTAACAGACTTTGATAGAGATTGATAGTAGGAACTCAAGTAGCAATTGCTTTCACAACCATGGATGACATTGTTTTTATAACAACATTAATAGAAAACCCACACAATGAATTGACCAATATACAAATACAAATATGTACCATGCAACACAGTACAGGATACAGGAAGTTAAGAGCCTTAAATAAACCTCATACATTGTGCCAAGTAATACCAGTAACTGACACACTATGAAAATATCAGGACGCTAACCCAGGCATATCTCAAAGTCACTGGTGGGATTTGTAAATGGGTTCATTTGCTTACATACTGTGCTTATCAGCACTGCTGTGTAACCTGAGCTGGAAGGAGAGGTGGCGGTTGTCAGGCCTTTGTTCATCTGGCTTGATTTTTAATGCAGGAGTTCAGCCTGAACCAGATCATATCCTGGAAGGTGGCCTGAAGAGCCATTTGGGGTCTTGGAGGACATTTAAATCACAACATGGAATCAAGCACACAGAGATTATCAAAGTAATGGGGACATCTGTCTAATTCTATCAAGATAAATGAAGGCACGTCCTGTTAAATAAGCTATTTTGTCATGTGGGCTATTGAAACAAGAATTTATAGCATTTACCGTACATGTTCCTGTAGTCATCTACCCTATTATGTGTATTTTGTTTGCTATTAAAGTGTTGTTTTTACGTACTGCTTACTAACTATTCCAGCAAAAATTGCTGGTGAAAAGAGGCTGGTTGAATGTTGTTCTGTGCACTGAAGCCCATAGGAGAAGCATTGTGCACTGCAGACTGTGTAACACTAATATGCTTTCGTCTAACTTTCTCACAATCAGCCTTGAGTTACAGTAGGTAGCGTGGCAAATAAGTTGAATCAACAATAGAAAAGCCTACAACACATATAATAGGATATTAAACAGGTATATTTTGTATTTACCCACACACACATCATGCATAGGAATGTATGCCTATCATTAATTCCTATTCAGGGTATCAGGGTATATACAGAATACAATTCCAAACTCAAATTTTTGTAAAAATAAAGTACATATTTTAATATTTGATTTAATATTATTAATTATAATACATACATTAAAATAGCACTCTACATTATGAATAAACAAAGGCACCTTTGCATTTGTGGTAGTGTAGTGCTTAATTTATATTTCATTAGTGTATTGAATATTTATTATTCATAAAATTACATGAGTGTTTTATTCTAGCGTGTGTAAGATGAGTTCCATAAACCAACACGTACTGAACAATGTTTTTAAAAGACAATGTCAAAATGAAAACTCCGGTTGCACTGCAGTGGAATTGGCTCCTAAGCTCACTAAATTGTGCCTTGTCACACGGGCCTAAAGCCCAGCCACATCTTGCCTCTTTAATTCTGTGTCCCTGTAGCTTGTTTACAAGGCTTACATAGCTTACTTGCTAAGTAAAATGTAGCTGATATCTTGTATTGAATTCCGTATGGCAAGTTTTCTGCTTTCCCTTGTGCCAGTGTACTCTGTGTAAGAGTCCACTCTGTGTAACTGACAATTGAAATGCTGCCATTGTTTATGAAGTGTTACTTGAAGATTTTGCTGTTCAGAAATGTTTTTCAATTCTCTGTGCATGAACACAATACACCTCTCGGGCAATCTGTGACATGAAGCAGATGCTTTCTTCAGTTCTTGTCTTCAGTTCAGTAACAGAGTCTTACTTTTGAGGGCTTTTTACCAAGAAGCCAGCTGGAATGTCAGACTCTGTTGTGGCTTGGAGATACTCTTTTAAGGGTTTTGTTATTTTCCTTCAAACAATAAGACACTATAGCTCAGTACCAGTTAGGCGCCATTATAGTTGCTGAGCAGGCCTCACAGAGTGATATAAAATAATAAAGAGGGAGACAGCAAGCTAGGGTTGTTCGTTTTCATGTAATTCCCTAAAAAATTAAAATTAAGCATTAGACATGTTTTAAATTAACATATCAGGAATGAATGTAACCAGTCAGAAAAGCCTGTAACATGTGTTTGTGTGATGATAACAACTATATTATGCTTTATTATAAAAATCCTTTCTTATATACATGTGGCCACACCTGTGATTGTTACATTCCCACACACACTATTTACAACAGCAAGGCTTCTGCCCTACCACAGTGCCATTTCAAACACACTGAACTGTTGAAAAGCTCTGCTTCCCTTCTGATGAAGCAGAGGACTATGAAAGAATTATGACACCGGGAAATTATGTTTTTGTATAAAATTAGAAACTTCAAGGACTCGTTCATTTTTTAAAATGTATTTGTAATGTAGTGCTTCCAAAAAGTGGAGGACAAATGGCACTGGTGAGTTTTTCTAGTGTAACTTCATGAATCCCAATCTTGTAACTGAAATTGAACACTGTGACCTACATCCTTCTCATGCAACAGACAGCCACCGGAAAGCGGAGTCGTGTCTCTGAAGGTTATGCCTCAATTAATATTTCAATGATTAATTAATAACTACAGTATACTTTTACTTCTTCTCTGAGTCATTAATAATTGTTACCAGCAAAGAATGGTGTTCCGCATTCCAGATTGCTTTAAATTGGGTCTGCTTGTGCTGTAAATTATAGACCAATCATTTTTGTCCATAATAATTGAAGGAAAAGTTAACAGTCCTTCCTTACTTCAAGGGTGCACAGCCTTGGTTCTGAGCAAACAGATTTATAGGATGGGTGATATGTTTATGTTTAAAGCATTGTATCTCTTTTTATTAAGTGCTACCCCAGGACATTCTTCAGCACAGTCTACTGAGATTATCAGAATCAGATGCCTGTCTGTCTGTCTGCCTTTATATTCTGTACAAACTATGTATGTTGTCAAACAATGTTACATATATCTAGAGAACCGTGTATCCAGTTGTGATGAAAGTTGGTTAGAACATACTTTATCACAGCTACTTGTTCATTTATTTGAAGTCATTGGTTATCACTACTCAAATTCAGATCTCATTGCACATGTGATGACTATTTAGGAATATATATCTTACAATGATTTACACCTGCTTATCCATTGACACATTAACATGACATCTTGCAAGAAACATTTTCTGCCTACACACAATTCACAAGGTTAGCTATTCCTTATTTGTAGTCTGGATTACATGAGGGGCATAAGGAATTCAGGAGTTTCCCTTTACAGAAAATTGTGAAAAATATTACCAGTGTATTGTGATAAATCCTAGTAATTTATAAGCAGACCAAATGGATTTGGAATAAATACTGCACAGTGTTGTACACTGACTGGTACTAACTGGGTATATGATGTATGTTGGTAAAAATCATAATTCATACATAATCCATGCAGACAGAGCTGGGATATAGGCACCATACCGTAGAGATGCATCCTTTGTCTTTCTTATCTCCTTGTCCAGTGTCTTGGGAGTTATGCAAAGCTATGTGGTGATATATTATAAAGGTATGTTCAAAAACAGGCTCCAAATGATCTTCAATGGCAATGCAGTTACCATAATGACAACACCAAGGTAATAGCAGAGCTGTGCAGGTGGCTTTCCTTCATCTTTTTAATATGCAGTTCCCCATAAATGTCTTGATAGAAAAAGTTGAAATGTTTGCCGTTGGATTTATTACCCCCTGGGAAGGGGATACTGTGGATGTCAAAAAAAGTGGAGGCTCAGGCTTCTTTTCACGTCATTGTTTCAAAGCATTATTTATGGGGGTAAAAAAAGTGTGACATGTAAAGGCGTTATTAACATTCACTTCTTCTCCTGATGGTTCTGGGAACTCATTGCTTCAGTGATGAGTTTCCTTCCTCCTGTCGACGTGTAAGGGCCCTCCCGTTATCTTCAACCACTTGCGGTTTTGTGGTAGTTGTTTCACTGCACTTTTTAGCAATAATTCCTTGAACTGTGCATTAAAAAGAAAACAAAAAATAGCCTGGGACTTTTTGCAGACAAGGTTCACGTTCCAGATATATTACTGTAAATATTTGAATGATTCCAAAACACTGCACACAACACAGGATTCACTGCTGTGTGAAACCTAGAAAGAAGAAGCAATGACATTTCAGTGCGCTTAATTGATTACTAAACGTATTTCAGGTGACATATCCACTAAGTGGTTCGCCTTTTGGACTAATCAGTTAGCGACACTTAAACAAAGGGGTGGGGGGACTAGTGATAGTTGTAAATTGAGTCACACATTTGCTGATATCTTCCTGCTTTATAAAAACACAGCATATGTGTATTACAGTAGCAAGTCCCATGTTAGTAACATGCAGTACATATTCTCTCAAAGAAATAAGTAACACGTGACCTACATCCAGAGAATGTAGAATACAATCTTATAGCAGATGCCCTTGCATAGTTTCATCAAAATCGGACTACCGGTTCCCAAGATATTTCCATCAATAGCTAATCAAGTGTTAGTTCCTTTAAAAAGTACAGAATAAATGGAGCAGTTGTCCAGATTTATTTTTGTGTTAGGGAATGTCTATACCAAGTTTTATCCCAGTGTATCTCAAGATAACACCAAATCTACAAATGGACTAGCTTTTCTTGCTCATAACCAGCTACAGTAAAAACTACAGTACCAGCTCTCACTAACTTAATGGCAAAGCTTTACCCATTTACTCATTCACTCGCGGATCCAGCAGTACGATGCACAAAGTTGTACTGAGATTAAATAATTTACACTGCTATAAACAGCTGTCACTTCTGAGGAAGGGAAAGTGAAACTAGGTTATAGATAAGGTTAGAAAGACGTGTACTGTGCTGATGTGGGGCTGTGATAACTCGTCTTGTCAGTTAATGGAAGGTGGGGAACATATAGTGCAGACAGTGTGAGGAGTCACATCTGATAATAAGCAATTTAAAAAGTATTCAATTTTTTATAATCAGCGTGGCTCTGTTGCTCTCCCAGGAAGGACATTTTCATCATTGGACTTAAATGAATTAATGAAGGAGGGCTGAGTGAGTCACATTTGGAGTAGCTTGAATGCTGGAGCTGCAGCTTGTGGAACCCCAATCCAGTCCAGAAATAAGGACGCGTGGAGTGGAGGAATTCGGAGCTGGCTGTTTTATCGACTAGCAAGATTAAAACTGAAAGGTCATTTTGCTTCTCTTTTTTTTTTTTTATTGTGCATTGCTGTTGGAGATCAGAGGAAGAACATGTTTCTTTGAAACAGCTTGGGACTTTAAAAAAAAACACTACAAGCTGCCTTGCTCTGCCACGCTGTTGAAACAAAGTAATGGATTATACCAGTAGAGAGAGGGGATGGAAAATGTTTAAACATGGTAAGAGTTTATTCTTTCTTTTTTTTTTTTTGGTATGTGTTTGTCTATCTGCAGAATAACAAGTGTGGCCTTGCCGTTCTGATAAGCATTAGTGTCCAATTTCATTATCAAGTAATTAACTACTGATACTGTGGTAGTTGCTTGTATTACATGTTTGAGTTGCTATAGGCTTGTGTACAGCATGTTAGGTAAGCAGGTTGCAGTGGTTACTTATATCAGTATATCTGTATATCTGAAGTCTTTTTTTCCCCCTACAGCTATGACCAATAGTTTTGTATCACCTAAAATTTTAGTATTGAGACCTAATTTAAAACAAAACAACTATATGAACATTATTTAAATCTTTTATTTAACATCACGTAATCAAAGAAACTACTAAATGAGGAGCACAGCATTTAATATTAGATTTTAAAATGTGATTTTTTTTTCAGTTTTTGTCAGTTTTTCGTATGGAAAACTACAAAGCGGTATGTAATTCAATATGTTAACATAACATTATTCAGCAGGTTTCATTCAACTTTTATGAAGCAAAATTAGTTAATTCTATAGATTATAAATTGTGACGACACCGAAATGATGTGTAGTGGCCTGTCAGATATGACACTCCAGATACTGACACAACCATGACAAGGTGGACACTTTAAAACAGGATGTAAAGAATGTACTGCATATGATTGGACAGATTATACAATGTAAATACAGACAGAATCACAGAAACATTAAAGTTACAGTGTTCCATATGGATTTAAAAATAGTTTTGACATTAGTAAAAGAAGGTTACCGTATAAGGCCATGTTGAAAGTAGCAGTTGGTGATTCCTGTAAAATTGTAAAAGTTCAATGACACCCTTTTTTATTTATGTTTTGCTTCCTGATATAGAGCAGGGCTGCATGATATCTTATAGTAATCTACTGCAGCAAGTGGTCAGTAGCTAATGCTATTTCCAAGGGAGATGCTTGTTTACATCTTTCACAGCAGCTGTTTGTGTCAGCAGACAAACTGTAAATAGACTGGTCAATAGGGACTGCTTTCTAGTAAATGCCTAACTATGGTCGTTTTTTGAGTAAAAAGCTAGCAACATTCACACATACTGAACATGTGCACGCTGAAATGAATATGTTTAACAAGAAGCAAATATATAAACACCCTAACAGCTTCAGAGATTAAAGGGGCTACAGTAATATACAAGAAGCACAGTAACTCTTAAAGGAGTAACAGGGATATACAGCATAATGGGCTATTAAATGATTTTGTACTGGATGAAACCTGGCACCAAATGGGCAATAAGATTCTTAGAACACCACCATGGGTTGTAAAGAGCTCTGTAACTGACACCTATCAGTTTTAATGCGTTAGCTTCTTAATATGAATGCCATTTCCATCAGTAGAGTGGTTCAGATCAGTTAGAAAGGCATGTTATTTTCCAGAGCAGCACTGCATTGCACTCTACAGACTTTGTAGCCTTTATATACATTGATCTGTTAATGTATACTGCAGAGAACAAATGATGCTACAGTATATCAACTGTGTACTTCACAGTTCTAAGCGGGTTGCTCTAATACGATTTGTTCGTGGTTTAAGTGCAGCTGGAAAGCAACCTTTTATTAAAGATGATGTAATGATGTAGCAACTCATAATGTTAGCACAATGTAGGCTGTTTATATTTATCGTTTGGGTTGTTTACAAGACAAAACCAAATGCGACAGCTATAAATAAGTAATGTAGCTGTGTGTACATCCGGAAATCATGTCATACTAATTAAAAGCATTCTGGATGCAGTGGCTGTAGCCAGAAGCTTTTTCAAAGAAAGACGCAGCTAGATGTAACCTTTTATCGAAGCCTCTTGATCTATACTCCAGTGTAGCTTACTGAAAACACACTTTATGAAAGCAGGCAGACTGGGTTTTTTTTTCAAGAGGTGTAACATTTCTTAAGTCGTTCGTTATTTTAGGCTGATTCAGCTTGCCATTTAGGTTATACAGTCACTGTACATGCACAGGGTTGAAAAAAACAGCTCCCATTTGTATACATTCCCCAAGTGCCAATAAGGTGTAGGGCCAGTGTTGTTCACTAAAAAAAGGCACTGATTCAATTAAGTTAAGTTGTTCAGGATTCATTCTTTCTGGCACTTGGGGAATGTATACAAATGGGACTGTTAACAAGGCATGTGATAGAGAGAAATATGGGAGTAAGCTGGCACTAAGGAATTGCATTTCAGTGTAAAACACAGTTGTGGGACACTGCAGCTTAAGTCTTCGGAAAAGGAAAGTGTAGAATAATCCTAAAGAATTTAGCTGGGGATAGCAAAGAGAAATCTGAGGAATGAAAGTGAGTAAGGTGTTGCCTATGCTGGTGTGGCTACAGATTGTCTCCAACTCCTAAAGTCGTAGGTTTATGAAGTATCCTTCCACAATGAGAAATGGAGAGCTGCACAGACCACTTTTGGCGGAAAGACACGCAACTGTTGTAATTTTCTAATAAGCTGACTGGGTTTCCTAAATAATAATAATTTTAAAAAGAGTCATGTTTTCTAACCAGCATTTTGTTCTAAAAAGACTCTTAGATAAAGTGCAATGGCTCCAGGGCTGAGGGAATTAGCAAGGAGACAGTGGCTTTGGCAAGACGCCATGATTATTAGAGTCTCTAGTGGGGTGGGCAGAAGGTTATGCTATGACTTGTAGAGGGAGGAGGAGTGGTGCTTTTATGGCTCTTGTATATGTCAACAGAAGGGTCAGTCGTGTCATTTCTCTTAGAGCGAGTTCCAGCTTTTATTTTTGTCTGTTTGTTTATTTGTGTTTTGGTTAGAAAATGTCACTGTTAAAGTATAATGTGTCTTTCAAAACAAAATAATAATAATGGAAAAGTACAGTTTAGTATGTAATTACAGTGTAGCACTGTTTACATAAATAAAGCCATCGCTGGAACTGTCTCCTTTAGTGCTACTCACGCAGTTCTGTTTGTAAATAAAGTTCTTTATTTACAAAACTGTTCTAGACTGTTATCAAAGAGGCCTATAGCAATAAGGAATGGTTGCATTAATATCAAAATGTATTTAAGCTATCAAAACAAAAAACTTTCTTTAAGTATTGCTTTTTTGACTAGGGCTATGTGTCACTTGCATCATTTAGCAGAGAACATCTTTGTGAGATAGGTAATAAACTCAACTGTCTGTATCATGTTTATTACAATGCAAGTGAACAGCTAACCTGAGCTATAAATTTATACATCCTGTAGGTGTTGCTCCATAGAATGTACATTGAAGGAAAACAACATTCCACAAGCTGACATGTCTCTCCGTCGTAGTTTCACAGTAAAGTATATTTAGCTGGTGTCTGTTTACACATTTTTCAATGATTTAGCATTCTGTTGTATCAAAAAGCAAACTTTGTTGACAGTCCAGTGTTTGTAGTGAATATATGACAATTATATATGTGAAATTCACTGTCCAACTTAATTCTACAGGGTTTCCAACTCAGTAAATCCTACAATTTACAGAATCGCTTTGTGCTGTGATTAACCCAATAAAGACTCACAGGCAACCTAAGCACAAATACACCTGTTTTTTTTCATTTTCACTTTACTGGTCTCAAAACCCACAATGTAACAGTGACGAATACAGTGTTTTTTGCATCTTCAGTCATTTACCTTCAATCCCTGCACCTCTATGCCTATAAAACTGAGGTGCTGAGTTCTGAGTCATAACAGGTTTCCCAATGCTTAAACTATTTGTAGTAGTGTTTATACCTCCAGCAGTTTCGTTAATTTAGTTTACACGCAGAACAGGTATGTCTAGCCTGTCCTTTGAGGCCTCACTTTTGACTTGTTGGCTGATATTGTGTAACACGTGACCTTCCAATGTGAGTCAGCATCAAACCCAGCCATGTAAAACCATGGGTGTTCATTTCTAGACTCTCTGCTTTGAGAGTTCAGATCATTTTAACAGGAGGAGGATTCTTGTGTTGAGCCTAGGTTAAAAGAAATAAAGGAAAACCCACTGCGGACCAGAGCTATGCGGTTTTCCTAATTCAGTGCACGAGAGAGCTGCATGCACAAAGCGCAGAGCTGTGTGGCTTCTTGTTTACCGTGTGGTCTCCACTGGTGAAGCATGTATTTAAACCCCAAATATGTTCTCGTAAAAAACACAGAGATTGATTGGAGGCAAGCAGTCTGTGAATCAAGTCTGCTTTCTGTTGTGTGGCTTTGATGCTGAAATCGGGCCTACTGGTTGTTAAACAGCTGGAGTAAAACACTTTCTATCTGACTTCTGCTGAATAGACTTTACCACCTCCTGATGCCAGGCAGTATCAGAAAGCATATTGTATGTTTTATTATACAGTATTTATACAATTGGAGAATATTACTGCCTCTGGTTAATAAGAGGTAAAGATTGTCAATCAGGTTGATGCATTGTCCTAATAGGGATTTTTTTTTTCCCTAACCATTAATTATTTTTTGTTTTTTATCTGATTTTTAATTTCAATGAAAAAGGCACCTCTGATCCCCACTGCTAAGATGTAAACACTTTTCAACACTGCTATCAATAATAAGAAAGAAAGAAATTGAATAAGTGGAGACCAGACGGGTAACATAGGGCTAGTTTTATCAAGATTGTTACACCAAAATGCAATTTGCTCTGTTTTCTGTGAACGTAAAATACCACTGTACAATGCAACTGGGAAGGTTAACGTAAGAAGTGGGAGTGGTTTGTTACCGATTTTGTTTGCTTGTTACCGATGAAAGATGTTCTGTTAACTAAAAATTGTGCAAATTGCATTTTGGTCTTGATAAATCTTGCCCTAGCATAACTATAACTGGTATTCATTCCAATGGTATTTTTCAAACTTGTCTGCAATTGATTACAGCTTTGTGGCTGCTACTTCAAATCTTTATATAAATAAGTGGCTAAAAAAGGCCACACACAGTCTAATTGACCCAGAAGAGCATTGGAAGCCATGCCAGTCATACGTGAAATTATAGGATTTAGTGGGAGGAATTGCCTGGTCAGAAGCGGTAAGTATCCCCCTCATTCACGTCAAATCGAGCTCTGTATGAACACTGTATGATGCAAGGAGAGCTAAAACACTTCATAAAGTTTCCTACAGCTTTCAATTCATTGAACCAACCATGGATACCAACATGACATGAGTAAATCAGTCTCAGATTGGGGATTCCCTTTATGAAATCCTCCTGAAGCTTATTTGGAATGTTATGGACAGACAGTGTGTACAAAAAAAAAAAAAAAAAAACACACGGTTCAGGAAAGCCAAGAAACTGGAAAGACAGTACATGCCACAAATAGAGAAAACAACGCAGTTCATAATCGAATCCAGTCTTCTAGTAAGTATTTCTTTCTTTCCGTGTTTTCCACAAAAGGCCATTCAGACTCTTAACGCTTGTAGGCAATTGTTGTCACCTGACTGACAGGAATTGCAAATACATGATGATGATATCTGAGTTCATAACCAATATCAGGTTAACCATCAGGCAAATGTACTGTCTACTGGGTTGTATGAGATAATATGCAAATTAGTCATCTTTTTTTGTCTACCTGGGAAACTGGGAAATTATAATAGCAAGATTATAGATGACCCAAACAGAAGCAGAGTGAGCCAGTCTTTAATTCCAGTTAACTATTTAACAGAAATGATGCTTGATACAGCGATGCAGCTGCAGTCAGGCATAGTGATGCCCCAAATAGTTGAGCAACCACTTTCAAACTTTATCATTCTGAAACACTCTTCCAGAATGCAGTCCATCATTCCAATGCTCTATATCTTTCAAACACTGCTTACTAACAGCTGACTGCTTACAGCCTTATATAGGGCATGTCTCATGGTTCATTTCCTTCACACAGAGTTCCTTCATGATGTGCCTACCCCTGTGTGCCTTAAACTGACTCATTCTAAGTTCACACTGCTTTTTGCATGTCATGCTTTCAGCTTTATCGTTTAAACTCCTTATTTTTGCTGAAACACTTGAAATTCTGAGCTAAAACTCCTAAGAAAACAGACTCAGGTTTTTGTCTAATTGTCTTAGTTTTTTTCTGAGTTACCACAGAAATTATAAATATCCTAGTGCTGGTAAAAAAAGAAAGAAAGAAAGAAAATAACAGTCATTGGAATATCTCACCTCTTTGATATTTGCTTTTTATTAATCCTAATGCATATTGCATGACTAAGGCACACAACATGCAACAAAGTACTTGTTTTGATATTGTGTAATGTAATCCAGCTAGGGAAGACACCATACTCCTAAAATAGCACTTTTCTGTTGGATTTGCATAAACAAGAGAGTTAAGCAGGTGATCAATGTGAAATCACAATCTGCTTACTCACTGAAGGAAGACAAAACAAGAGGGAGTCACGTACTAACTTGGAAGTGAAAGGGAGTGAAGTGGAGTTATTACTTTAGGATGGGTTTCACACTAACTAACCACACCCTGGCTTGTGCTTGTGCTCTGCTCTTCGGTGGTTTAATCAGATTAGTGTTGCTGTTATTTGTAAAACATACAGCCACTTGTGTATGTTTCCTTTTGGTTAATGCAGCAGCCTGCATTCGGGCTGATAGCTGACTGTTAAAAAAAAAAAAAAAAAAACTAAACAAAAACAGGGTCTGCTTTTCCTGGAGTTCCTCCTGTCGTCACCTCCAGCTACATCCTGAACAGTAGCAGAGAGAGGCAGCCTGTTCTTTTTGAAGCTGTGGGTTGCTTAGACTCTCTCTTAACAGATTAGGCTGCCTGGTGTATCGGATTGGGAGTCATTCTTCCATGAACAAACACCACCGTCATGAGTGTATACAAAGGTAAGCAGTCCAGTGGTTTCTTGGGGAATACTGCTGTGTCTATAGCCTTGTAAAGAAAAGGTAACGTTTAAGTCATATTTAACAAAAAAAATGTTTATTTTGTCTAGGATTTAGTTCTCTCTTGGGGAAAAAAAGGCCTCTAAAAATTATCCTTTTAAAATCCATATTATGCTTCCTAAATAACAAGTAACATTGCCAAATAATATTCTTTTTTAAAGGGGTCCTAGCTAATAAAATTATTCTATAAACCTTACCTGTCATGCACTTCCATTTGCTGTGTAGGTCTGAAGTAGCACATAATGTACTATTTTTATTTAAAAAAAAAAAAATCATATCTGGTACTAGACTAGGGAAAGAACTTCACATTGCTGAGGTGAAATGACCAAGGAAGTACAAGTGTAGCAGACTACATGAAAGTAATGATATGAGCACACAGTTGGTAGAATGGTGCCACAGCAGTAAGATTTATATATTTTGACATGTGTGATGCACTGCCATTACAAATGATGTCTCCTGTTGGTGAGATGCCCAGCCTCCTGCCTGTTACACATGCCAATCATAGTAATATGATAGGATTCTTTTATTGGGTGATTTTAACCTTCATGTTGACATTGGTTCTGATTCTAATTCCATGGAATTTTTGAGACTACTGGATTCCTTAGATTATATCCTGCCTGTTAAAGGTCCTATGTATAATCGTGGCCATACTTTACATCTAGTAATTTCTTGTGGTTTAGCTGTTAAGAACATCATAACCCTAAAACTATTTCTAATCATCTTGCCATTCTTTTTGAGGTGAATCTGACAGTATCTACAAAGACTGTGGACCGTACATTTAAATCCCGGGTAATTAATTATTCAACTGCTGTTAAGCTTTCTGATGTCTTGAGCTCATTACCACTCTCTGAGTCCTCATCAATAGATAAGCTGGTTAATACCTACACCACCACCTTGACTGGTATCTTAGATACTGTCGCGCCAATTAAAACTCGGAGAGTGTCTTTTAGAAAAAGCTCACCGTGGTTTAATGATACAACTCGTAAGATTAAATATGAGGGTCATAAAATAGAACAGAGATGGAGGGAATCTAAATTGCATGTTCATTACATTGCATGGAAGGGCCATCTGGTTAAATATAGGAAGGCTCTGACGTTGGCTAGATCATCATATTATTCAAATTTAATTGAAACAAATAAAAATAATCCTAGATTTCTTTTTGCTACCCTAGATAAATTAATTAACCCTTCCCCTACTAGTCCTACCCTTGACATTGGCTCCTCTCACAGCTGCAATGACTTTAAAAATAAAACACTAGACATCAGAAATGAGATTCCACAGACATCTTCTATTAAAGAGGACTCCGGCAGAATTTTACCAACTACACCTATTGAGGCTACTATGAGAGCTTTTTCTTCGATTACCTTACAGGAACTGACAGAGTTAATTTGACATATGAGAGCTACTACATGCTCTCTTGATCATATTCCTACGAAACTATTAAAAGATGTTCTTGGTGTTACAAATGGTTCACTTTCATCCGGTATAGTTCCCTCAGCACTTAAGGTAGCTGTGGTAAAGCCTATGCTTAAGAAACACAATTTGGACCCTAAAGTCCTCAATAACTACAGGCCAATCTCCAACCCACCATTCTTAGATAAGGTTCTAGAGAGAGCTGTTGCAATTCAGTTACAAACATTTCTAACTCTTAATGGTATATTCGAGAAGTTTCAGTCTGGTTTTCGTGCTGCACATAGCACTGAGACGGCCCTTGTCAGAGTTGTGAATGATCTGCTGATAAGCGCTGGCTTTCCATCAGTATTAATTCTTCTAGATCTAAGTGCTGCCTTTGATACTGTAGACCATTCCATCCTACTGAATCATCTTGAAAGCACAGTAGGACTGTCTGGCCTGTCCTATCCTGGTTCAAATCTTATCTTTCTGATAGGTTTCAGTTAATCTTAATTGGGGAGGTAAAATCTGCATTATCAGAATTTGTCTGTGATGTTACACAGGGCTTCAATTCCAGGTCCCTTGCTGTTTTCATTATATATGCTACCGTTAGGTGAAATTATCCTGTCACGGAGTGAACTTCCATTGCTATGATGATGACACCCAGCAATATTTGTCCCTAAAACCAGGAATTTCTTCTGCCTGGGTGTTATTAGCTACTCGCCTTACAGATATCAAACATTTGATGTCACAGAATTTTCTAATGTTGAATTCAAATAAAAACAGGTTATGCTAGTGGGATCACAGATCCAACTTAAAGGAAATGTGGGATTACATGAGCTCGACCCTTGTAGTCTCTCATCAAAACTTAAACTAGAAATTAAGAGTTTGGGGGTCATCTTTGATCCTGATCTATCATTTGACACTCATATTAGGGAAGTTACTAAAATATCTTTTTACGATTTGAGAAATATAGCCAAACTTAGACCAATTATTAACCTATCTGGAATTATTTCCATATATTGTAATGCACTTTTTTCTGGTGTCCCAAAACGTGTGGTATCCTGCTTGCAGCTTGTTCAGAATACCGCCGCTAGAATTCTGACTAAAACCAGGAAAAGCGAACATATTACCCCTGTTTTGGCCCCTTTACATTGGCTCCCTGTGCAGTAAAGAATTAATTTTAAGATTTTGCTGTTAACTTAGGCCCTGAATGGATTAGCACCTGGTTATTTAAAGGAGTTATTTACCCCGTATCTTCAAAACGACACTCTGAGATCACAGGATGCGGGGCTGCTGGTTATTCCTAGGGTCAACAAAAGCAACACGGGCGGTAGGGCTTTTCCTGTAGAGCTCCTAAATTATGGAATGCTCTGCCTTCGTTTGTCAGGGAAGCTGGGAATGTTACGTTTTCAAGTTAAGACTAAAAACACACTTTTATAAAATGGCAGTTGTATGTGTAACATGCTATAGAAATGTATTGTGGTTTGTTCTTTTTTCTGCTATGTACTATACAGTGCTTTGCAATACCTTTGTATAAAAAGCACTATATAAATGCAATAAATATAATAATATACCGTATTACTTTGAATTAACGCCACCCTCGAATATCGCCTAACTCAGATATCAGCTTTTTAATAGACACCGCCCTCGAATAAACACCGCTCTCAATAAAGAATCGTAAAGGTATTTCTTTTCTACCCCTGCACAAAAAATAAAGAAAGAAACACGCAACTTCGGCTATGTATGTGTGACACCCCCGAAGAGACTGCAGCCTTAATCCAGCATGTAATGCAAACTAATGTACACACCTTAGTAAGCACATTTTATTTTATGGTACAGTCCCGAAAGACAAGCCAAGATGAACTACTTACAGCACAGCAGTCCTTCACGTCTTTTTTTTTTCCCAGCAGAGTTCAGTGCCAACACAGCAGGGGATAAAACAAGGGCTGTCTGTTTACCTCGTCGTCAGCTTGGATGGTGAAAACTTAAACTCAGGGAACTTAGAGCTTTGCCTGTCACACTAACCGCTATCCGAAAGCTGGCTGAAAGCATCTTTTGTTGGGGGTTTAGTTGTTTTATTGAATTGGAATTTTACTCAGTCCTGTACAAATATATATTTTAAAAAAAAACTTGCTTACTATCAATGAGAAGATTTAGTTTCGGTTTCTCTTACAGAGAAATTACAAACAAGCACGTAAATTTCACTGAGAAAAATAAATAATAACCGAGTAGGATATATTTTAGTTTTTTAACAGAAATCAAAACAATATTCAAAGGTAATATTTTTCGTTAAGAAAAACAACTACATCACACTGTCCTCTTCTTGTCCCGCCCCATAGCAACCAATACACACTCCTGATTCGCTGGTACAGTACTCCCCTGACCTGCCAACTCCCACCTAATAGGCTCTCATTAACTCAGTAAATGTACTGTATTCAAGCCCCCAAAACACACAAGAGTATATTGCTGCAGATCGGAGGCTCTCACGGCACCGCCTAAAATGCCATAAATCATGTAATAAAATACTGCACTGTTCAATAGCGATAGTATTTCTGATAAACGCCGCCCTCGAATAAACACCACCTTCAATTAAGTGCTGCAGCCATTTTTAACAATACGATGACCCAATACTGCTGGCAGCCCATTGCAGTACCATTGTACCATATTAGAATTATTGTTCTACCATATCAGAACCCCTGAGCTTTATATGTCCCAAATCCATTGTCTTGCCATTACTGGTCTTGCTGTGCCATGCAAGTAGCCCATTTCGGTGTAACTACGTTGGCATTGAAGATCATTTGGTAAGTGGAACCACAACTGATTTTGAACAGCCCTTTACAATATATCAGCACACAGATTTACATAACTCCCAAGACTGGAGAGGAAGATAAGAAAGAAGGATGTATTCCTCCTCTCTTCGGTATGGCGCCTATATCCCGGCTCAATGGATTATGTATGCATTAGGATTTCCATGAAAGCGGATGTAATCTATGTGACATTCTGCACTGATTATGGATAAAACTGCAGAAAGAGGACCCTTTTATGTATACATTTTGATGACCTACATAGAGGTTCCTGATTTCCATTTTGAAATATTCACAGCGATCTCACTCATTAATTAAAACTTAACATTGGTAAATAAGCCTATCATTCATTTTTGAATTATAAATAGCAAAACTGCCACAAACTTTGTGGTTGGGCTTCGTTCTAGGTACTGCATTCTGTAGCCTATATACAGTAACCAGGTATTTATTTAGTTTTTACAAACTAATGACAAATAACTGCACAAATCAGTCATCAGTTAAAATGTGAGTGGTAACAATTAATGACCCTTTCTTACCCCTTACAATCTTTCTAAAATACTTTCTCTGTGCTGAGATATTTTAGGTACCAGGCAACAGCAGCGTTGTATCAACAGTGTTGTCTTTCAAATATTTCTACATAAACAGTGCAAAGAACCAAGAGATCTTCAACAGAAGGACCAGTTATAATGCTGCGTGTGCCAATAAGATATACATTGGTTAGAACTCCAAACATTTTTTTTTTTGTACAATATTTCATAACAAAGTAGCTCTCTAGACTGTCTCATGTTTTGCCAATACACAACAAGAAAATATGAGTTGTTAGAAAACTATTCACAGTGCAGGAAGAAATAAAAAACAGCACCAGAATATTCAACCACTAAGACATATTTCTTTATTTGAAACCCACTTCTTCAATAATCAAAACACTGTTTAAGGAACAAAGTCACCACATCAGTGTTGAATTCTTTCTCATCCATGATAGCGTCTTGGGAACTGACATATTTTAAAATAAGTCTACTGATTTCCCACTCGTTTTCTGGTCTTTGAATACAGTACTTGAATAAAGGAAGCAGATCGGTTTTGGTCATAAATTCAGTCATATTGAAAAAAAGAGCCATTGTGCACAGGGCTTATCACAGATGCTTTTGAATAATACAATATTTTATACTGCCTAATTCTGTCAGCCGCTTTATTATTTGAACGTGTAAAAAAAGATAAAACATTGGAGTAATACAGTAAATTTTGAAAACCGGAAGCAATAATCTGTGTTTATTGGCAGAGATGGCTATACAAATATTGTTTGCTTGGAGGAAGAGCGTGATGTTGCTAATTATCCTTTATAAGAAGTGTGCTGTCCTTTGCTTCTGCGTGCAAGTTGCTGGGAGTTCAGTCTGACCTCCCCATCCAATATATAGTTGCATTGCAGGCTTGCATTACAGTCATACTGCCTACTTGCTAGTTTGCATTTTTTTTTTTTCTTGATCCGTCTCAGAATGAAACCTCAGTGTAGAGGGTGTCTGGGGATCTGAAAGTGAAAACCGAAAAAGCCAATTCAGACTCGTATATACATCCAGAAAAAATCAAGGGTGGAACAAGACTAAAGGCTTTTGTTTGTTTTGCATTCACACTTCTTATTTTTCACCCACAACCATAGATACAGTATTTTCGTTTTCGTGTAATTCACTGCAATGACACTCATCTGTATACAGAGACTGTTCAAATTGCTCCCATTATTCTGAAGTGGATGCATTAGTATAAAATAATGCATCAAAACAGACTTAAAAAATTAAAATCCTATAAGTGTAAGTCATGAACTAAATATGTGTAAATATGGCCCATAGCCTACTTATATCATGTAAATCATTAGGATTTGACAGCATTTAAAAAAAATCTGAACATGCAGCACAAACAAAGTAGTGATATTCCCTCAGAAATCTATATTTATTCACTGTACAAAAATGTTTTTAACCCAGCAGGTTTAGCAACTTCATATCACTCCACAAATATTACTGTCAGGTAAGACATACTTGTATAATCACGTCTTCAGAATAAATCCCACCATGTATGTAGTCAATAAATCAAACTGAACCTGCTTGCCATAAAGCAGAACAAGTTTACACTAGCATTTAACCTGGCTGGTGTCCCTGCAGTAAACTTTAGCAATCATTTACAATAATTGAAAGTGTTAGTATTGAGGTTCATTGATCACCCAACGGCTTGCTATATCTGGGTGTTTTACATCACCTTATAGAATGAATTCATTTTGCTTCATAAAGTCAAATGAAATCTGCTGATTAATGTTACATTAACATATTGAATTACATGCCGCTTTTTAGTTTTTCATTTACTTAACGAAAAACGAAAAATCATTTTGTAGTTTCTCTGATTACATCATGATGTTAAATAAAATATCTAAATTATGTTAGCCTAGTTTTTTATTTTAGCTATAATACTTCCATTTAGTGTTTACAGTAGCTTCCTCATCCGACCAAAAGAAAGGATGCCAAAGAAAACCTCTGCACTGTATATAATATCGGCTGGTGGTTTGTACATATGTCCAAAAGGAAATCGCGGAACATGTTTTTCCATTTCTTGCTGTACGTGATGAAGTATTCCAGGCATATTCAGTGGCAGGTGCATTCTCGTATTCAGACAATTGAAATACTAAATATTCATACCCTTTTTATTGTGTTTAAAATTGAAACACTGAAGAATTATTTCATACCATTTCTTTCCTGGGTCAGGCTTCTGTGCGCTTCATCAGGCCTTGTTGACAGTGTCGTTTGTTTACATTCCCTAAACACCAGAAGTAATGATTGCAGAATGGTCACACACATATTTCCTCCAGAAAAATATAACACCCTCTTCTTTCAGCTTCTTGCATCAGGTCAGTGCCTTCTTGGGGGCCCTACACACTAACAGTGTAATGGCAGGTGTTTTTCAATCTTGTGTATGTGATGTGCAGGTTAAATGGCAATATATTATCAAAACGTTAGCATAGTTACTGCTACTCACAACATAACAAGGTGTTGCAACTCTGGACAGTTTCTTTTGTGGTGTATTTTTCTCTCTGAAGCAAGCTCTTGTGTCACAAGTCTGATCCTCTGTTTTGATTGTTAGAAAGCTCTTGTCTGAAGAGCTTGCAGTGGACTGCGAGTCATGCATTAGGCCCGTGTGAGTCACTGGGTTTAATGCCATTGATTCTCTTTAGCGCAGAAGCCAGAGTAACTTGATCTACATCACACAGTCAGAATTAATCACATCACATTACACACAGACCTTTACTTACATCCAGTATAATAACATAGGCTATCTACCAATTTGATACAAGAAAGGAGGCTACAGAATGGTTTGTTCAGTTTTTCATTTTTTTTATTTTGGTACTACAGTGCACCTTTTAGAGTTTTGGATACATCTGTCTGTTTTTTTTTGATAATCAGAAAAAACATGGCAGCTGCATAGTACAGTATAAACAGCACACATGACAGAATTAAAGTAGGTTGTATGCAGTTTGAAAACTTGTTTTCAAATGGCACAGAAACTTCCTCCCTTCGATGCCTTCAATATTTGATGTATTCTACTGACTCTAGGGCTGCTTGTCACCTGTTGTTGCTTCTCATGCAACCAGTCTGCAAACATGCCCATTCCTGATAATAATCACTCTGTGTGCTACCAGACCACAGTCATGTGACGTCAAAGAGTTGCTCTACAGCAAGTGCAGCAGGTGTTTGTTTGGTTATTTTTTTGTGGAGGAGCACTTGCCTGGATCTAAACTGTTTAACCACCAAAGTACCTCAAGCAGAAATATATCGCAGTTTGCAGTGTCTACAACTGCTGGAACGGTCATTATTGGACGGTAGTTTAATGCATGCCAGGCTTTGTATATCATGCTTTGTAGACATGGTAAAGCATAAGGAAACATGGTTAGAACAGTAAGTAAAGGTCCACTTGTTGTAATTACTGTAGAATTAGAGCATAAGGAGAGGCAGTCCATTTACACAGAAGTGCATGCTACACATACTGCTGGAGCATTGTAGTCTGCATTTGCTCATTATTGCTGCAGGTTTTCAATGAAATAAAAAGCAGACTAAACCAGCTTTTATTAGGATGACTTCTTGCAAGACCCATTTTCTTATCAGCTTTGAACTCTTTACCAATCTGGTTGCAGCATTTCCATTGTAGCACAGATGGGGTTGAACACAGACTTTGATGATCTTTCTTGCTGTCTTGCTGTAAAAGCAGCAGTTTGTTCCTCTTGGGCTTTGCGAGCTACAGTTTTTTGGGTTTTTTTTTAACTGACAGTTCTATAAATAATAATACGCTGGGTTGTATAAAGTTTGAAATTGTACTACTTTCATTGGTTAGTCTAATTACAGTGTTATGTGTAATTGAACTACAGAGCAGTAGTGTGAAACAAGAATGACTGAATCTGGTTTGAAACATAGCCTCACACTTCTTCTATCTCTCCATTTATAAAAAAAAAGATTCACTTCTCAGTTATTGCAGTCTCAGTCTGACTGACAGAACAATTCTTACATGTTTAGATTAAATTCATTTTTAATGGAATGAATATTGGTACTATTATAATACTAATCATCCATTGAGCACCCTGATGTGTGCTACCATATCTGACCACTGTGCCATATTCCAATTATCTACCATTAACATTAAATGCTGAGGTAAAAAAAGGTAGAAACATCTTATGCTATGGTGTGAGTGTGTATTCATTGTTTTTTTGTGTGTGTGGACATTTTGGGGATGAAATGTTAAGAACTATCCCCAGAAAGATAATGTTGTTGTTGAATACTGCAAATACTTTTCTCAATTCCAACTGATCTTCAATTAGCAACCCCCCCACCTCCCTCACATCAAAGTGTTCAAATGTATGTAGAAGGAAAGTGCTGTACTTTACATGACCCCCTCTGGTGGTGTCTGTTTTTTATACTAATTTCCCATTGTGTTAAGTGCTGTCCAATACTGCTGGTGTTTGCAATGCAGTGGCACAAGGGGGCAGTAGTGAGCTTAAACATTCTAAGCAGAATGAATCGATTCTCCTCGTGTGGGTTTTTAGAGACACTTGGTTTTTAAATAGAAATTTTACAGCTCACGCAGTGATTTTGCTTGAGACTGGCAAAGTGTCAAGAAGTCAGTTAAACCACACTGGTCAGGAAACATAATTTCTCATCCTTTTACGATTAATTTTGAATAGCTTTTCTTCATTCAGTGTCATTCGAGTTGCAACGAGTCATAAACGACAACCTTTAAAACTAAAACTTAAAGACCACCATCTTAAAAGTGTACTGCAATATACCTTGGCAAAGCAGCACTGCAGTGTTCAATAAGGCATGGTGAAAGCTTAAAGCATAGGGATAGTTAAGAAGTCAAAAGCAGGGTTAAGTAAAAGGTAAGCTGGGAAATTATAGGAAATGCTTTGTCCAAATTACTGTGAATGGGCAGCTGTAGGAGTGCCTTGGTATTGTTAACTTATCAATCACTATGGCGACCAGCTTACAATCCCTAGCCCTTCGACTTGTGTGATTTAACAAGAAACAAATCCATATTGACATTTGCCTTTGAATAATGAATCTTGTCCACATTAATGTATTATTCAAGTACATATTAAGTAACGGCAGCACGCATATTTTCTCATTTCTAGGAAGCGTACGGAAGCTAAATAAAATTAGAGTAATGTTCCATTTATAAGAAAACTAGATTTGTTCCCCTCCAGAGTGTAAAACAGTATTAATGTTAGCATTACTGCTGTGTGTTTTATTTTTATAAATCCACTGGGGAACTGAGATCATTTGACCTGAAGCCTAATGCAATCCTGGAAGTAAATTAATACAATTTGGGCTCTCAATGTCTATTACCATAATACATTGTTGCTTCTTGCTTTTCCCTTTGATAGCATCAGCATTAAGTCTCTTAGTGCAGATGAATTAATGTTCTGGGGTTCTGTGGAGAATCACCCTGGATTGATTGTGACATCATTTTGAGTTGGCACTTGCTTTCTCTCAGCCTGACTGGCTCCTCGCTTTCTAATACAAACCAGCTGCATGTAAGAAAAGAGGGAGATTCTTGCTTGCTTTGCGGGTGGCAAGCACTTGCATGTAAGAAGAAAAAAATAAAGGTGGTCGGGCCTGGTAAATGAAATGCTCAGAAACAGAGGCCCCTCTTGCTTAAAAGGACAAGGCCGCAGCCATTACATCACATTAAAGTTTAATGCCTATCTGCGCCACTTCTGGCAGGCCCCTGGTTTAATTTGATGGGTGTTAAAAGCGAATGATCAAATAATGTAATAGCTTGGCACTTGTTTCATTGTGTTACATGAAAAGCTTTTTTTAGCTACAGAGCAGATGATGGTTCTGTTGTGGTTTTTTTTCTTCTTTGGTTTTATGGATGTTTTGCAGCATGACTGGCTGTAATAGATAATAGATGATATGGAATCCTATTTTTAATGTGCTGGTAGAGCTCAATTAAGATATATACAAACCTTTTTTTACTGTTTCCAATGTATAGAGCAAGCGACACAGCGAGCGAGCTGGGGGTGGGGCCCTTTTTTATAGAACATTTACTTAAGGTAATAATACATTACAATTGGCAATCTACAATATCAGGAGTTTCTTGAGTATCATCAGGAGATGGGAGAATCATACGGAGAATCGCAACAAAATCGGGAGACTTGGCAGGTATGCAGTGGCAAGATGGCTTAAATGAGTAAGAGAGTGAACGCCCTCTTGGATCGGTTTTGTATAGTCTTTATAATAGTGGGTGGAACAAAACGAGCACAATTAGTGTTCCACTAAAATACTGAAAGCACCCCCTACTGGCATAACCGTTTGTGAGCGCACATTGGTGTATTTTGCAGTGATAAGCAAGAGTCTTTTAATACCTATATTGAAAATACCGATATGGGTTTAAAAACACCTAGTGCAGTAAAGTAACTGTAGTTGATTTCACGTACTTGATGCCACTGGGGTTCACCCTGTATCTTTGCAGAGTAATGCCTTGCGAGCTGTATTTCTGGCACATTAGTGGAAGGCCAAGAGGAATGGATGACCCTTCTTTACTTCACCCTCTGTTAATCTTTTATTAAGGTTCTCTGCTTTCTCCCAATCTCTCTCGAGGAATGTCCTGTCTTTTCATGTGTCTCCGGGCCATTGTCTGCTGGCATATCAGTCAAGCACAGTCCCCATAACTCAGAGCGATCAGATCAACAGTGCGGGTCGACAAAGAGGGCTAGTGTAAATGACGTGTTCGGCACAGCTCAGTGATTTATTTAACACTTTCATTCTAGCCATATTAATTAGGTCCTGGATCAAATGGTTTATGCTTGGGCATTGCTTGGTCAGTGACAGGGCATGACTTCCTGTTTACAGTACATACCTACATCTGTGTGGCTCATCCCAGACAAGACCTTCACTGACATTATGAATGAACTGTGTTTCTGCAGTCAGAACGGTAATGAAAAAAAACTAAATTTGGCATTTTAATCTTGTCGTTTGACATTTTAAATATGAATCAGGAAATAAGACTGATTATCATTATTTTCAGACTGCCGATTAGGCTGTCTATGATTTATCATGATTGCTGATACATGCCGTTAGTGTTGACCGATTAATATCACATTGAGTTGATTAGTTAACTTGTGTTATAAACAATCAAAAAATAAATAAATACAGATTTTCTTTTTATTTTTTTTTTATTTTTTTTTTATATAAAGTGAAGCTCCTATCTGCTCCAGTTGCTGTTTTTAGTCCTTTTCATTGAAAGCAGTTTACATTAAACTAAACCTCTATGCTTACAATGTTACGGATTGCATTGATCTTTATTCTCATTCAGGGATTTAATAAATAAAGGAAATTAACATGAAGTAAAAAGGAGACTGGGACATTAAGCAGATCAACTGGAGACTTGTGACTGCTTTTGTGAACATTTATCAGGCTTACATTTATTAAAGTAATATTATATTGGACTTAACATAGGTAACGTAATTGTCAGTTTCCTAAAGTTTTTTTTAACTATATAAGCTCTACTAAAGACGGCTCAGCATACAGCAATTCTCAGATGTTTCCTGCATGAAAGCTGCAAAAAAATGATCTAGAGTCTTTTTCACAATGTGGTTAAATTTGTTACAGCTTTATTCCTAGCTATTTTGCATAAACATGCAAAGCTGTTAATCCTGTAAGAAGCATAAACGGAAAGAAGATGATCCCTACCTCTCACTCACCAATCCTTGAAACAATACCTTTATCAGCAGGAAGTGCCTTCGAAAAACATCACCAGCTTACACAATGAATGATACGCAGCGCATTATTCTGAGCTTTTACAACGTCAGGATCAAATGTAAACAGATTTTAATACCTGGCGAATTCATTTCTTATGGATTTTATGGATTAAAAGGAGTGTAATAAACCCTGTCTTAAAGGTATAATGCCCCATACTATTTTAACATTATTTTTATATATTGAGGTTGTAACTTTATAAGCCTGTGTTAAAAAGACATGTACCAGCGCCATACGTGCTTCCTGTAAAATGTTGTCAATAACGGCATTCTGATCAAATATAGTGCACAGAGCATGCACAGAGCTCAAAAAGCTTAAACTATTGAAGTAAACAGATTTTAGTGCATAATTGAATGTGATACAAACTACTTCAGATGTTGTTTGTATGGTATTTCATTTAAAGTCTCAGAGTGTTTGCGGCTATTCATGTTACCAAATAATATACAGTAACTATTCCCAAAAGGTTATTTCATGTTAGCTTTAACCGTGTTTAAAGGATTGCAATATTGACTGTGAAAAGGTGGATCCTTTGACATGAAATGAACAGTTGTGTTTGTAGAAGATGGGTTTTTACAATATATTGGAACATTCAATCTTTAAATGAAGCTTTTAAGAGCTGGTAAATGAAGATCTACTTCTAAACTAAAGGAGTTTCAGCTTTAAAAAACTGAAATCCCTTTTCCCTGATACTTCGGACAATTTATTACCTTGATTGTGGCCATTATCTTTTGACCTCAGCAACCTTCTCTAGTTCAAAGGTAGGCTTGTTTACCCCCCTCGGTTGACATGATATCACAGTCTGACTTCTGGGGTCAAAGATCTCTGCCCCAGAGAAATTTCAACTTAATATATGAAGTCACATGACAGAACCCTCAATGCTTTACTCCTTGATTAATGGCCTTTGGCAGGGAATCATGGGTATTTTAAGTAGGTGAATAATTTTTTCTAAAGGCTATCTGCTACTTCTATGTCATTGACCCTTCCCTTGCTATCATTCCACAGAACACAGCCGGTCATCTGTCAAGCCTGCTGTTGGAAAAGATATAGAGCCAGGAACAACATGAGCTGTATTGATTCTCCTTTTGTAAAACAACCCCACCTTGGCACTTATTAAATCAGGAACCAAGAGCGAGCAAGTGGCGTTATATATTTTTTTTTGCTGAGAAGCTGACAAATAACTGAGCAGAACAAGAAATGTCACCCGAAACCTGATAACTTAATAGTGTGTTTCTGCTGTCCTTAAGGTGCAAGCTCTTTGGTGACAGTTTTATCTGCAGGGATGGCAGTGCCAGAAGGGCTAGTCTGCTATTTACAGTGCTGAGGCCGTGACTTTGGAAGGAGACAGTTAACATAAATTCACATGAAGGATCAGTTATCACTTCATTGAACTTGTGTCAGGCCCCACATTGTAAGCTAAGCAATAACATACTGTTTCCTGGCTCCACTCTGCGTGGCAATACATTTAATACACTTTTATTTATAGCTTCCTGATCAGAAGGCAGAAAGCGCCTTTTTGTTGCAACTATCATTTAATTTTATGATGAGCTTTTTTTGGGGGGTGGGGGTGTCAGGGCATTTCATTTTCACCTTTTTTTATTCCGCCAGATATTGATGCTCCCACATAAGTCATGCATTTTCTATGGAAAGGCCAAAGATAAGTAGGTGACAATCTAGATGCTTTTTACAGTAGCCGATGTTGTGCCCGCTGCATGCAAACTGCTTTATTAGGCAATGGAATTGCTGTTTGTTCTCACTCCGGGAGTGATGAGGAAGAGATAAAAGCAGGTGAGGGGTTGTAGGGGCTCAGGCTTTGTTCAAGGTGACCCTCTCCCCACTCCTCCTTTCTTTTTAAGAAATTGTGATGAAATGGCATCTCAGCCCTTTGAATTTAACCAAAAGGCAAGGGCTTGACGTGAACCACAAGCCATTCAGTTCCAAAACGAACGTCTTACCATTTAACTAAAGAGCCAGCTCTGTAGTCAGGAGACTGCAAAATATTCAAATCCATATACATATCAGTGGTGGTTTATTCTGAAAAAGATAGATAGATAGATAGATAGATGGGCTTCAGTGAGTTACTGGAAAACAATTCCATCTAGGGTTTATGTGACGTCATAAACTACGAGACCGTTATTAAGTTAATATTAAAGAATCTTAAATATCATTTTCTTATTGATAATTCAGGAACGGTGAATTAAACTGGGTAGATAATGAACTGCAAAAAATAACATATTTTTAAGGAAAAGGTTAAATGGGGTATGCTTTTTTTTTTCTTAGTCGCTGTCAGAGTCGAAGATTATTTATCTCGCTCGCTTGTTTGGTGCTGCCGTTGGTGGAGGATGATTGTAAATCTTCACAGAGACAGATTTGTTAAAAGTGCCTAAAAAGCCCGAATTATGTTGTCGAGATTGAAAACGAGACACTTTGTGTTTGAAAGTGGTCTCGGGGTGCAGAGGAGTCAAATATGGTTCAAAACCTAAGTATAATCATCTAGACGAATATGCTATTTTTTTGAATGACTCATGATGCAAATATAGCCTTCACCCATGTATTTATTATATATATATATATATATATATATATATATATATATATATATATATATATATATATATATATATATATATATATATATATATATATATATATATATCTATATATATTGTGAAATGATTTCACCACTCACGGTTCGTGCCCCTTTAAAAACTACTGACCCAGCACACAGAAATGGATTTTCAAGCGGTTGCGCTAATATTTTAATAAAACACAAAACAAAATAAACAAAACAAACACCTAGCTCTTCTTTGAGCAATAACTAAAACAAAACAGGAACCTAACTTAAATAACAGGACAGCTAAGCTGTTTACCTGTATCAAAATCAACAAAACAACACACACCAAAAGGCTTACACTACCTTTTCCTTTTCCTTTTTCTGTTTACGGCTGTACCCACACACCAGCACAGTCGGGCTTCTACACACATCAGCAGCACCCAGAGCAGACTGACTGCTCTCCTTTAAATCGGGCACCTGGCTCCAATTTTCAATAGTAGCCAGGTGCCGGTAATGATAAACAATAAAACAATTAAACAAAACAATTAACACAAATTAAACAATTAACAAAACAAAACCCAAAATGTGCCTTACGCACATGTTTTCCTCTAGGGAGGAATTAACCCCTCCCTGCTGTCTCACACATCCCCCCATGTCTTTTCAAGACATCGGCCATACAACGGCCACCTCCCTCCACCCTTAAAGACCACCCACCCTCAAGTCCACAAATGTCAATTTTCGCCTCTTCCACGGGCGGGCTTGAGGGTGGGTTGGTCCCTCCGGCGCTTCCAGGGAGGGACCCAGGACCGGCGAGGAGGGACCCAGACGGCTTGTCCAGGGCGACCACAGCGCAGACCGGTGACCGGGAGCCAGGACTGACAGGCAGAGGCGGCGCCTGTGGACCCGCGCAGCGACCTCTGGAATTCCAGGTGGAGCACAGCACGATGCAAGGGGAGCGGAGCAATCAGCAGGGGAACGCTAGTGACCTCTGCCCCTTGCGTAGCGACGCCTGCCTCTTGCGCAGCGCACGCCTGGGATTCCAGGGGAGTGAAGTAAGGGACCCGGCAAGCGACTGTGCCTGGCTGTACTGCGACCTGGGAGCAAGGTCCAGCGCAGGGAGGTCTGGGCATTCCGCCAGGTGTCCACGATGACGGGACTGGGGACCTCCCTCGGCAACGCCGGGCTCACTTGCACGGATGATGGTTTTGGAAGAAGCTGCTCCTCCCTCTGGGCTCTGGTAACTGCAGCTCCAACCCCTCTGGCTCTCGGGATGGCAGCTCCATCCCTCTGGCTCTCGGGACGGCAGCTCCATCCCTCTGGCTCTCGGGACGGCAACTCCACCCCTCTGGCTCTCGGACGGCAGCTCCCACTTTTGTAGCAGCAGTAGCTCCAGTTCGGTCGGCTCCCGCTCCTGTATGAACAACGGGCCACGCCCAGCTCCTGCCTCTGCCTCTCCATTTTCTTTGTCTGCTCCTCCTGAGCAGCGGTGTTGCGGTTGATCATTGCGATCAATTCTTTAAAATCCATTTTCTGGGTCGTAGGGGCTCCCACACTTTCTGACACCATATGTGAAATGATTTCACCACTCACGGGTTCGTGCCCCTTTAAAAACTACGACCCAGCACACAGAAATGGATTTTCAAGCGCGGTTGCGCTAATATTTTAATAAAACACAAAACAAAATAAACAAAACAAACACCTAGCTCTTCTTTGAGCAATAACTAAAACAAAACAGGAACCTAAATTAAATAACAGGACAGCTAAGCTGTTTACCTGTATCAAAATCAACAAAACAACACACACCAAAAGGCTTACACTACCTTTTCCTTTTCCTTTTTCTGTTTACGGCTGTACCCACACACCAGCACAGTCGGGCTTCTACACACATCAGCAGCCGCCCCGAGCAGACTGACTGCTCTCCTTTTAAACCGGGCACCTGGCTCCAATTTTCAATAGTAGCCAGGTGCCGGTAATGATAAACAATAAAACAATTAAACAAAACAATTAACACAAATTAAACAATTAACAAAACAAAAACCCAAAATGTGCCTTACGCACATGTTTTCCTCTAGGGAGGAATTAACCCCCTCCCTGCTGTCTCACAATATATATACAGTACTGTGCAAAAGGTTTAGGCAGGTGTGAAAAAATGCTGTAAAGTAAGAATGCTTTCAAAAATAGACATGTTAATAGATTATATTTATCAATTAACTAAATGCAAAGTGAGTGAACAGAAGAAAAATCTAAATCAAATCCATATTTGGTGTGACCACCCATTTGCCTTCAAAACAGCATCAATTCTTCTAGGTACACTTGCACAAAGTCAGGGATTTTGTAGGCATATAGTCAGGTGTATGATTAAACAATTATACCAAACAGGTGCTAATGATCATCAATTCAATATGTAGGTTGAAACACAATCATTAACTGAAACAGAAACAGCTGTGTAGGAGGAATAAACCTGGGTGAGGAACAGCCAAACTCAGCTAACAAGGTGAGGTTGCTGAAGACAGTTTACTGTCAAAAGTCATACACCATGGCAAGACTGAGCACAGCAACAAGACACAAGGTAGTTGTACTGCATCAGCAAGGTCTCTCCCAGGCAGAAATTTCAAGGCAGACAGGGGTTTCCAGATGTGCTGTCCAAGCTCTTTTGAAGAAGCACAAAGAAACGGGCAACATTGAGGACTGTAGACGCAGTGGTCGGCCAAGGAAACTTACTGCAGCAGATGAAAGACACATCATGCTTATTTCCCTTCACAATCGGAAGATGTCCAGCAGTGCCATCAGCTCAGAACTGGCAAAAAACAGTGGGACCCTGGTACACCCATCTACTGTCCAGAGAAGTCTGGTCAGAAGTGGCCTTCATGGAAGACTTGCGGCCAAAAAGCCATACCTCCGACGTGGAAACAAGGCTAAGCTACTCAACTATGCACGAAAACACAGGAACTGGGGTGCAGAAAAATGGCAGCAGGTGCTCTGGACTGATGAGTCAAAATTTGAAATATTTGGCTGTAGCAGAAGGCAGTTTGTTCGCCGAAGGGCTGGAGAGCATACACGAATGAGTGTCTGCAGGCAACAGTGAAGCATGGTGGAGGTTCCTTGCAAGTTTGGGGCTGCATTTCTGCAAATAGAGTTGGAGATTTGGTCAGAATTAATGGTCTCCTCAATGCTGAGAAGTACAGACAGATACTTATCCATCATGCAATACCATCAGGGAGGCATCTGATTGGCCCCAAATTTATTCTGCAGCATGACAACGACCCCAAACATACAGCTAAAGTCGTTAAGAACTATCTTCAGCGTGCAAAGAAGAACAAGGAGTCCTGGAAGTGATGGTATGGCCCCACAGAGCCTTGATCTCAACATCATCGAAGTCTGTCTGGGATTACATGAAGAGAGAGAAGCAACTGAGGCTGCCTAAATCCACAGAAGAACTGTGGTTAGTTCTCCAAGATGTTTGGGCCAACCTACCTGCCGAAGTTCCTTCAAAAACTGTGTGCAAGTGTACCTAGAAGAATTGATGCTTGATGCTGTTTTGAAGGCAAAGGGTGGTCACACCAAATATGGATTTGATTTCGATTTTTCTTCTGTTCACTCACTTTGCATTTTGTTAATTGATAAATATAATCTATTAACATGTCTATTTTTGAAAGCATTCTTACTTTATAGCATTTTTTCACACCTGCCTAAAACTTTTGCACAGTACTGTATATATATATATTGTTTTTTAAATTAAGTTTTCATAAAGGAAGTGCATTACATGATAAAGAAAGGCATTGTTCTAATATATTTGTACATGTATTTGAGAGTGGATTACATAACTGTACTGCCCTACTGCCAAGGCCATCAACACTGACTAATCCACCTATTTATATACTCCCTGTGAACTGGGAATATAGTTTTGGTAGCATCATAACAATGATTCATTTGTTGGTGAGTATTCGGTCAAGTATGCCAGTAAAGATAAAATGTTCAGCCTGCAGACTTTCTGTATTTAAAGCATATTGCATTCAGCTTGGAACGGCAGTAAGCTTATCCAAGTGCAGTATAAATTGAATATTTTTGAAAAATGTATATATTATTGTGGCAATGTGGCCACGCCCTTGTGCGTAGTTTGTGTTGTATGTTGCATGTTGCGTGTGTTAATGTTGGTGTATAGTCATTGGTACACGGGATATAAACGGGTGTGTGTTTCACGTGTGTTTAAAAATGTATAATTGTAATATTTGAGCACGAGGTTGCACTTTATTAATTCACGTGCAGTTGTACCGAGACTCCAATTGAATGATTGATTAGCAATCAAGTCTTGGTACAGCTGCATAAAAGCTTCATGTTTTCACTCACTCGTGGTTGGGTGTTCGTGAGTGGAGAACGGGTGTGGAGAAGGAGAAAATATAATAATAAGAAGAAGTGTTTTTTACTCACCGTGTTTGTTTGTCTCCGTGCACCGTTTGTTAAGTGTTAGTTCGTTTTGTTTGTCTGTTTATTTTGGCGTAAGTGCCGTGTGCTGTTTTTGTGTTCTTTTATTTTGTTTATTAAATGCTGAGCACAACCAAGTGCTCAGCTTCACCAAAACCTCACTGTCTGTTGTGTATTACTTCCTGTTTCTGGTCTGACGTCACCCACTGCTGCCGTCTTTGTGACACGTGGTGTCATCGTGGGATTACCAGCGCCTCCAAGACTCAGACCAGAGCAGGAGTACCGTGTGTTTTTTTTTTGGAGAGAAAAGAAAAAAAAAATGGATTTTTTTGGAGAAATGGAGGGAGGAAAGACGCTAGAGAGGAAGCAACAGCAGCACCCATCCTGCAGCCCAGTGTCAGAGGAGGTGATCGACTGGCTGCTGGATCAGGAGAAGCAAGGGGGCCCAGAGTAACATCAGCGCAGCAGTTGCAGGCGGTGTTAAAAGGTGCCCTGCACCGCTACTAACAAGGCTGTTGTCCTCTCTAGCCCCAAAGGGGAGGAGCCCGAACGTCCCTACGCCTGAGTGGGAGGAGCCCGAACGTCCTACGCCTGAGTGGGAGGAGCCCGAATATCCCACGCCTGAGTGGGAGGAGCCCGAACGTCCCACGCCTGAGTGGGAGGAGCCCGAACGTCCCACGCCTGAGTGGGAGGAGCCCGAACGTCCCTACGCCTGAGTGGGAGGAGCCCGAACGTCCCTACGCCTGAGTGGGAGGAGCCCGAACGCCCCACGCCTGAGTGGGAGGAGCCCGAACGTCCCACGCCTGAGTGGGAGGAGCCCGAACGCCCCACGCCTGAGTGGGGGAGCCCGAACGCCCCAAGCCGAGGGGATGGGAGTCGTGCGTCCACAGCCCAAAAGGGAGGAGTCGGTGCGCCCACAGCCCAAAAGGGAGGAGTCGGTGCGCCCACAGCCCAAAAGGGAGGAGTCGGTGCGCCCACAGCCCAAAAGGGAGGAGTCGGTGCGTCCACAGCCCAAAAGGGAGGAGTCGGTGCGTCCACAGCCCAAAAGGGAGGAGTCGGTGCGCCCACAGCCCAAAAGGGAGGAGTCGTAGCGCCCACAGCCCAAAGAGAGGGAAGTCGGGGCTTCCACAGCCCTAGGACCCAAGCTGCCAGCAGAGGGAGAATGCCTGCTGGTTCCACCTCCACCAGCAGAGGAAGAATGCCTGCTGTCCCCATGTCCACCAGCAGAGGAAGAATGCCTGCTGTCCCCGTGTCCACCAGCAGAGGGTGAATGCCTGCTGTCCCCGTGTCCACCAGCAGAGGGTGAATGCCTGCTGGGTTCCCATCCACCAGCAGAGTGTGAACGTCTGCTGGTATCACTTCCCCCACCTTCACCACCCGGAGGAGAGGAACAGGAGCTGCCTCTGCCTCCACCACAGTCCCCTGCAAGAGCGGGAGAGCCGCACCAGTCCCCTGCAAGAGAGGCGGAGCCGCACCAGTCCCCTGCAACAGTAGGAGACTACACGCTGCTCGCACCTCCATCGCCAGGAGACTACACGCTGCTCGCACCTCCATCGCCAGGAGACTACACGCTGCTCCCACCTCCACCACTTCCTCCACTAGGAGCAGAGGAGCAGGAGCTGCCTCTGCCTCCACCACCTCAACCGCTTCCACCAGGAGCAGAGCAGCAGGAGCTGCCTCTGCCTCCTCCACCAGCAGAGGGTGAGTACCTGCTGGTTCCGCCTTCTTTGTCGTGGGAGGACTGCTTGCCCTCCCACCTCCACCAGCAGAGGGTGAATACCTGCTGGTTCCGACACCACTAGGAGCAGAGCAGCAGGAGCTGCCTCTGCCTCCACCACCTCAATTGCTTCTACCAGGAGCAGAGCAGCAGGAGCTGCCTCTGCCTCCTCCACCAGCAGAGGGTGAGTACCTGCTGGTTCCGCCCTTTGTCGTGGGAGGACTGCTTGCCCCTCCCACCTCCACCAGCAGAAGGTGAATACCTGCTGGTTCCGCCTTCATTGTCGTGGGAGGACTGCTTGCCCTCCCACCTCCACCAGCAGAGGGTGAATACCTGCTGCCTCCGCCACTGCCAGGAGCAGAGGAGCAGGAGCTGCCTCTACCTCCGCCAGGAGCAGAGGAGCAGGAGCTGCCTCTGCCTCCGCCACTGCCAGGAGCAGAACAGCAGGAGCTGTCTGCTTCCCGCACCTCCACCACAGGGAGTGCGGGGCGGAGCCCCAGAAAGGGGAGCTACCGGCTACAAAGACAGGGGAGAGGTCAGGAGACCACTTTCCCCAGCAGCAGTTTCGCTGCAGGAGTTCTTGTGGCCGGAGCCCCACAGGAGGGAGCTACCGCTACGAAGAAAGGGGAGAGGTCAGGAGACCAGCATCCCCAGCAGCAATTTCGCTGCGGAGTGGACCAGCATGCTGTCAGCCGTGCCACTACCGGCAGGGGTGCTGACAGCATTGCCAGCCATGGGCCCACTGAAGCCTCCCTTCCCAGCCCGAGACTTTGTCCTGGACTGCTGGGTTTTAAGGGGAGGTGGCCGTTGAGGCCATGTGTGCTGCGCAAGGGGGGTATATGTGGCAATGTGGCCACGCCCTTGTGCGTAGTTTGTGTTGTATGTTGCATGTTGCGTGTGTTAATGTTGGTGTATAGTCATTGGTACACGGGATATAAACGGGTGTGTGTTTCACGTGTGTTTAAAAATGTATAATTGTAATATTTGAGCACGAGGTTGCACTTTATTAATTCACGTGCAGTTGTACCGAGACTCCAATTGAATGATTGATTAGCAATCGAGTCTTGGTACAGCTGCATAAAAGCTTCATGTTTTCACTCACTCGTGGTTGGGTGTTCGTGAGTGGAGAACGGGTGTGGAGAAGGAGAAAATATAATAATAAGAAGAAGTGTTTTTTTACTCACCGTGTTTGTTTGTCTCCGTGCACCGTTTGTTAAGTGTTAGTTCGTTTTGTTTGTCTGTTTATTTTGGCGTAAGTGCCGTGTGCTGTTTTTGTGTTCTTTTATTTTGTTTATTAAATGCTGAGCACAACCAAGTGCTCAGCTTCACCAAAACCTCACTGTCTGTTGTGTATTACTTCCTGTTTCTGGTCTGACGTCACCCACTGCTGCCGTCTTTGTGACAATTATACATTCATGTTTCGGGCTAATTATAATTTTGTAACCCATTCTGGTCCAATATGCATATTTTTAGGCTTATGTATACAAAGAATACAGATTGATGCAGTGATCCTGTACTTGCCATAATCAGCTCCACTGAAGCTTCTTTACATTGAGTTTCCACATGTATTAGGGGCAGTGTTCCGGGGGATCTTAACAACAAAAACAATCCATTAGTTAAGATGACTCTTTAAGTATGGTCGTCTCCACCTAGCCTCCACAGGACTGTACTCCACAATGTGACACAGCTTGAGAGATGGGGTGCTGAAGTCAACACTGAGGTGCTTTCTCAATAGGAACCATACCATGACCTCATTTTAAACCTCCTTTTCCCCTGACAAAAAAAAAAACTTGTGCATCAAGATGAACAAACTCTTAAACTCTTAACTGATTACATAACATGAGCATAAATAATTGCAGATATTATAAGAGGCAGGTTTAGCTAAACTCATTTCAAGCATCCTTTGTCTCAATAATACATGTTTTAGATAATACAGGCAAAGTTCTGTACTTAAAGGGTTAAGTGCTTGTTTTAGGAGCCATAAAATTCCCATTGCTCATATGAATATGAGCTGTCAGGGCTTCTTTGTGCACAGACCATGTGGCTTGGTAGTTAAAGCGTATCTGTGATGCAGGACGGTATCTCCCAGTAGTCATAAATACAATTAGTTTTTTAATAGAGAACAGAAGTAAAATATTCTTGCTTTTTTGTGGGTTTTTTTACAGGCTATGTAGATTTATGTTAAGGAACTATAAATATATTAGATACTGTGTAGCCTATATCTTGAAGGCATTTTTGGTGTTAGGACAAATAATTGGAACACTTATAGTTCCTTAACACTGTCAATAGGGTGTATGGCCACTAATGGCAGCCAGGACAGCACAAATTTGATCCATCAGAGATTTTTGATCCTGTAATTTTTTGGCTAAGGAATCACTTCCCAACTGAGCCCCTCATATAAGCCCTTTAAGTCTATGATATCTGTTGTGCTGTCTATTGTGACTTGCATCATGGAGCTTAAATATATTACAGAATTCCAGGGAGATTTCATTTGCATAACCAAATAATCAGTCATGTGAAACAGTCACATGTGTGTGCTAAATGTGGCAGGTAATAAAACATTTTTGTCCATCCCTTGTATATCTTTACAGTTTTCTGTAACACCAGAATATGAATATGATATTTATCAACTAACCAGATGTTCTGTAAAAAATCTTTAAATACATCAGCAACAACAAAATAGATTATTTAGACAAATAACAAGACAAAAGTCTGTGAGATATGCATCTAATTTTGTATTTGCTAAAACTCTGTAGTAATGTGATGACTCGTGGAACAATCCTAAATATGTTTAGTTTATGTTCCAGTCCAAGAAGGTTAACATAGGTATGTGTAATCCTAAATCATATAAGAAATTGAGAAAAAAGATCCCTTGTGTTTCCTTTTGTTCCCCATACACAGTTACTGTGGGTCTGGGTGTCTCTTTTCCTGTATGATAAGACTGTGATGTGCCCCCATTAAAATGAATTGTGTTTTTTGGTGTCTGGACAATTTTTCACATCCTTTGAGGAAAGGGAGACACCCAGGACACAACACACCCCATACCGAGATAATCTATGTGGCCTGATGTTATGAGCGAGGAAATTGACTCTTGATCTCTCTCCACATACTTGCCAACATTTGGAAACTGTTCAGCGGGATGCTCGTGGGGGGTGGGGGGTCATACGCATCACACACTTGGGAGGAGTCATATGCAAAAAACACTTGTTATCATATAATAGAAGTACCCCCCCCCCCAACTCAACACAACCCGACCATCATGACAGCAAAAATAGACATAATGAAGCTTACTTATCTTTGTATAAGTAAGTGATTAGCAAATGTGACAGCCGCACGAAGAGCACAGGTTACACAGGATACACAGGTTATTTATTCATAAACCTTTTGTATAACGGTACACTACTTTTTACCCTGGCTAATTATAATATAATGTATTCAAGTTGTTCAATACTGCAAGTACTGGATTTTTTTTTTTTTTAATTACTGCTGGGAAAATCAGGATTATTGAACAACCTGGATAATTAAATGTATTTATTAACCTCTATTTTGGTGTGCTAATAAGACAACATCCAGGTCTGTTTTGGAAAGAATGGAGGGAGCGAGCTTCTCAAAACGCCTGATAAGGACATTGATGATTCAGACAGTACATGTCAGTGTTTTATAGCAGGAACTTTCGTTTAAAAGAGCAGCAGAGCATACTAAGTGAGGTTGTGATGAATAGAATGCTCTCGAAGCACCTGCTCCATATCTCTTTACAAATTTATAATTTCATTTTTTTCCTACACCATTTTTTTTTTTAAATGCATTCTGCTTCCACATGTGACAGCGCAGCCAACAGATGCTACAATTACACGCAGTGCCATCATTTCCCTAGCAGAGGGGACAGGGAGCGTGTTTAGTGTCTTTGTTTTTACCGTCTCTTCAAGCAGCTGTCACTAGCAGTGATCAGTAGTGGAATCATCACTCCACAAAGCCATGCATATGTAAAATCCCATTTACTGCATATTTATTTAACTCAAATGCGCTGGTAGCCTAACACCAGGGGAAATGTGAATAACATATTTACCACATTCGGTGGCTCATTTCAAACTCCGAGGAGTTGTTTTTACATTTAGGAAGCTGCTTATTCAACCATCCTTATCGTATTGGCTCACCTGAATTTACTGGTCCGTTTACTCTCCTGTAATGTGTGCTCTTTACCATTCTCCATTGTCTGCTAAGTTCATTATTTACTAGGCTACTCAAGTTAAAATGGCTTCTGAAAGGTTTTTTCGGAAGTGAGGTGGGGAAGCATATCTGTGATGCACAGGCTCACACTGCATTATGCAGACTTCAGTGCAACGCTGATATGCCTCCCCACCTCTCTTCAGAAAATCATCCTCTAGGAATCTGTTTTGCATTTTTTTGCTGGTATAGTTAGTAAACATGGCAAATATTATTATAAATAATTATGCTGAAAAAAGTCATACAGAGCACAGAATAGGATATTAAACAAGTAAGTAATGTGAATACAGTAGTGCTTTAAGACAATACAGCTGCTTATTCAACATGCCACTGTCATTGAGATGACAATAAAAAGGATAATTTTGGGGCTAACTGGCTGCTAAGAGCAGTTTCAGGTGGAAGGATTATTTGCTTCATCTGAGTGAAAATGAAAAAGTCTGAAAAACAAAAATGATAAGGAAGCATTCTGTTATGTGTTTCAACTGTATTGTTCAGTACAAATAAGGTCATGCCATTTATCCCAAAACCAAATCTTTAAACTCCTGTGAACAAGCTGTGAATTGTGCATCCGAGGCTAATATTCTCCATGCAGTCCGTACAGTTTTCTTGCAGCCGTGGATTTGCCTTTTCCCGGTCACACAGTTGATTGGGTGTCTGTTGCTAGGGATTAGGGTTTTGGATTTGTTGCATGTCAGAGGTTGTCCTGCTACCTTATCTGGATGAAAGGCAATGTGAATTTAATTATGCAATCCAAGACCTCAATGTAAGCACATCTGCAAGCCTCAGCTGCAGAGGAGCGGTGTTTGCACTGATCCATGGAAAGAACCGCTCGAGCATCACTCATACCAGTTCATTCCAAGGCCCCAGAGCAGAAACATTAGCAGACCACACCATTATCAAAAACAGAATGGATTTAAAGCATGTAATGCTGCAGAAAACGGGTACGGATGTGGTACCCTGGTACTGCAGTGGATTACCAGTTTATGTTAGTTTATACCACTGTGGTGGCATTCTATCAAAGGCTCATAAAAGTGTAGTTGATATTGATAAAGTGTAGATAAAGTGTAGTTGATATTAGTACAAAACTATTGCGTTGCAGTAGTACCGCTGCATTGCCATTGAAAAACTGCAAAGTTTTGCATTGCATACACTGTAGTGCCACCATGGCCACATCATGAAAATGCAGTTCATTTGATTGTGCAGTTAACATAGCACACAGTGCCACTAGGTGGACAAAGATGCAATTGCAGCAGGAAGATTCCAATAGAATTGTTCTGACCAATTTTATCTCTTTTGCTTAATACTCCGAGTGAACAAATCCTCACCAGGTTAAATAGTAAAGCATAACTTTTACAGTGACATGTATGATGCCTGTCAAATACATTGCCTTTGTAATACAGAAAGTAGAATATTTTAGCGACTTGTATGCACGTGCAGTGAAGTCAGTAAGACTCTTGGCATTAAAGAGGTCTCTTTGTGTCTATATAATATTCTATTTCACATGCCTTGAAGGTGAATTTGTACAAAGTAAAGAGACAATAGAGTAGAAAAGCATTTGCTGTGTTTTTTAAAAGCTCACACAACATTGCCTACAAAGAAGAAGATTGATCTTGTTTAAATAATGGAACCTCCCCTCCATCTACTTTTTGTGTCGAGGTTTCTAACAATTATTTCTAATGGAGGAAAGAGATACAGGATATACATGCAGCATGTCTGGCCACCATGAGATGATGAAGCTGCATATCATGGATTTATTTAGTTTAATGTACTGGATGATATTAAACTGGACACTTCCAAGAGCACCTCTCAATGGCTGTACTGTAGGGAGTTTGGGGAGCCCCTCTTGCAGTGTTTATATTGATTTAATCGTAGCTTTCACTGTTTGTTTGTTTTTATTCAGTAAAAAGTAATTCAATGGATTTGAATTTTGCCCTTGTCACTGGTTTGAATTGCATACAAACGCTACATTTAGTAGTAGCACAAGGTGATATAACCTATATTTTTATGTTTACGTATGTTTTTTTGTATTATCAGTATACATTCACAGCACCAT